>JARVGV010001587.1:15027393-15038455 GCA_031762435.1 Hypsolebias longignatus | reverse complement strand
AAAACAATCCCATAAATGATAACATACAAAATATTTAAAAAAATGAAAGGTAGCAGAATGAAGAAAAAAATCTTATATCTGCCCCCCCCCCTTTTTTTTTTCAAACAAATCAATCAAAAATAATCTTCAGTAACAGAAAAATAACTTTTTAGAGGGAACATTAGCCTTTTATGTGGAACAATGTGAAGGGAGAATTTAGTTGGACAAGTGTACGATGTACTATGTTCTGTCTTGATCAACTTGAGCGCTAGTTAGAAAAAGAAAATCTCAGTCGAGCACTAATTAAATGATTTTCTTTAAATGTGTATTAGTATTAATTAATTTATTATTTATTTTATTTCTATAGCACTTTATACAACCACTGTGATGGTGACCAAAGTGCTTAACAAAAACAGCAATTAAAATGGCAACAAGTTAAAAGCAAGAAAAAAACACAATGAAATAACAAAGAGAACCAGAAATGTCAATACTAAAAGCCTGTTGGAATAAAAAAAAAGTCCAAAGCTTTGATTTAAAAGGACCAAGTTCAGTAATCTGATGTATTCATAGAATCATCATGGCAGATTGTCTGCAAATGTTTAAATGAAGGAACATTTTGTTTGAATTAGATCAGAGAATTTTAAAGGAAAATGTCAGGACATCTTTCCATGAACTGAAATTCAAATTGGGTCAGGCAGCAAGACAATGACCCTAAGCACACAAGTGGTTCTACCAAAGAATGGTTCAAGAAAAAAAAAAAAAAATCATGCTTTGGAATGGCCAAGTCAAAGTCCTGACCTTAATCCAATCCAGATGTTGTGAAAGGACCTGAAGCAGCAGTTAATGTGAGGAAACCCACCAACATCCCAGAGTTGAAGCTGTTCTGTAGAGGAATTGACTAAAATTCCTCCAAGTCTGTGGCCAGGACTGATCAACAGTTACCAGAAACATTTAATTGCAGTCCTTGCTGCACAGGAGGGGTGTCGCACTTGATACTGAAAGTAAAGGTTCACATACTTTTGCCACTCCCGGATGTGTAATAGTGGATCATTTTCATCAACAATTAAATGACCAAGTATACTATTTTTTTGTCTCATTTGTTTTAACTGGGTTCACTTCAGCTACTTTTAGGACAGTTCTGAAAATATGCTAATGTTTTAGGTCAAATGTATGCAGAAATATAGAAAATTCTAAAATGTTCACAAACTTTCAAGCACCATTGTAGATTATTTTTCAAACTACACAAGTCCATTTTGTGCCATGACAATAGGCCACACTTAAAGAGTCAGAATACTAAAAAAAAAAAACCTCTCCCAGCAATACAAATAATAGAGTCCTACAACAGATGGTAGGGCTCCCACAGATTTCTGCTCTCAGCATTAAGTCAGTCTGGGACTGCATGAAGGGACAGAAGTAGCCTAGACAGACTGTGTCCATAGAGGAACTGCCACAAGCTTTCTGTAAAATTGAGTTCTGCAATTTTTAAAGCATAAAGAACTCTGACAGGGCAATTATACTACATTGTATGTTACTTCACATCTTCAAGATTCATGTGTTTTTTTATATTTATTGTTTTAATATGCACTGGTGACAAAATATGTATTTTCACTTACTGAAAACTAAACAGTTTTGACAAAATTTGTGTCAAGCTTTTCAATTAAAAGTTTTGGCAATTTTGACCAGCTCTGGTATCAGACTTGTTTAAATTGTGATGACTTTGTTGAGTTGTCAGAAGGCACCAGGGAATGCTCTGACAGACTGCGGTTGGCACTGCTGAGACAAACCTCGGATAAATATTGCATGGCACAATAAATAATACATTGGTAAGCGTGAGCAACACATATCCCTGCAAGGACATAAAGAAATGCATTCATATGACTTTGCACTTTCATATACACACCATTAGTTGGTTGTTCAGGGAGGATATCTGTGAGAAGCAAATGAGGAAGCGAGATGTTTCCTGTCACACTGCTGATTTGTAGGCAAGAGCTGGAAAATGTGAGACTGACTGCATTTTCTCAGGTTCTTACCTCAAACTTGAAGAACCACCCTGCTTCTTGGAACACATTTGAGTTTTTGTCATGACTGAATGCACCATCACAGCTGTGACTCAAATCATGGTACCATATGGAGCAACAGCGGAAGTTTCTTCTTAGAAGGAATAACCAGGTTACCTAGAAAACCACCTTCAAAATCAGAGAAGCTTGACATTGTAAAATGTTTCTTTTCAAAAACTGTGACAATTTTTACATTTAAATGTGAAATAAATAAATAAAACTGATAATGGTAAATGGTATTTTTTTTCCATTCAACCTTTATTTATACAGGTTGGTCTCACTGAGCCACGAGGACTCATTTACAAGAGAGACCTGTTTAAAAAAAAAAAAAAAAAAACCCACAGATGAGCTACAGATAACAATAGGCAATCATAAAAAGCATATCCAATTTAAAATGAGTAGAAGAAATTATAGGTCTGTACTACTGTACAGTACTTATATAGCACATTTCTATCTGATCAAGATACCGGACTATAAGGCACACTTAAAATCTTTTTTCTCAAAAATCATCAGTGCACCTTATAATCCGGTGTGCCCTATGTATGTAAACAGCCCCATTCATTGACATTGTGCCTTATAATCCAGTGCACCTTATAGTCCCAAAAATACGGTACTCAAAGCGCTTTACACTACAATATGTGCCCTCATTTACCCATTCATACAGCACTCTACTAGATCTGTACAAAGAATAATCAGCGCTTTATCACATTCATACACCAATGGGACACACATCAGAGGCATTGAAAGGTTTAGTGTCTTGCCCAGAGACACTTCGGTATGTGACTGCTGGTGGAATCGAACACCCAGCTCTTGCATTGGAGGATGACTGCACTAAGCACAGCCGTCCCCTAATATGAAGACTGTGAAGCATTTACACTGAAATTATCTTCATAGATCTATGAAATAGTATTTTCAAAATACATGTAGCCTGCATCAGATACTACATTTCAAAGTCTAAAGTAATGTCCATTAAGACTTTATTTATTCTATATTTTTATTATTATTATTATTTTTTTACCTTTGTTCTTTGTTGCACTTCTCCTTCCCAATCTCTTTAATGCCATAATTTGAATGGAAGGATAATGTTTTCCCCTCTGTCTGTATGCAAGAGGAACTGTTAAGCTTAAAATCTGTGCCTCTCAAGAGTAAACCATGTGGACTACATCATTGCTCTTTATTATCTTGGCTGGTATTAATATTGGCAAGATGTATGCTGGTAGTTGCTGCAGCAGCATCAAACCCCACAGTATGAAGGGTTTAAAGGATTTATCAAAATTTATGTCTCAAGAAGTTTGTCATGTTTTAGATTTGTGTCATTACAAGACACTTGCTCGCTCATGATGTGAAACTGAATGATATCTGGGGATATATTGCAGCTGACATCCACTGTCAGGGATTCATTTCAGTTTCGAAGCTGTTCGAACTCATCCCTTAGAATTATTCCTGCACGTTTTATCAAGATGTCACGATCACAGTGCAATGCAGGCGCATGTCAGTCATAAAGCCTTAAACCAGTCGAGCTTAGACATTGGAATCGTTCATGTGCTCATCAAGGACATACAGTAAGTGTTGTATTGTGTTTGAGCAACTTCTTTCCATTAAGATTGTTTTCTTCAGATAGAAATGTTGCACTGTTGAATGAAAAAGGAAGAAAAAGAAAAGGTCATCAACAATATGCAGGTTTTATTTATTTATTTTCAATCTGCAGGTTTTAACTACTGTGTAGGGTGAAGTTAAGCAGATGAATTCAGAAAGCTTTTTTTTTTTCTTTTTTTTTTTTTTTTTAACAAATCCACACATTGTGCAGACTGTCCCAATCATTGTGGGAATAAATCCTAATCTTTGTTCCGACTGGTCATTATTTTTCCCACAAAAGCCTTCTTTTTCTTGTCCACATGCTTTTCTGCCAACTTGAATTTAGCCTGATATTGATTTCAGAACAGAAAGTTTCTTCATGAATGGGAGCTCTTCAGTATGAAATTCACTTACTTAGAGAAAGTCAGAGGGCAATTTCCAGTCCTCTCATCCAAGGATGACAGTTTAGGCCTTGTTCCAGACGCTGGCAAAGTGGCTACTTCACCTTAGTACTTGAACTCACATAGTAGTTGTTGGAACGGATGCTCTTGGACACGGTAGTTGTTTAAAAAACAAGCAACATACTTTTGGCTGTGTAAAGCTTTTTTTTTTTTTTTTTTTTTCAGCAGAACATCAGACTTTTTTGACCTTTTCATGAAATGGGACATTATTTCCTTGAAGGTTGGATTTAAAAAAATAAATCACAAACTTGTTGCAGGAAATTAAAGCATTCTTGGTTTTAAAAATACAGTATCCACTTTTATTTGACTTGTTCAGTTGATCATATACAATAATGCATGGACAATTTTAAGCTTTATGGTGACTTTCAACAACTGATCAATTTACTTACAGATTTTATTTTTTATTTTTTGATTAAATTGGGTTTTATATTTTATTATTCAATTATAGTTATTTATTTTTGTGGAAAGCTGCAATGATTCAAACCATACACTTGGATTATTATTATTATTTTATTTTTTTTGTCTTTACATATGTTGCGGGGGCAACTTAATGCGCGACTGAAGTCGTAGAAGTAAATCCCAATTTTTATTTTTTTTAATTTTTTATCCAGGACTATTTAAAAATTCAAATTGTAACCTAAGAAACGATTAAAGCAACACGATTAAAGCCGTTGATTCTCTTATCAGTTATTTCAGTATGGGATTTACATATTCACTGACACTCTCTTTTCAAACTTAAACTAGACTTTTGCACTAAAAACAGTTTCATTCACGCGTGTTGTCATAATGCATACCGTAATATAAATAGATATATAGTGAAACATTTACTTTGTACAAAGTGCGGTTGGTATTCTAAGTAATAACATGCAAACTTAGGATTTATTTTTATAAATATAAGTGTAATCAGGAGTAGTTGTGCAGAGGTTAGAGAAGGTTTTTATTTTTATTTTATGTTTTTATTTATTTTATTTATTCATTTTATAACAATGAAATACATAATTACTATATTTATGTGATTAGAAAAAACAAAATATAAAATGAAAGGTAGCAGATGAAGGAAAAATCTTATTAAATCTGCTCCTTATTTGTCTAATAAGCAATTCAAACAAACATACAGTATCCTATAAATAACAAAACAAAGTAAATAACTCACTCAATGTTACAAACATCATACATGTCTCATTTAAATGCATTCATATAGAAGGTAGACCTGTAATCTGAAGATTGCAGCTGGTTCAACTTCCGATACCAACATCAAAATGTGGGTGGGATAGATGAAGCATCCACACCTGTCTCCACCCTCATTTGCTCCACTCTGGGGGGGCCCTTGAGCAAGTCCTTTAACGGGGGGGGGGGTCACACATCTGCTCCCCCAGCTGCCCTACATAGCAGCTCTCTGCTCCACACAGAAGGCTGTGGTAGCTCGGTGGTCTGTGGTTGCATCAGAAAGGGCATCCGGCGTGAAAATAGTTGCCAAGTCTTCGTGTGACTTACTGAGTTCACTGTGGTGACCCCTGATGAAGGGGGCAACTGAAAGTAGAAGAAGTAAAATGTGTTGTAATCTGTTCTTTTTAAAAATACTCATATAATCTTATTGCACAAAAGTCTCTCTGCAGTTCAAGCTCAGCAATTATCCACTCGTACAACTGTTTGACTGTTGAAAATCACACATGCAATTGACTGGGGCTGTGCAGTCGTATCAACATTTAAGTTGGGTTATTGCATTGATCTTCGTGCAGTATCCTGTGTGTGAGTGTTGCGTTCTTGCGTCAACCTCATAATCTAAAAATCTCCCAGTTTAGTGTTTGCCTGTAAACGGAAGTGTTTGCATGAAACCATGTGTGTAAAATTGCTGACCTCGAGCGTATGACTCAGTGGCCCACAGCCTGCAAAGTGCCAAGCTGAGAGCAACAAACAGGAAACATCAACAGACAAAGGTAGAAGCAGTGGGTACACGCATGCAGTTATCTGTGCCTCCGTGCAATCTGGGAGCTTCAAGAGACACTGACTCAGCTTCTGTTGAACAAGAGCATACAATTGTAAACTGCTCTCTTCTTATTACACTCAGCCTTGCATTAACTTTTTTTAATTTTAAAAAATTGAAAATGCTCAGTGAAGGCAATTAATTTGTATAAAATATGTTGAGGACAAACAGTGTTAGTGAATACATGTGTGAATTTATTATCTTAATATCCCATTGTTAATTGCCATCTCTATAGCTTTACAATAAAGCTACTGTTGTTCATAACCTTTAATAAAGTTGTCAGCAGCAGAATAAGCACCTAAGCGTATTTCCATTATTCTATAACCATACCCAAGTTTATCATCCCTTTAAATCAGAAAAAAGTCTGACCTGCTAAACACATAACACTAAATAAAATGTGTCCCATCTATGCTTTTACCTACCTACTTTATATTTTATTGAATACATATTAGATGTTCAAATAAAAACAATGTGTATCACATTGTACATTTCTTATGAGCTGGTGAGCATTAAAAACTGTCCATTGTACAATTTTCTTTTAAAGGATCAACCATTTTAAACCTTGATTTTCATGAAGGAAGAAAAATCCATCCAGAGGACCTAACGTAACATTGTTAGATTTTTCTGGTTGGATTACTGAGCATACATCAGAACTTTCTTTGCATGTTTTATGTGCTACGTTGTGATCACACCTCTTTCACTTCAGCACACGACACAAGGCAGATTGTTCAAATTGCACATAGGACAGTTTTCACAGGAGTTGGTGTAGCTTGTTGAACTTGTGAAGCTATATTGGGTTTAAAATAAATGGAGGCTTTTTACTGTGATACGGTACTTCAAGTAGTAACATTTTTCTGTGTCTTAAGTATAATCCCTACTTCGTTATATTTCGGCTGCTGGCCGGTACCAATATTGGACATTGAGATCTAATTTTTTTTAATTTTTTATTTACCCTTTATTTATACAGGTAGTCTCATTGAGCCACGAGAACTCGTTTTCAAGAGAGACCTGTTTAGGGAGCAAATGGTGTATTTGTTGGTGAATGATGTTGTATTTTATTTCATACTGATAATCATTTAATCTAACATCAATGCTTTAAACTGGTGAAGCAAATCAAAACGCCTATTGAAACATGCATAGGCTGAAAATACAAAAGCCACATTAAAAGACTTCAACCAAGACCCCAAACTGTGAACTCTTGTAGACATACAAGTGTATTTGATTGGGAAGCATGAGGTGAATGAATGATAAGGAAGATGTAAAACTAAATAACTGACTTATATACTTTTAGTTAACTATTGCTAAATCCTGAATTGACAACTGTATATTACGGATGTAGCAGCACAGTGCATCAGTGGTTTAAGCTGTCGCCTCTTAATGAGAAGATTGCAGAATCACTTCTTGGCAACGGGCCTTTCAGGATGGAGTTTGAATGTTCTCTCCGTGCATGCGTGGGTTTCCTCCAGGTAATTTGGTTTCTTCCCACAGACCAAAAGCATTCATGTTAGCTTATTTGGTAACTCTGAATTGTCCCCAGGTGTGGGTGAGAGTGTGAGTCATTGTTTGTTTCATTTGTCTCTGTGGTCCTGTGATGGACTTGAGGCCCGTCCAAGGTGTACACCGCCTGTTGCACAGTGATTGCCAGAGTCAGACACCAGCTCCCAGCAAAAACAGAAGAGAATAAATATAGAAGCTAAATAGATGGATGGATAATGTACAATCCATTACAACTACATTGATGGTACTTTAGTGAATTGGATTTATCGAAGTGTTCTGCATATGCACAGCATGTTCTCTCCATGTACCACCATAAGTAAGTCCTCCGTCAAAGCAAACAAACAAAAAATGTAATATAAAGTATATGTCCTATGCCTGAATTTCCTGAAACCAAGTAATTCTCCACCTACAGTAGGTGAGATCAATCTGAGCCTCCCCAATTCTGATACAATAAATTTTCTGCTGTTCGCATGTTTTAAAGGTATTCTATATCAACACCTATTTTCCACAACGGAAAGCCATTCAAGGTCATTTTGTTTATCACCTGGCTTTCTTATTGTTTTGTTTTGTTTTTTATAAATCTGGTTAATAACAGGCAACTGATAGGGTGCCTTAGAAACACAAATAGTATCTCAGTGTCCTCTGAAAGCAAACCCAAGACTATTAAAGCTGATTTAAACTCCCAGTGCAGAGGATAGCAAAGTTACTAAGAAGCAGAACACAAAGGGATTTGGATAATGTCTTTGTGCGGAGCATTGTGTGACCATATGGGTTGTCCTTGAAGTATTTGTATGAAGAGTTATGTGACTTTGTGATGGGAATAAAATAAAACTTTTGATAGTACACTTTGGAAGAAAGCAATTTTAGCATCAAATAAGCTTTAACATTAATTTAACTTAAATGTGTTATTTTTAAAACAATCTTATTCTTGTTTAGGAGTACTGTATTTTCCATCGTACACGTCGCACTGTCGTATAAGTCGCATCAGTCCAAATATGTCTAATAAAGTGGAAAAAAAACACAAGTCGCATCTAAATGCATCACTGCTGACGCATTGAGTTTATGCGTTACCGATGACCACCCGGAAACGTGGGCTGGTGTTGTGCCAAACATTGAATGGCTGCCAAATGGCAGTCACTGGAGCATGCACTGGAGGACTTTAACAATAATTTAACAAGATTAACACTTAAAAACAATTGTGTTTATTCAAAATTATAGAAAAGGTGTGTCTCAGTTGAACTTTTCCTTAATAAATGCACTTTAATGGTCTTATCGGCTGCATTTCGCCTGGGCGGCGCAGCAAAATGCAGCTGATTTGACGTTTAATCCAGGAGTTCTGGAGCGAGATGAAGGTGGCTCTGTATGGCTTCCAAGTGTCTCATTAATAGACACTTGTACCTACAAATGTGACACTTGGATTGCCATATAACTTGAGCAACACTCAAGTGGCTGAAAATGGTAGTGTTCAATATTTTCCTTGTCAGAATGAATGACATCGTCAGATCTCAGCCAAAAATTGGGTTGCAAATATGGGGGAAAGTACCCATAAATAAGTCGCTTCGCTGTATAAGTCGCAGGGCATGCCAATTTATGCCAAAAGGTACGACTTAAACAGTGAAAAGTACAGTGATTATTTTGTGCATTCATAATTTTTCCGTAGGTTTTAAATATAAAATTTGAATCAAATCAGAGCAAGTTTGACACATAAACTGTTAAATCTAAAAAAAAAACACTGGAAGAATATTGCTGTGATTACAATTTATCTCTTCTTTTTATCTCTCCTGTTTGCTAACATCCTCCAGCAATATTCTGCAGACTCGGGCAGAGACAGATAGATAAATCATTTCAGGGCACTTGTTGCCCAGAGAAACAGACTGGGATCTTAGCAGGAATATACAACTCTTTGGGTTAGCCCTGGGCACTCTGATAGATTGGTGCTATAGCAACTGGAAATTGACGTGCAAAAGTAGTGTCTGTGGGCTTAATAATTTTGTCTTATAATGTATGCTTTGATTGGATGAGAGCGCTTATGTCTGCATTAAGCAAGGATTAGACTGGATAAAAAATGTTGCCATGTCAGGTCTCAAACTGCATATAAGCAGCTGTAATAAATAATAGCTGGATAAAACTCCAGCTTATGTGGCATTGTGAGTATGAATAATCAATACAAGAATGAGAGGAAAGGTTTTTAATTTTCAGGACATATATTTTAAAGCCCAAGTGTGGAGGTAGTACTTTAAGTGATGACATTGAAGCTTTCAATAATGTTTTACTCTGTTTTCTTTATTATGTAATTTTCACCCTAAACTTTCTTATTGCATGGGGACTTTTCAGACTGTGGTGCAAACGTGACATGGTTTACCTACAGTTTTGTTTGTTTGTTGTTGTTTTTTCATCTGAGGTTGAAATCAACAATTTGAGGTGTGCCTGGCATCATAGTAGAATGATGCTGCTGTAGGAGAAGCTAGCCTGTTTCCATTTTCATTTTCTTGACTGGCTGCATGACATTTGCATTCAGTTTGCTGCTACTGTGTGGAAATTGTGATTATTTCTATCTGTGTAATACTTCCTGTGCCACTGGCTGACACAGCCTCAATACAGACTATTCTCAACCCCATGCATATTCTAACACTTGGCATGGTATTCTTTATTACACACACACAGTTGTAGATTTTTTATTTTTATTTTTTTCAAAACAAAATTTTTCTGAAAACTTTTGTAACACCCGGAATGAAAATATTCCATGAGTTTGCTCTCTACACCAGAGAAATTTGGACATTCTATTGAGGTTTTTATGCACTTAGACCAGTCTAATTACTCATGGTTGCATTGTACAAAACTTCTTGGTATTGCTTTCTTGTTGCTCTTTGCAGGCCTGTTGTGGTTTTGATTTGTCTTTCTGCTCAGTTGATCAGTTGATGTTCGTTTGTGACGTCTTTGTCTTCTATGGCTTACCTTAAATCTGTGAGTTTGCTTCATCTAAGTAGCTGACACGTAAGACATCAAAGATGGGCTGACTTGATCTTAAATACTCCCACACTTTACGTACATCACATAAATTTATATTCAGTTGCTTGAAGCAGATTATAAATGTTATCATAAGTAGAATTTACTTTGTTTAGTCTTAAATCATCATAAGTTAACACGTTGTTCTTGACTTCCTTATTCAGTGTTGTCAGTCAATTCATGTCTAACAAAGTTTTCAGACAGAAAAAAAAGAAGAAAAAAAAATATCTAAACATCTAAACTTTGAAAGGTCAATTTTTTAAGTTTTGCATTACAAGATTAAAAAAAATGAATAAGTAGTTTAATAAACTAAGAATAAATTGTAATGTATTGTGAAAATGGAGGTGGCAGGTGGCACAGTGGTGTTGAGCTCATTAGGCAAAATAGCCTTCAGTTTATTTTTTTCTTGGCCATGTGCACATTTTCTCTGGGTTGTTTTGTCACCGTGTTTTTTCAAATTATATATATATATATATATATATATACAGGCGGTCCCAGATATA
>JARVGV010001587.1:14861482-14874447 GCA_031762435.1 Hypsolebias longignatus | reverse complement strand
CGTTTCTACAATTTTTTTTTTTTGCTTTGTTTTGTTTTGTTTTTTGAATGTCCAGAGGACCAGACTTAGCTTTTTTTAGTAAATAAGGATCTGAGATACATGTAACTAAGATATACGTTAAACTAATGCCCAACGGTATGCTAAAAAAAATCTAAGCTATACACTAGTCACTAATAGTGCAGAACAATACACCGAACAGCAGCACAATTCTCATAGGATCAGTTTGGCTATAATTTACACGCTTAATGCAAGCGAAGGTGGGCTTGGAGCCCCAAAACTAAGATAAACTGGGATTTATTGAAAACATGCAACAAAAATACAGAAACAAAGTGCCGATAGTGGGAAAAAAAAAAAAAAAAAAGAAAAGCTACAGCAGCATGGTCCCATTGGCACCATGGGACTGTAGAGGTGTGGTTCAGTTAGTGGCGTGGTCTTGTTAGCGGCGTGGTCTTGTTAGCGGCGTGGTCTTGTTAGCGGCGTGGTCTTGTTAGCAGCGTGGTCTTGTTAGCGGCGTTAGAAGGTCTTGTTAGCAGGTCCTGTCAGCAGCTGCCCTTCCAGACTGCCCTCCAGAACCGGGTCCGAACAAATGTTGACATGTAATTTAGATATTTAATTATACACATTTTTTTGGGGATCTTTGCAACTTACTGTGCACATTGATTTTGTTTCACCTGCAAATCTCTGTCAGCGTTTTATTCACTCTACTCACCGTCTATTGCTCAAAATGTCATCTGCTATCGACTGCGTTTTGAATATACTGAGACGTTTGTGTAACAATCAGACTAAAAGCTACAGTTTGTTTTATTCTGTGGTTTTTGTGTTTTCCAAAGGAGGACAACATGATAGGATAAAATCTTGAAGTACCCTTTAGAGTTTGTGCCTCCACATACCAAACAGCATGTGGGATGGCTGTGTGTGTGTGTGTTGGATATGTGGGTGAGTTCTGTAGAGTGAAAGGGTTTTGTTGTAACTGTAAATGACTCTTTTGTCCTCACACAGCACCAGTCGGTGGTCCAATTACTTTAAAATGTGAGTAGTTACACATCCCTTGATATACCTAAGGTCCCTCTGTGAAAGAGTTTGATAGAGTGTGTCTCGCTCTATGAAAGAGTTTGGTAAGGATGGAGGTGTGACAAATATGGAACGGTCTCTCTTTGGGCAACTAATGTTTCTACACAGTATGTATCTACGTATGTGTGTGTGTGGGCGAGGTGTGTCTAGGGAGGTGGGGGTGTTGGGAGGTGGTGTGATTCACCATTTATGTTAGTTTATTAGTTTAGCCTGGGTTATTAGGGAACATCAAGAGGCCATAACAGTATTTACAAAATCATGCCGTGACTTGATGAAATGCTTTTCCCCTCAATACAAATTGTTGAACCATCCCTCATGCTCAGTAACTAAAAACTAACTGAATTTTCTGATAAGGTATGAGTTCAGCTTTTTTTCAGAAAATGTGAAAATGCAAAAGTTATTATTATTATTTTTTTATTCAGTCTTGTATAAATATTGCAATGAATCTTTCATGCTTTTCAGTTTGTCATCCAAGAGGATGGTGGAGAGGAAATGAAGACGATGGCCTACTCAATGTTATGAGTACAACTTTTGTATGTTCATCTAAAAGAAAGTGAGGCATATCAGATTAACATGTTCAAAGGCATTAAAATATACTATTTATATAAGTAGCAATTGGCAGCAGAACATCCAATAAATGTTAAAACAGGCTCAAAACTGACGACAATACAGTTTTGTTCCCAAATCTAGTCTAAAATATAACTTATTTGCATAAGTAGTGTTCAGTACTCTTGAACTTGTAAGTGAACTTCACAGAACACCATCTGGGTAATAATTTAATTCCTTTTTTCTCAGCTTCCAATGGTGGGCTTTAGAGTACTAATTCTAGCAGCTGAAAAATACTAATTTATTTGTAACGTGTAAACAGCCTCAATGCAGAGTCATAATTTCAAATAAGATGGGATATATAGCAGTTCTACAAAAGCTACAATGACTGCTTTCACACTGATTAAGAGAACACAAAATCATAGGAATTGTAAGGTTACTTTACAAAAAAAAGAAAAAAAAAATCAAATCAAATCTAAGTGATTTTTGAAAGGTAAAACAAATGATCCATTTGTACATTTATTGGCAACACAGGGAGTACAGGTACCAAAAAATAAAAGAAAAACCATGCTGTCTTATTTATTTAAATATTTTTTTGATTAAGTCTTACGCTCATGCTGATTGTTCTCACCAGGATTTCTTTGATTCTGTTAAGTTTCACATTTCCATTTTACTTTTTATCGTCTTTTCTCAATGGCTTTGGCTAAAATAAACCACAATGGAAAAAAGAACTTTTTTTTTTTTTTTTTTTTTTTTTTTACACAAACCTAAAGTTGCATTTGTCATGCTTTATTTAACTACCTCCATTTTCACTTTTCATTAAGAAAACACTTTCCCTGATGCAGTTGTAAATCCGTCGTTTGTGCTGTTTCTCTGTAACCAAGGTAAATTAATCTGTAATTCTGTGTCTGTACTCCAAGTGTGCTTTGACATAAAAATATACTTTCTTTATTCTGCCACTGGCTTTCCCAGAAGCATTTGGCTGCATCGCATATGTTTTATTGATTATACATGGTCACATTTCTACAAGCACTTACAACAGCGGCTGTGCTGTAAATCACGTTTTACAATGCCTCTACTCATACTTGCTCATCACATATCTGCGTCTTATTTATCTACTGTGATCCTTTTTCTCCTCGAGTGCTTGGCGTACGTCTTGTTTCTTGATACTTTTGCATTTTGCACAAGCCCCTTTTCTGCTGGAAATTACACACCCATACATGTCAAACAGAAAGAAGTGGGCAGTCTCACAGGCCCCGTTTGTGTAAAGAAGAACAGTGAAGTTAAAAATACTTGACACTATAATCAAAGGCTGTGTACAGGCATTGAGGTTGTGGCAAGAATAATATGTTGAAGTTTTTCTCTCTTTTATGTATTTTAAATAAATGAGTTATCAAACCATCAAAGAAAAATACCATAAATAAAGTTACATGCTGTATTGTGAAACTGTGAAGATACTAATAAGCTCCACATCTCCACCTACAGACTGAAACATAAACAGCAGCCGTTTAAAATGCACATCTGTATCTGTAAGACTTGGGATGAATGCAGATAGAGAATACGTATGTTGTTAATTTACAATAGTCACAATAATGTCTTAAAGATAATTAGATTAGCACCTATAGAAACACATTTCAAATGAATTACTTTGTTCACAGAACAGGTGAGGCTTTTCTGTGAAGTGGGAGATCACTTGATTGTGCATCAATTAAATAAATAAAGTTGTGTACTTCCATAAGTAATGTCATAGTACAAGGTGGAATAAAGTCACCAGCAAAGTTAGAGAGTGTCAATCAAAAAGGCTGTGCATGCCTAACTAACCATGACAGGTGGGTTTTTTTTTTAAGGAAGTTACACTTTTTCGATTAGGAATGGTGGTGCAGAGGTTAGAGAATGTAGGCCTTTGATTGGAAGGTCGTCGGTTCAACTCCTTGGTCCGACAACTTTAAATGTTAGTGGGAAAGGTGAAGCACCCACCCCGCCTCCACCCTCATTTGCCCCTCTCTGGTCCCGTGAGCAAGGCCCTTAACCCCCCAACTGCTCCCTTGGGCACCCTACATGACAGCTGCTCCACACAGAGGGTTGTGGTATGTCGGTGGTCGGTGGTTGCGTCAGGAAGGACATCCGGCATAAAAAGTAATTGTGAAGTCGTTGTGGGATGCCTGAAGGAGGGAGCAGCTGAAAGATAAATAAATAAAACTATTTTCAATAAAAAGCCCTTGCTTATTTATTATGGTGATGTAAATATCTGTTTAAAATATGTAAGGATAATGATGCTCCGGATATTAGATACAGTATTATACAAAAATAAGATTATTAAAATGGACATACATCTGTAATAACATTGTTACTGAAGTTGGAAATGTATGAGGAGAGCATTAATCAGACAAAATGTTTTAAAACACCCCTGGAGATCAGTGGGGTGGAGGACCTTTGAACTGATCTCATTATACACTTTTTTAAATCAGGTTAGTGTAAGTCATAAGTTCCTGTGTCTTTTAATTTTATGCTCAGTGTAGCTAACAATTGTTCTTTCTTGGTTTTAGCTGCACCAAGCAGCTTATTTTACTGATCTAAACCACAAATGTAAATCAGCTGCTGCCCTCAGTTTTGGTCATTTAACCTTTTTATCTATTTGCATCAGGAATTCTTAGATGTTAATGATGTGGGAAGATTTTTTTAATTTATTTATTTTTACTCTTGCAATGTCAACGCTATTGACAGTGTTATTATTTTAGCACAATTAAAAACACAAGCTCACTCAAAGAACTGTGCAACTACAACAGGAATTCATTAAAACCACACTGGTTTAGCCTTTTTTTTTCACATTATCCAGGGGAGTTGAGATATCTGAGAAAAAAAAAGTGTAATAAAATTGGTGCAACATATGTTTATTTAGATGGACCTGTTGTTCCGCTGTTTTCTTTCTTTTTGAAATAGCAAGAAGTTGCAAGCTGCAAAAACTAATTCCAAATCACTAATTTTAATTAACATGGAATGGCTCTTGAAAGCCCTTGCAGACAGTGTTGTGGTTAAAAGCAATACAAAAGAGGAGTTTGGCCAATACCTTTCAGTATGATGAACACAAAATTAACTGGCTTTCTCTCTGTGGCCCATTAATCAACAGCTCCACTGTCTTTTATTGTGGAATACAGGCTTATTGTTGAAAATCTGCCCAATGGTCACTAACTTTATGTCTATCAAGACAACTGAGCCAGAGGAACAGGCACTGACTCTGCCCTTCTTCTAGATACACCTTATTTAAAATATTAATGACTGTGTCAAAAATTAGAAACAACGTTGTAACTATTGGCTCCAAGGTGAATCAATCAACTATTGCCTAAACAGTATCTGTTTTTAAAATGGTGTATCCTATATTTTCCTTCATTGCATGCTTTAACCCTTCTGCTGCCCTTGGATCAAAATTACTCAGGATGTAGGCACCATGGGTAATTTTGACCCAAAGGCAGCAGGAGGGTTAAGCTTCTCTCTCTCTCTTTTTTTTTTTCTTCAAGCAGACATCATACTGTGCAACGTTTTGTGTGACACACTGTGTTTGTCCAGTTGTGTATTAGTCTTTGAATCACAGACAGCTAAATCACTTATACATACACCCACCACCACCACCACACATACACACACCCCTCTACTGGCTCTCTGTCTGCGGGGAGGCCAGTCTACTTTGATCTACGAAGCTAAAAATAATATTTTATTGAAAGCAAGAGGCGGTACAGGGATTATATAATGTGCTCCAGTGGAAAAGACCGGTCATTTATGATGCAATTTGAAAGACACAGAAATCTTGATCTGACCCTTGGAATTTGAGAAAATCATTAACTTGTTTGCACTAGTGGCAGCATTTTATTTTTGTTTGTGACTGCTTTGCCTCTTCCTAAGAAATATTTTGATTTAGCTGATGAAGCATAGCATAACGTATTGTCATGCTAATTGTTTCTGTGGAGCATGTAGTGTTGCAGAGAAAATGCTTATCAAAACACAAAATTAATTGCTAGAAGTTTATATTTCATCTATAAAGGGTTTGCTAGTGCTGTTATTTACCAAACTCAAATGTTTAGGCTCATCACCAAACTTTATTCTGTTTAATATCCCTCAAACGGTTCTTTTTACATTATTTATGGTGGAAAACGAAATGTTTCTTGAAAACTGCTTTTTGTGCATCTGATGTTTTGAAAAACTTTGGAAATGAGTTTTGTTTATTTATTATGTAAAGCAGTGACCATTAACTGAGGGTCCTATATCTTGCCGGCTGGTTCATTCCACTTAGCTTGCAAAGAATTCTGTTAATAATAAACCAGACTCAGCCAGACTCAGTAATTGGTTTGCTCACACACAGCACATGATAAGAGCTGAATCAAAGACTGGCACATAATAATACAAAAATCTGCTGCTATTAGTGAACAGTGCTGTACTATTACATTCATGGCACAGTAGTTTGCCAGCTTCCATACTGCAATGCAACTAATTTTTGGTGTGATTAAGAAAAGTCATCACATTGTCACTCAAGAACATATATTAGCTGTTTCAATTACAAAGCATGGCAGTTTCTGCACCATGACTTGAAAAATGTAAAATAACTACAACTTAAAGATGCTGTCAGTGTGTTTGCTTGTCTGACTGTTGGTCTATCAGTCATTATGTCCATCCATCACATACAAGTTTGCATATAAATGCATATATAAAACATCATCCATCAGTCAGACTGCTACATGTTTTGAACTGAGGCTGGATTTGATGTACTGTATTTTTTTGGACTACAAGGCGCAAATCAACGAATGGGTCTGTTTTCATACATAAGGCGCACGGGATTATAAGGTGCATAGATCGAAACAAGTTCATTTTGACAGATTTTTGAGCACTGCGTACCACATAAAATTGGTTTGAGGTCAGTAAGCACTACCAGAATTAATACATAAGGTGCACTGGATTGTAAGGCTCACTGGCACTTTTTTTAAGAAACTAAGTATTTTATGCATCTTATAGTCTGATAAATATGGTAAACAAAGGAATATAGGACATTAGGAGTTGTAGGTGCACACCACACACCATGAGGTTAATGACTAATGTGTTTAACAAACAAAATGATGTGTCTTACACTATTACTTTATGTGTAGATCAGTAAAAATGTGTCTTTTAGAAATAATTTTAAGTCTGAAACTTATTTGTCTTATGTTGACATTTTCGCAAATCTAACCGTTTAATATATTTGTGTGCATGTGTGTGTGTGCATGTGTGTGTGTGTGTGTGTGCATGTTTGTCTTCCAGCTGGCCACATGGGACCCAGTTCATGGACTGAATGGCACTCTGACAGACAGAAAATTGGAAAATAACATGAGGGGAGTTGTGCTGCGAGTCGTCACTGTTCTGGTGAGTTGGTGACCGGTGTGCAAACACATGTGCATGTCTTCTTTGATTCCTGACCTCGATACACACACGAAATAGATCGATTTCACCTCATGGAACACCTGTTGTTCACTCTGAAGAATGAAAATGAACTGCTTTGACCCACGCTGTCATGTCAAAGATCAACCTTGCGCTCGGCTGTACGTCTCTGCTAAGTTGTAGCCTTTTTTCTGTCACTCTTATGCCTCTGCAGAGGCAAAGTGAAAAATGTTCAAGAGAATAAAATAAAAAAAAAAGAATAAGCTCATTTTCAATTAAAAAAAAGTTTTTAAATGAGAAAAGAGAATTTGCACAATTTGAAACACGATTAAAACATAGCAAGGTGAATTTACTGATAGATGGAACTATTACCTTTTCATTATATTCCATTTAGACATCTGACAGCCAGATGACAAAGAACATTGGAGTCTTAACGATGGTGAGACCCTTGCTCATCAGCTCAGTCTGTCTTGCCTGCAGCATTGATTTGATTACATCCTATAAGTGCTTTAAAGTTTTGCTGCTGTGAATTCTTCATATCCTGTCTTTGAAGTGAGAGACAAAGAAATGGATAAAGCCAGACATCTTTGTTGCAATCGCCTTTTCCCTCTAGTTTATTTTGAACTCTTTGATTCACATCATCTTTAAAAGAAGAAGAGATGTGAGTTGTGTTTTTGAATATCACCCCCTGGTGTTTTTTCCCATCTCTGGAGTAGGAGATGGTATCAAGTGAAGGTAAAATGTGCAATGTTTTGTGCACATTTTGGATTATGTGTTGCATTTCTGCTCCATCTTTTGTTTTCTGCTGCGTTGCTTGAGTAAATAGGTTTCCTTGTGTGTTACCTTAACTATTTGAGCCAGAAGGACAGAAATATGGGAAACATCCTGGCTGCTTCTTAGATGTACATGACTGCTCGTTTTTACTTTTTTATTTTATTTCTTAATGGTGTTTTTTTGTCTTCAGTATAATAGTGAGGTGCAATATTCCCATTGTTCTCTAACAACCTGGTTGTAATGTGTGTAATTTACATCCTTTTAAGCCATTGTTCCATCTGTTCTATCATCTTACTGCGCAGAATAGTTATTGATTAGTTAATCAATAATTATATCATACCACGATTAGGAGCACTGACTTTAAATCAGTGTTATTGATTAACTTGCACTCTATTGATTGTTAAATGAATTTTTAACAAGAATAGCTGTGTCGCTATAATCATTTTTATTGCCTTCCTTGAGGCTCAGTGCAGTGACATTTTGTCCATTAATGTGAACAAAGCATAGTAAACCTAGAAACTTAGCATCATCACTTTAAGCTTGTGTTTCTATATTTTTGTTTGTTTGCAACAGGTTAAGTTAGCAAAATTAAGAACTTTTTAAATGATCTCTTCCCCACTCAGTCTATTAATGTTTTGGTTTATCTTGAGTCCTTGAAATTACCTTAGTTATTTTTTTTTTTCTTTTTCTGTAATATTTTGTCTCAGTTTGCAAGAGGGCACATAACTCTGTTATTTTCCAACTTCTAAATGCTACTTTACACCACAAGTGTAAAAACAAGAACATGCAAAACCCCTTTATTTAACCTAATTCCTTATTTTTGTTATAAGGTGCATTATGTTCACTAAAATAATCCAAAATGTTGTTTGAAAAAATAGTACTCACAAGATATACAGTAGGCATGTTTGTAAAAAGTTTATTTATTTATTTTGTTTTATATATAAACCAATGTTACCATTAATAGTTTTGGCCACTAAAGGTAAAATTTTAGTTTGTTGTTTTTGAAGAAACACTTGGGTTAAATACTCACTAATGTACATTTACATTCAAATTGTCACAGTCCTATGAAATGGTGAATTACCCAAACAAAGAGCAAATGGAAGGTAAATCATGGGATCCAACTGTGTTCATTAAACTCACAGTAAACAGACGCAGAACAAACAGAAGCCCAAGTTGATGAAAAGCCAAACGACAGGGCTGATTGTGCTCCAAGCAGACACGACCAGCAGGGACAACAGCGCTGACGATGTACTGGTACAGAACTAAAAGGCCAGGCAAAGTGCTGGAGAAGCTAACAATTGATAAGCAACAGCTGAATGGAAATAAGTAAACAAATAAATAAATATCCATCCATTCTGTTTTACACGCTTTTTCCTCTCTAGGTCACTGGAGGGTCACTGGTGGCCCATGTCCAGCAGTCACTGGGCATGAGGTGGGGGAAACCCCGGACAGGTCTCCATTCCATCACAGGGACACATAGAAACAAACAACCATTCACTCTCTCACTCACACCTAGAGACAATTTAGAGTCACCAGTCAGTCTAACATGCATGTTTTTGGTCTGTGGGAAGAAACAGAGAAAACCCATGGATGCACAGAGACAACATGTAAACTCCACCCAGAAAAGCCCCCAGCTCAGATTCGGTCCGACGACCTTCTCGCTGAGAGGCGGCTGCTGTACCAACTGTGCCACCATGTACCACAATGAAATACTGAATGATTTTATTTTCAAGCAGCTAAATTACTGTATGATCAAATGTTTTTTTTTGGCTTCTCTCCAGCCATGTTTGCTGTAGTGTGTGTGTGTGTGTGTTATAAATCTGACTGTGCAGGTAATGGTGCAGGGGTTCACTCACCCCTGGCAAAAAGAGAACCGAGCTGATCTTGATCTAAAACAGATCATTTTCTGTTTCCCTTTATGCGAGCGGAGAACAACAGCGTGGTGTCTTGATATTACATGTTGATAAAGCTCGCAGGCTCACTCACATTACAGCCGACCTAGTTTTAAATTGCATCCCATAATGCCACATTGTTTACACGTATTGTTTCTTGCTCAGTTAAGAGTTTGCAAATCCGATTAAAGGCAGATTAGGTCTGTGGTTTTTGTTGCTTTTATTCAAGATGAAATCACTGCTTCACAAGAATCAGGTTCCCTTGTGTGCAAGTGTGTGTGTAAGAAAGAGAGTGTGTGAGCCTGTGTGTGTGTGTGTGTACGTGCAGGATCTGTGCTGAACCTTGACTTCAGGAAGTCCCTGGTCTCCAACCAATGGTGAGAGGCCTCCCCTTCTCTCCTCTGAGGTGGAATACTGCTGGCAGATTAGCATGTCATTACCATATAGTTAGCATAACATTAGTGCGGCACAGCTTGGCTCACTGTCTGCGTATGCTGTACTATCAGCTCATCAAGAGATTCAAACCACAATCCACCCCACAGTACCCCCCCCCCACACACACACACACACCACATCCTCTCTCCTCCCGTCTCTTCCTCTGTACTCGAGGTGTGTATTCCATCTGAGTAAAGAAGATGTAATTGAGGCAGAGAGCTGAATTTACCAGTTAAATGAAATCGTGCAAACACTTCTCCATCAGCTGGGGCCGTGGTCCTACATATCCACGGCTCCGTCTCGTAGTGCTGTACCTGATTCACTCTTTTGATCGCCCGCCCCCGAAGCTGAAAGGATAACGATTTTGCCCTTGTTTTTGCGTGCACATCATTTGTCTGTACATTTAGCAAAATATTTCACAAACCACTGAATGGATTTAATGAAACATTCAGAAAGTAACTGGGAGAGTTCAGCCTTCTGCAGCCTCTGGATTCTGAGATGGCGCCTAATGAGGAACACCTGTGGCTCATCTTCCTGATTGGGACCAAGCACTACTTAAGGCTGGAGGTGAGCTCAACTCTCCACTGGAGCATTAAGACACCTACTGGTATTTGTGCTTCTGGCTTTTGTTGTTTCTCTTGAGACTAAGATTGATGTGCCTTGTGCTCTTCAAGTTCTAGTTCACATATCTGAGTCCCCCGTGACCATAGCTTCTCATTGTTGGATGTTCCCCAGTGCTCTCCTTGTCCTCCAGCCACTTGCCAGTCACACCTGGGTCTCCCGGTCCTGGAGTTTGGTTTTAGACCATCCTCCACACTCGGTCTAAATCTTATCTACAGCAAGAAAATTAAAATAATACTAAGATCTCATTTTCATAAGGACATACCTGACCAACCTTCTTGTCCTCCAGGGTTCCTGAGACCTTCATTACCAGTGATGTAGTCTACATGATACACAGGTATACGGAGTATACCCGCTAGAAAAGCTTAAGAATTTCAGTAGACCCACTTAAAAGTGCCGAATGATACATGACATATCATTAGACACGTGTCATTGATACATTCAATGGCAGTTAAATGAATGAGTAACAATATATCTCTGTATGCAACACTTGTTTATTACATTCACTTATCCAGTGAATTATTGTCTAATTAATACAATATTATTGTATAATTAGTTCTTATTACTTAAAATTTTAACATGTTTTGGTTTGATACTGTTTTATAACTTCTATAACATGTAATACAAAACCAACTGTTGTGCAAAGCTTGTTGTACATTTATTCACATATAAGCATCAGAGAAATTTGGAAATGTTCAATAAGCTTAAAAATCAAAATAAATTGACGATTACATTGTACTTACAGGGGTACTTGGGTTTCTAAGCACAGTATGCCCATTATAAAAATGTAGATTACACCATTGTTCATTACTACTGCACAACTGATTCCACTGTTAATAATAAACACTGTTAACCTTTGACGTCTGAGAGTCTGTCTCATATTCAGCTCATATTCTACTCTGGCTTCCCTGACAGTAATCATTTGATTGACATCTACAACTGATTAATTTTTATAATCAACTTAACTCAGAATGACCACCACAACAAAGCAAACTCAGAAATGACTACGTCAGTTTTACAGATACTGGTCTGGGAGTACATGAAACTCACCCCCAACTTTTAGTTTCAGCTCTAACTGATCACGCACGATCTGCATCGCAAACTTTGCCATTAACATTTAGAACCAGCCCTTGTCTGTTTTTAGTCAAATACAGTATGTCATGAATCGCTAAACAGATTTTAATAAAACTTACAAAAGTAATTATTAGCTGAGCATCTACAGCAAAATAACTTGGACTCAACCCAATTCCAGATGATGTGCTGTTAGCTTTGAAACACACAAAAAATACTTAATTAAGCAGCTCTTAATTAATTAAGAGCATCTTAACACACTTTGAGTGCAACACTGCATGATACATTTACTCAAAACCTTTGCATTAACTGCTGGAGTCAACTGTTAGCAAAATATTTCAGTGGATTTTTTATTTTATTTTTATTTTTTACAAAAGTGATCATTAAGTGAACTGATTCACTTTTAGCATCAACCCAGTTCAAGATCACTAACTTACTGAAAAAGGACTATACCTCAGTTCATTTTACAGACATTGAGCCATTGTTTGATGTGGTAGTAGCTGACAGTCTTTAATGACACACACTGTTTACGCTCTAACAGATCATGGGAGACTACAAGATGTTGCAATATCACATTAAATTGTTTATAAAGTTATTTCTAGGTTTTAATTATGTGACTACGACTGAGTCATTTCTCCAGATCAGATGATCTTAGTTAAACATTTTTAGCATCATGCAAGGTGGCGGGCTGTATGCATTATTTTCAAGGAATGCTGCACCTTTAATTATTCTAGCTTCAGTCACATGCCAAGCTATGTCACACTTTTCTCTGGCTGCAGCCGTTATGACCAGGTGTGTGTATGTGCGCGCACGTGTGTGTGTAAACTGAGCAAAAGGAAAAAGGCTAACCTGCCACTATCTCCTCCCTCGGCCCTTCTTCACATATTTCTGCACCGTAGGGCACATGGGGGTGCCGAAAGGGACACCAATCCTCTAATGGTGGGGAGCGAGGGCCCGTTCCATTAGTCAGGGGGCCCAGAGTTCATTGCTGCTCCTCAGTGCGAGGAGGGTGGAGGAGGAAGCGAAATGGAAGCAGGTGTTGGCCAGGGGCAATACAGAGGGCAACGCTGGACCAGCTGCATGCTGGGAAATGCAGCACTTATTTTCTCTCTCATCCCCACTCCTCTGCTGTTTTGGCTTCCTTATGCAGACCCC
>JARVGV010001587.1:14829409-14841672 GCA_031762435.1 Hypsolebias longignatus | reverse complement strand
CCCTGTGTACATAATTTCTTTTCATCACATGTACCACATGTGGTGCAAATGACAATAAAGACTCTCTGACTCTGACTCAGGTGTCAACAATAGTCCCACAGCACACGCCGCTGTGTTGTTCAGATACACATCATATCACAAGTGAGTCACAGAACGTGGAAGTTCCACTCCCAACTGCACTGAGCTCAACTGAACTGAGAAAGGAACGAATCAGTTAAAAACACGATTCGGTTCAGTTCGTTCACTCAAAAGATTTGTTAAATTGAATGAGTCATTCGTGATTGATACAACACTACTGGAGGCCAAATGAATGCCATCCAGAGAAAGTGAAAGACTCCTAAAATGATCATGTCCAAAAACTACAACCCCTGTCTTGTCTGAGTTTAAAAGCAGAAAATTAAGGGTCATCCAGGTTTTATGTCTTTAAGACATGCTTGTAGTCTAAGTAACTGATTGGATTCATTGGCTTTCATGTGCAAATATAATTGAGTATAATCAACATAACAATTAAAATTTATCCCATGCTGTTTAATAACTTTACCTAATGGAAGCATATACTGTATAATGTAAAGAGTTTTGGTCCAAGCACTGAACCTTGAGGAACTCCATGACCAACTTAGGTGTATGAAGAAGAATCAATATTTACATTTACAATTTGGCATCTATCAGATAAATATGATTCAAACCAATTTAGAGCTGTAGCTGTAATCCCAATATCATATTCAAGCCTTTGTAGTAAAATATTGTGATCAACTGTATCAAATGCAGCACTGAGGTCTAACAGGACCAATATAGGCACAATTCCATTGTTAGAGGCCATGAAAATATCATTACTAACTTTCACCAGTGCTTTTTCTGTGATATGATGAGAGCTACACCCTGACTGAAACTCCTCAGATTACAGGTGGTCCCGACCTACGGCGCCATTGACCTACGGTGCTCCATACTTACGGCGCCGCCCCCGGTGATGTCATCGCGCCGTACGTTGCCTTTGTTATGCAGCAGTTTATATTTTTTTCATTTTTTTTAAGGGTATTTTGTTAGCTAACTGCTTGGAAACACATTAAAACACATTAAAACCACCATTCGAAGTTGTTTTACATTGAAAAAAACGTGTTTAAAAAGACGCTACCGATCACCGTTTAGTTTCGGTTTCTATTTTGCGGCCGAAAATCCGCGTTTACGGCCGCCACGGCGAGCAGTTCCAGTTTAAGTCTAAATCGGTATCCGGCCGGGCCGTAGGAACGGATCTCGGCCGTAAAACGGGGACTACCTGTATATTATAACTAAACGCAGGATCAGAACCTTAAAGATAAAGCCACAGAGAATAACCCCCCCCCCACACACACACACACACAAACACATACACCTTTCCCCAGTCAGCTGGTTGCAGTTCAATATTTTAGGTCTTGCAAATCTATGTAAAAAAATGGGACATTCTCATGACCAACAAAATTATGCATTTTTCGGATCAGACGTTGAGTTTTGCTGACTTACATAGTTCACACCTTGCTGCTGTACATTCATTCGTTCTATTCATGCTTTAATACATTTAGTTTAATTTAATTGTACAAGGGTTTAAATGGGGTCGTGTTCCTTTGCAATTGACTTTTAGTGAACTCTGAGTTTGGAGATGGGACTTAAAACCAGTGTATCTTTATTGCATTCCAAACTGCATATAGGTACTGTACTTGCATTGAGCATGCACCTGCCCCTGAACCTGTTTTTTCTTACATAACTGGTGTAGGTGACATCAGTAATGTTTCATTTAGCAGAAAGTTCTCTTGTTTTCTATGAAACTGTTCGTCATAGTCTTTCCTGTCAAGTAGTGTGTGTGTATGTGTGTGTGCATTCATTGCTGCTTTCTTGACAGTGCTCTTGTTGTTTAATTCAAGTCTATTACTGATTTCATTGTAGAGCACTTTAGTAAACTTTGGTTATCTAATATATTTATATTCCACATTCCTTTCCCCATAACCATCTTTTTATCTTAATTTTTCTTCAAGAACCGATTGCTCTTTCCTCCCACATTCTCCTGCTGAACTCTTCCTATGATGAATTTGTAATCACCACCTTTCTTCCATCCCACATCTGTCATCTTTTCTCTTTGCTCCTTCATCTTTTTCTTTTTCACCACCCTCATCTTTTCTATTTATTTTTTTTTCTTTCTGGACATCCGTCCACTGGGTATTTTGTTACATGTCCACTGTGAAAAACGACTTCTTGCAAGGCACAGCTCAGTCTCTCTCTCTCTTGTGGGCTTTTTTTTTTCCCCACACACCAGGGAACACATGTGGCTCTTGCACACAGATTGTCACCCCAATGCTTTGTTTCACAATGGCTGCAAAAGCAAATCTACACATAAGAGCCGAGTATGAATTTACAAATGCAAGCATTGAGCTGTCTCTCCTATCCACATGCTTGTTAAATTGAAAGAAGAGGTAATTTCACAAAGCAAATTAGAATTAAGAGATACTGCACTCCAGATAGCTGTTCCAGCTATTTATGGGTGGTGCAGCTCCATAACAGATTTTTTTTTATACACAATTAAGCTTTTCCTCATGAGGTTGGTGCAAATGTGCATTTATAGAATGGTGTCATGAGCGTAGTAACAAGTTCAATCACACTTCATCAAAATAAATGAATGTTGGCTTTCCGTTTGTAAAGGATGATATTAGTACCTTATTACTGTGTGTTTAGGTTGACCTTTGTTCCTTATTCAGTTAACTGAGACAGGAGAAAGAACTGGAAGTGGCAGAAATGAAGATGCTGAGGTTCTCCTTAAGAGTGACAAGGATGGATAAGATCAGGAATGAGATCATCAGAGGTACAGCACATGTTGAACAACTGGGAGATCAAGTCAGAGAGGCCAGACTGAGATGGTTTGAATATGTCCAGAGGAGGGACAGTGGTTTGGAAATGTCCAGAGGAGGGACAGTGGGTATATTGGTAGAGTGATGTTAGAAATACAGCTTCCAGGAAAAAAGACAAAGAGGAAGCCCAAATAGAAGATATATGGATGCAGGTAAAGAGGAAATAGAGGTAGCTGGAGTAAGGACATGCGGAGGACAGAGAGAGATGGAGGAGGATGACTCGCTGTGGCGACCCCTGAAGTGGGAAAAACCCACAAAAGATCAGTTTGAGGCACCCAAAGAGACTACACAGTTTATCTGTCATGGTAAAATGTAATGTTCAAGCTGTTCTTAAACACTGTCACCCACTTTCTCCCAGGTTCTTGGGTTCTGTTTCTTCTCAGTGATTAAGCTGCAGGAACAAAATGTCTCCTGTGCATCTGAATGCCTCATTCAACTGGAGATGTCAAAACATAGATATGGACAAAGATTAACACAAAACATCTGCAGCTTATACAAATCTTCAATAAAATACACTCAAATCTGATCTTTTTATCATATAGATCGCTGTGTTTACTGAAGATGTGTACCTCGATGTAAATATATGTTAAAGCAGCTTTAAAGCTCAATGCAAGCAGCTGTTTCTGTTCATCTGATCTTTTTCTCCAAAGAGACGCTGAGCCAGCAGCAACAAGGAGCAGTAATGAGAAGCTTGGCATAATTGCAATACACATGCATTCAGACACTCTGTGCCTTAGATAAACAGACTGATTGAATCCCATTTATTGTTCACAGAATGGACTGTAAAGGTCAAGCTCTGAGCAGAATGCAAACAGAATAAACAATAGAATTAATCGCTTCTTGATCGAACCTGTAATCACAGACTCATTTTTACCCTGAATTTTAATTAATGTAGAGATTTGAAGGGAATGTATAGGGTGGAAAACTGTGCTTAAGAGGGGGAAAAGGTCACAATATATTATTAAATGACTCAACATAATGGATGAGACTTTATTGTAATTATGGTACACACTTCAAGATCAATGCAGTTTAGAGAGCACTATTCAAACAGGTAATGGAGACAGAAAGAAGGCCTACTTTTGTCTACAGCATGTAGCAGCTAAGAAATGGTGTAGAAAAAGAGAAAGGATGAGTCAGAACAATGAAGTGCTCCTCACCTAGATTCAATGTTTGTGCTCAGTAAGTCATTATAGAGTCTTATTAGTCAAAGGGCATTAAGTCAAAGACCAGTAGACCTGGATATAAATACATTACCAGAAAAAGGAGAATATGTAAAGAAAGATATAAAGAACCACATAGGCTGGATCACATTTTCTAGCATTATCTCTTTTACGTAAATAGATTCAACTTGCTCATATTAGCACAATGCAACAAACTTCCCATATAACACTATTTTTAATTAGGGAAAAACAGATAAAATGTGACAAAACACATGAAACTACACATCGCTAAATCTAATGAGACAAAATAGTTTTATAAAGAAATGTGAGACTATTTTTGCCATATTTCTCTGTTTTTTTTTTTTTGTTTTTTTTTTAACTTTAGTATTATTTTTCAACACAATTATGGTTTTCTAGTTTTTAAAAGTATAAGAGCTTTATAAATTATTTAAGTCAGGGCTGAAGGAAACAAAACAAAACTTCAGATTTATTCCTCTGATTATCCTAATCTCAGCATCAGCCATTTTTTTATCCCTTCATTGGATCTGGCCTTGAGAGCTCTTCTAAAGATGTCTGATTAGCAACAACTAAAGACAACAGGCTGTGTGAATTGCATGCTTGCTTTTGTTCTCACTGTCTGGAAACTATTAGGCTCTTATGTTCTATTTTTACCAGTATTTTTTCTATTTTCTGTCTCTATTACTATACCGTGCCTAACTACACCTTGTGACGACAGTTCATTATCTCACTGCAGTGTCATGTAGATCTGATTTGAAATTTCAAAGTGGAGAGGAAATACGTTTAACAAAGGGAATCATTTTGTCACATATTACACTGTGATCAAAAGCTTAGTACTCGTGTCACAAATAATGTGTGATGTTTGTATACATATCTGACAATGTACAGCAACATGTACTCCAGTCAGTGAGCATTGATCAGTTTTGTTTGTATTAGAATGGTAGTTTGTATAGCAAAAGACATGTTTTCAAATATACAGAAAAAAATCCTATTAAGGGGAAAAACTGTAGTAGGGTTGAGAGTCAGAAAGATTGAGCATGCAGCAAACTTATGCTACAAAATACTTTGTTGGTCTCTATAAAACAAAATTATCTGTAAGAAGCATTGCAATGAACAAAGGGTTGTTTGTTCTTGTAAAGTAAAAGAACAGCAAGAAATGTTTTGCTCAAACTTTTCAAAAATATCTCAACTTTTTTGCCCACATCTCATGGTTTTTACACGAGGCCATTTCATCATTAAATCAGTCATGGCAAAACACGGAAAAGCATTTAAACTTGAAATGAGAAAATAATCAAGTCTATTATGTATTGGGCAGCGGTGGCTGAGTGGTTAGAGCAGTCGTCCTCCAATGTGAGTCGGGTTTTCAGTTCCACCAGCAGTCACATGCTGAAGTGTCCCTGGGCAAGACACCAAACCCCTCATTGCCTCTGATGTGTGTCCCATTGTTCTATGAATGTGATAAAGCACTGATTATTCTTTGTATAGAAATAGTAGAGTGCTATATGAATGGGTAAATGAGGACACAGATTGTTTTGTAAAGCGCTTTGAGTAGCTTGATCAGACAGAAAGGTGTTATATACAGTCCATTTGCCATTTACAGTACTATATTATCTAGTCACATCACTAACTGATTTTCATGTGTTTTGACAGGGTTTCCATAGTATTGTTTTGAGGTCAAAGAATGTGATCAGAATGTGTAGTTCTTTACTGCAGAAGAAAAGAAAAAAAAAAAAAAGAAAAAACAGATTCATTTTCAGTAAGAACTCAATTCATGGGGTTATAGTATCAAAAAAAAAAGGGTGACAACTAGTCATTTGTCATATCTAAGAATTGTTTTGTAGAAGAGTTAAACAAAGCACGTATGAATTACTCCACTGCTGTGCCAACCAAGTGACTAGAATGACATGTTTGCATTTTATTTCAATAAATCACAGATACATGCATATAATCTCCATTATTCTTTATCAGAAAATCATAGTTTTATCCAGCTTGTCATAGTCTGACAATTTGACAAGAGTATACCAGTTTGTGGGGGAAAAATATATATTGTTAAAGTTTTAAATTAAACCAAAGGTGTATGGATTCTGAGGGGTTTTCCAGCATCAACACCTTTTTGCAGATCTTGTGGCAAGACAGAGTTAAGTGTCCACAGCTGTCTCCAGTTTGCTGATGAGACCTCACAGTTCTTTGGCTGTTTGGAGCTACTAGGCTCCGCTGGAACATTGTTCAACACATGGTACTGTGTGTGCCCCTGGTGAAAATCCTTGTAACTTAGTAATCACTAACCTCAATTCTCCTTGTGCTCCCTGCAATCTCTCTCCCTGCTCCATATGTATAATAGCCATCATCAGGCCTAGTCCCTTGTGTCTACACTGATTCTTTCTCCAAAGTAGCCACTTGCAACCAAACTATAAGACGACAACCCAAACATCTCACCAGTCAGCCTTAAGGTCTGCACTGCCACTCCATCTCATTCAACTTACTGGGTTTCCTTGGTCATCTCTGTTGCCCTGGAACACCCCGGTTCTCATCACAAACAACAAATAAAGAGAAAGAAACGAGTAAGCCATATCGATCATATCTACAAGCGACATCTCAGCAACAGTATACTCATCATATTCCTTCTCCTGCAGTTCCTTATTGTGTTTCTGAGAATCACCTTTATAAATAAACACTTCCATTTTAAACATACAGTTATCTGGTCTCGTGTCCTCAGATGGTTCATTGGGTTTCACAAATCCTGCAACAAAAACAACATGGGATAAAAGTATCATCATACAGGGTGAACTGCAACTGACACCATCATTTTATAAAAGGTGTCACTTCTATCTATCCTTCAGTCTTACTCATATGTTTAGTTGGTGCTCCAATATTTTAATTGATGTCTGTTGAGAGCAAAAAGATGGGGTTATCTTGTCCTTCAAACTGGGGTTTATTTGGCACACACTTCAAAGTGCTATACGTTGTGCTTGCAAGAATTCCAACAAATAACTCATCTATTTAATTATATTCCCAAGATATTTTACTGTCTCAGCATTTGGCATTAAATGTCATCACTAACGATTGTATAAAATGTTACTGGCATCTCTTCCCAGTTCGACACCTAGAACTCATGCCATGGGCTTATTAAAACTATATCTGTTAACACGCATGCATATTTGCAGTAAGTTGTTGTGCAGTGGCTTCTTGAAAATGTGATCCATTTTGCAGTTGAATGTGTTACCCTCAAGGTTAAATTAAGGACTGAGTGGAAAAAGGAAAAGCATGAGCACTAGCAAATGCTGTTTGCTAGTGATGGGCAAATGAAGCTTTTCTGAAGCATTGAAGCTTGTTTCAAAAAAGGATTTATTACTCAAAGAGTTTTTCTTTGTTGTCATCTTGTGGCCAAAATGATAAAGCTCAGTTTGAAACCACTGCATGGAATGAACCACTTATTGTTGTCAAACTGAGAACTGACAGCTGCTGGTTAAAATCCAGCAATATTTATGTTAATCAGCTGTCATTGTGCTGTTTTGAACACTTGTTTTTTTTTTTGTAGGTAAAATAATTAAATGATTGTTTGGTGAATAAATTACTTGTTGAATAAACATGTTTAAAACATGTGACATGGCATGACGCCTCTTTTGCTTGTGACTTGGAATTTGTAAACAGGTTTTTATAAATTGTATCTAATATACAACATAATACCATAGAACAATGCTTGTGCTGCATGTTTCCAGCCCCCATGCCTTGAAATAGTTTGTTTTCTTTAAGATCATATTCTACTTATGTACATACAGTATAGTGTTTTTCTTGTATATACAGTATATGTATTTTCTTTCTTGGGGTTAAAGTGTTATGAACTTTTAAACTAAACACATAAAACACATCAGGCTGGCTGGCTCCATGTCTTGCTTTATGTCGTTCACTGGTTTGTTATATTTTGTGCAAGTTGCACCATTAACACCCACTACAAATCTGTCCAATGATTTACTTCCTCATAAACCTTGGAATCAGACGGCTAAAGCAGTGACGTCACCTTGGCACTTTTGAAGGTTCGGGCGTCATTGATCATGTGACTCTTGCTAAACGGCTCAAGCTCCAACACAGAGCTTCAAAAAACACTGTTTTACTTATTTTTTTTATTTTTATAATATATACAGTACATGCCCTGGAGCTTCAGCATCAGACAGCCCATCACTAGTGTTTGCACACATTTTATCTTTGAACAAAATTACATGGAAAGTAAAAGTGGAGCTACAAAAATTAATAGGATCCCACAAAACTAAAGTTCAGATCTTTGGGGGAGAAAAAAAAAAAAACACAGAACTCTTTTGATGTTTAACCAAATGCAATTTTAGAGCTCCGCATTTTATGCTCCACTGTTAGCTAAAATTTAAAGGGCAAATATACAACACATGCTTACAACACAAACAAACCAACAAAAAACATACCATACACAATAGGCAGTTTGTAAAAATAAATAAATAAATAAATAAAATTAAAATAAAAATAATGTCCTGTATAAGAACACTGCATATAATTTATGTCTACTAATAATGCATACAACATAAACAAAATGGTACTCATTGATCAAAACTTTTAAGTGATTTCTGCATAAGACTTTTGATTAATGCAAACATTGATATTTGGACCAGATATTCTATTAAAGATGACTGTTAAATGCACTCTTTTTGAAAAAAAGCTATATTTAATATTAAAATATAAAACACACAAATGGGAAACACCAGACAAATAAGGCAGATTTAAAAATATAAGTCTTGACTTTTGTTAGCCATAGTCTGTATGCATGTATTGTCCTTGAGAAAAGGATAATGAATGAAGCAAGATGTCTGGTGGAGTCGCAGGAAGAGCAGGGGTTATGTGAGTTGTGTGGTGTGAATAATTGAAAATAGTATTTTGAAATTGAATATGAGATACTCAACCACAATCACTATCAAGGGAAATGTTTTAGAAGCACACACATTTTTTGAGTCGTGTGTATGTGAAAGTGTGCACATGAGAAAACACACACTTTGTTCTAGTCAATGTTAAAATTGCTGAGAGAGCCGTCTGTTAGAAGTTGCACTCAGAGAAGCAGCCATGGTGTTATTGGTATGATGAAATGAGACAGTCTGACTTCAGTCTCCTGTACAGTACTGTTGTGATAGGTGACAACAATGTGTCTGTGTACTGTATTTGTGGATCTGAGCAAGTTACAATTACAATCCTGATCTCCAAAAAGCTGGAAGGTTGCATAAAAAGTAAACAAAACTGAATGTGATGATTTGAAAATCTTGTAAACTCATATCTTATTCACAAGGTAAATACTATGAACAAAAAAAAAACGAAAACAAAAATAATAATTTAAATATACTTTTATTTGATGGCAGCAACCCAATCTCATAAAACTGGGACACTTTGATGTTTCCCACCATGAAGCATCCACTCTTCTTTAAACAACAGTCAGTTGACATCCAGGAACAGAGGAGACCAGATGCTGGGGTTCATTGTATTCTGTTTTTATTAAGCTTTTACACAGCCTCCCAGCTTTTTTTCAGAATTGGGGTTGTAAGAAAGAACATAGTTATTATTTTTTTTTATTTTATTATTTTTTTTAAGTACTGTAAACATGTAATCAAAGTTCATGCTCAATTATCCAGGTAAAAATATCCAACATGGTTCAGTCAGGTCATCGAGACAGTTTCTTTTTGTTGTTATGAGACATTTCATCCTTCATCCAAAGGACTTCTTCAGTCCGAGGAGCCACAAACAAACTCAGTCCCACAAGCAGAACTCTCATAGTGGACCAACCAGTTTGCTGGTGATAAGATGGTGTCTGGGGCTCGCCCTCTCCTCTGTCGACTCCGCTCATGCAGGGGCCGGGATGGTGTAGAGGACCGGAAGGTCCCGGGTTCGATCCCCGGTCACTGCATACCTCGTTGTGTCCCTGGGCAAGACACTTAACCCCGAGTTGCTCCCGGTAGGACTGGCTGGCGCCTTGCATGGCAGCCACCGCTACCGGTGTATGAATGTGTGAATGAATGGGTGGATGGCTGGTACTGTGAAGCGCTTTGGGGCCCCTCATGGGGGCTGGAAAGCACTATACAAGTAAGCTCCATTTACCATTTACCATGCTCAGGTGCACGAGGGGGGTATAGTTTGAGAACTCATTGTTTAACGCATGGTTGCCCTTTAAAACAACAGCAACAAACATTTATGATGATAAAAAGCACTGCAACTGTTGTTAAACAGGAACTGTTTTGCATCAGGAATGCAGTTTTCCCTCAGTTCTTCTTGGAATAAAAAATAAAATCCTTCCAGTAACTGAGAATCAAATCTAATCAGCTCCTCCAGTCCCGGTGGAAAGTTTTGACCTTTGCCTCGTGTCATCTGTTTCATCTCCCTGCGTGTCTGGAGCCATCAGAAATGCAACGAGTGTTAAAATATTCACCGTTCAAACAATCTCCTTCGAGAAATCCCTCGTCCCGTTTTGAATATAAAGTAGGCAAAACCGGATTCCTCCTCCGGTTCTTAATTTTTAATTTTCATGATTCATTTCGTAACAAGTCACGGCTGCTCATTCCAAACGGATCGCTGTTTGTCGTCGACGGTCCGACCAGTTTCAGCCGCTGCTCTGTTTTCTCTCAGTCGGCTTTAATTACCGTGCACGCCCGTCCCTCGCCGCGACGTTTACCGTTTTTAGATGCCACACCGGAGAAGGAAGGGGAAATTGCAGCGCAGGACACAAAGGGTTTGCCACGTGGGCTTAGAAATTAAAGATTTAACGCCAGCGATGGTGGAGCGTTGCAGACGGATGAGCGTGCACATTGCGTGGGAGTTTTATCAGTTATCGGCACGTGACGGATGTCTGCGCGGTTTGATTGATGGAGCACGCTGGGCAGGTAGCAGCGGGGTGTTGACGAGGTGTGTCAACAAGGATGATTTTTGTTGTCATTAAATAGAAAGGTTGGTTCTTCAGCCAAAGCTGCAGTGACTGAGCGGAGTTCCCTCGGGCCACGTTCACACTGCAGGAGAAAGTGGCCCAAATCTGATTTCTTTCCCCCACAAGCAACACATATCAGATATTTTTATGACACATCCTTTTTCTTGTCATATCCAACCCAGGTCTTTTTGTGGGCAGCTGTGGCTGAGTGGTTAGAGCAGTCGTCCTCCAATGGGAGAGTCCGGGGTTCGAATCCACCAGCAGTCACATGTTGAAGTGTCCCTGGGCAAGACACTGAACCCCTCGATGCCTCTCATGTGTGTCCCATCAGTGTCTGAATGTCATCTAAAGCTCTGATTAGTCTACAGATTCTGATTACCGTATTATCTGGCATACACTTTAGTTTTTTAAGAATTTGCATGCCCTATACAGTGAAGCGACTTATTTACAATTTTTCCCATATTTATACTGAAGTTTTGGCAGAGATCTGATGATTTCATTCATTGACATGGAAAATATCCAACATTTTCATCCACTAGAGGGCCCTCGACTAATATGGCAAGCCAAATGTCTCATTAATAAGTAAAAGTGGCTATTAATGAGACACTTGGCTTGCCATACCAAGCCACCTTTGTCTCGCAGGCAAAATGCAGCTGATTTGACCGTTAAAGTGCATTTATTAAGGAAAAGTTCAACTGAGACACACCTTTACTATAATTTCAAACAAACAAATGATTGTTTTTGGGGTTATCTTGTTAAATTTTGAAGAAATGCACAGCGAGTGCGCGCTCCTGTTTCCACGTATCGGCTTTTGAAATGCAACAGGTTTGATTGTCAAAGTGCATTTATTAAGAAAAAGTTAGACTGAGACACAGCTTTACAATATAGTTGAGCAAACAAATAATTGTTTTTAAGTGTTAATCTTGTTAAATTCTTGTTAAAGACCTGCAGTTGCACTGCATGTCTGCTGATGCGCGTGCACGTACCAGCGTAACGAAAATATTTAAATAAAGCTGATTTGAACATTTTTAAAGATAATGTTCAGCTCAGAGACACTTGCTCTAATGTCAGCCAACAAATTAATTTTTTTAGGTGTTTATTTTGCTAAATTTTAAAGAGATGCACGGTTTCATTTCGATGCGCACGCACGTTTCCGTCAACGCAACACTACTTATATCAAACTGAGTTGAACATACGTGCATTTATTAAAGAAAGGTTAAGCTCAGACACACTTTTTACTAAGTTCAGCTTCCCAAACTGAAGACAAATGGCTCAAATCTTCATTTA
>JARVGV010001587.1:14719723-14740844 GCA_031762435.1 Hypsolebias longignatus | reverse complement strand
ACGGGTGCGGCGCCACGTGTAATGAGTTCCGACTTACAGCAAAATCGAGTTACGAACGGTTTGTAGGTACAGAACCCATTCGTAAGTCGAGGACTACCTGTATTGTTATCACCACAAACCAGTTTTTTTTTTCCCCTGAATATTCAGATTCAGAGTCGGAGTTTCTTTATTTGTCATTAGTGTTGCATGTTAATATTAATAAAATGTTCTGCTGAAGATAATATATACTGGTTTGACACAGAAATGAGCATGATGTCTTATTAGAATGACTTGTCTGGCTTTTAAATGTGTGCTTATTTAAAGCTATCAGGTCACAAAGTGGAAGCGGTTGTCTCAGAATGAGATTGCCACAGTTTAAAAGCGACATGTTAGCCTGTTTGTCTGACTCACGTAAAAATGGCCCGTTTTCCCTGTTACTGCAGATGAATTATTTAGCTGCAGGGCTCATTTGCATTTTGTGATTGATTTCAGTATTCATTTTGAATTCTGTACGAGGAAAAATGAACATGAAAGATAAACACTTCCATTCATGTCATCACTGAAAGTTTTAGTCATTGTCACGATGTGCATATGTTGATATCCTTGTTTTGGTTGCTTGGACACAAATGCAGTCAAGTTTGCGACTGCCTGGCTTGAAGGATGTTTGTTGCGTACTGACCGTCGTCTGTGCTGGCTCAGTTTACACATGCTGGGTTATTATTATTTTATCTCTGTTAATAGGAATGTGTCTCTGAGGTGAGGAGGGGGGTGCCTTCTTCATCATTGCATGTCTTTCTTTTACCACCCCCCTCCCCACATACCAGATTTGTTAAATATCTTTAAGCCTGTCGCTGTGTGTGTGTTTGTCTCCAGCTTTCCTCCAAACCAAATGAACGACCCAGTTAAATAATAAGCTGAAGGCTAACAGAGGGACCCCATCAACCTCTGAGCTGTATCCTCTCTGAAGCCATCAATCGTGCGACTAAAGCTAAGCCGCATAATGACATTGTGGCAGTGTACTTGCGCTGTGCTGCAAAACATATTAATGTTAGCCATAATGAGTTTGACAGCCCAATATGGTTGTCAGTGATGATGATGGTTTTGAACTGGCCAACACTGCCCTCAAACGGCAGGCAGGAGTCACAGCAACTGCAGTAAAAAGCTGCAGTGTTTGGGTTTTACGGTATTGATTTGTGCACATAATTTATTTTCCATGGCTCTTTTTTAATGAGCAAGAGCTCTTTTGACAAAGTAATATTTTAACTGGTACTTGAATGCCATCAATTACCTGATTATTCAAACTGAATGCTTTGTCTGGCTTGCTGCTCATTTATCTGCATATTTACTGGCTGCTGAATGCGTTCTCTGTGTTTGTATTCTCAGCAGTTTGAAGCCTCATAAGTTATTTGATTTCAAAATAGACGTGTGATATTTAAATGGGCTGATAAGTAGGCTTCAATTTGCACATTATGTTCATATGTTTTTAAAAAAACATGCTTACATGCTTCTGTTTGTCCGTGTGTCCTAGAATCCTGGAACTGCAGCAGAATGGGGACATGGATATCCTGAAACTCAAGTGGTGGCCCAAGGACAGCCCCTGTGACCTCTACAGCTTAGAGCAGACACGGCAGCGTGGCAACGCCCTCGATATCCACAGCTTCGCCGGCGTCTTCTGCGTCCTGGCAGCTGGCGTGGTGCTCTCCTGCCTCATTGCTATGGTGGAAAGCTGGTGGTCACGACGGAAGGGATCCAGAGTCCCCTCCAAGGAGGTAGGGTAGGATGGATGGGATGACCTCAGAAAGAGAAATGATGTGACAGAGAGGGGTGCAAGCAAGGTCTGCTATAAATCATAACTTTATGTAATGCATAGTGAAAGAAGAAGAGAGGGATCTGGGTTAAAACACAGCGACAGGATGGATGGTGGGACACGTTTCAGAGCTAGCGAAGGCAGTTGTTGACTTTGCATGAGTAATTTAAGAGCAGTCTATGTTGCAAAGAAGGTAAAACTCTGACGGCATATTAATCTAATAAAAAAACACTCTACCGAGCTAAATTTGCAGTCAAGCGACATCAGCAATACACTTCTAACATGATTCATTGAAACTATTTTTCACAAGGCCTGTGTGCATTTTCTCCAAAAGGATCTTAAATTTTGTTCGACTCTCAATTAGCATCTCAAACACTGGTCTTTCTAATAGAGTACAGTAAATAAGTCACATTACGTTATAATAATATTGCACTGAACCACAATCTGAGTGTGGCAGTTAGTTTAGAAAACAGCCCATCTGGTTATTAATTCTAATTGTTTGTGTGATTAGAGTCGCCATTAAATTATAAAAACAACGCGCCAGACACACATTGTCTGCCAAAGGCAAACTGAATGTGAGTGTTAAGTGAATAAAGTAGCACATTTAGCCAGGCTTAATTTAAGTGAGCAGTTTTTTTAAACTCATGGTGGTTCTTTCTAATCTTTATTACAGCATGATCAGTTTCTGCGATTCCCAATAAGATATCTAATGTGAAGTACCATGGATAATAAACACATGAGAGTTAAAAGTTAGGTTATAAAACACTGAGTATTATGTGACTTATTTAATATTAACATATAAAAGCTTTATTTTATTTTTTATAAGGTTTTCAGTAATCTGTTTCTGGTTTCCTGCAAAATTGCACCCGTTTTAACATTTTAAGTGTTTTTGTTTTGTGTGGTTTTTTTTTTGTTTTGTTTTTTTTTTTATATAAAATGATTCATGTGTGATAAAGAGTTATGAACTACAGCAAAGCCAGGGCTTTTGGGAGAAGAGGACTCTGGCAGAATACAAAAACAGCCCGAGGGCCCGTTGGAACGATGCAGAACACGGCAGTCGGAAACACTGACTCACTGTGTTGAACATGGACGGTTTTATCAACATTCCCCTCCATCATCCAACACCCTAAAAGCAGTGGTGGCATACTTTTCTTGTAAATTAGCAGCTGCATGGTGTGAAATATCTAATCAGGCTACGTGCTGATGATCACCTCAGCAGGAATATCATTTGAGGCAATCAAAATGACTCTGGAAACGTTTTCGTCTGCTTGGAGGAAAACGTCTGCTAACACAGGTAAAATCTTCCAAGTTAAATGTCTCATGGGGGCATGTTTAGTTGCTTTTTTATGGATTGCACATTCACATTAGGCTGCTTTTCCCCTGTGACGGTCATAGCTGGGACCCATATCAATTGATAACTCATTTTCTCCTAAAAGGTGAAGAAAATAAGTGTTTTATACCAGCTTCTTCCAACACCAAGCCCCTTCCCATAGTCCCCATTCCCGCTGTTGTGTTTACCAAAACACAGGGCGAGAAAGGCTTCACGTTCATATCTTTAATCAAAACTCTGGGATTGCAGCAAAGTGTACCAAATTCGATATGCAAAACATCCAGCGAGGAGCTCAAGAAAATGTAATTATGTGTGAAATAATATTTTCACTTTTGGTTTGGAGTTAATCATTTATGTGTCAGTAACAAATTGGACCGGTGCAAGCAGCAGCACAGATTAATTTTTTTTTGCAGAAAATGTTTTTGCCACAAGGTAAATTACTTCCGCTTCAAACAATCACTTTCCCTCCCTCCCCATCTTCTTAGGAAGCCATTTGATAAAGGCAGGTCTAGGTTAAATTGTAGATAATGGATTAAGAGAATTAATGAGGAGCAGTTTCCTAACCTTCTTTTGAACTGCTCGTCCCCATTGAAATAATACTGTCAATCATGGGAGAGCTGTTCTTCAATTTATTATCAAACGTTGCCGTTAAAGGTGGACAAATTTTCACCACCACTTTAATCTTTGTGATTCTGTCAACCAGAAACAAGTGAAAGAAGTCTATTTCATCACTTTAATCTTTGGCTTCACGGTCATTTAAAGTCACAAGAAATATAAATTTAAGAAACGGACTAAAAGACGAGAAGTGAAATTCGCCACTATACTCAGGATGATTTAATGACCGATCAGGTTACGTTTGTGATGAAATACCAACAGCTGCAGTCATCTGGAAAGTCATTTAGCAAACTATTTCATCTCTATTCAGCTCTATTAAATGTCACTCCAAGGTGATTGAATCAGTGATTACTAGTACATTATCAGAGTCATTGCATTACTATGCAACTACAGTTTCTAAAGTCTTGATCAACTCTTCTGTGGTTAGTAACGGCAGGACTGGAGTGCCCCTTTGACACAAAATGCTCAAATTTACTACAAGCACAAATACCATTTATCCACAGTTTTCAGAGAATTGGTGGTTTGTGACTTGAATGATGTGTTTCATAAGCTGTGTCACTTTAGTGGTCACAACACTCTGTGACAAACCAGTTGGAAGATTCTCACAGCGTCCTTGCCACAGTCCAATGAAGATCCTGCAACAGCTTGAAGCACACCAAGAACTGCAGCTGATTAGGCGGCTTTCTTACATATCCTCTGGGCCATTTGCATATTGATTTATTTAAACGTTAAATTCCATTTGTGGTTAATGTTAAGTCGTTTTTTCTTAGCAGCAAAATCAAAGTAAGGCAGGACTTGAAAATGTTACAAGGGCAAGTGTGCACTTCTGTAATCATACAAGCCGGGATGATCATATTAAATGTATACTCCTGTTTTAGATCATTAAAGCATGAGCATATTGCAAATCCAGCATAAAGTACCTTTAAAGGAGTAGTTCAAATATTTTCAAGTAAGGTTCTGTTGAAATGTTAAAAAAAATAGGCTTACCTGCTTAGATCGTTGAACAACGTCAAGTACCGTATTTTTCGAACTATAGGGTGCACTTAAAATCCTTGAATTTTCTCAAAAATTGACGGTGACCCTTCTAATCCAGTGCAGCTTATGTATTTATTCTGGTTGTGCTTATTGACCTCGAACCAATTTTATGTGGTACACAACACTCAAAAACCAGTCAAAATGAACTTAATGCACCTTATAATCAGGTGCGCCTTATAGTCCACAGAATACAGTAGTTTTATTTCTAATGCTCTTTTCCCACCACTATTACTCAGCACCAACTCTACTCAGCCTGCCACGGAAAGAGCCCTATTCCTCCAGTACAATTTAGATGATTCGAGGCAGATTCGGCCCTTCTTTTTTTTTTTTTTTTTGTCCCTGCTTCTCTGGTGAGACGTTCGAGCTGAGTCGGGACATAAACATGACGTCAGAACACTGTTGGTCACTGATTGGTCAGGGGGAGGAGTCACTGGATCTCTCTCAGAAACTCTTCACTAATCGGCCATTTTGCAATTTCTTGGAACTCTGAGCAGTCGCTGAATCTATTTTTAAGATACTGTATTAACAACAATAATGACAACACCGTGTTTAATGCTGAAGTCCAGGCGTTATTTGTGTTTGGTGACCGACGACAAAATTCGAGCAATGTAGTCACCGCGGAGGATCATATGAGTGGCCAACTCGTTGAAGCACGTAAGGCTGGACCCCAAGCCCCGGCCTCACATGCTCACAAAGACGAGGACCGGGACAGAAGGTGGAAATGTTTTTTTAATTTTATTTATTTATTTTTTTTTAACACATAATGTATAATTTTATTTTTTAATTTTTTCAATCAGTGAAGATTAAAAATCAATAAATGGTGTCGGCTTTATCATGAAATCCTCTTTCACTTTGACTTTATTAAATACTGTAATCTGTTAATTAAAGTTAACTCTGCTGAAAAAATCATAAAAAATACAAAATTAGTGGATCTCTCAGGAATGTTTCCCTCAAATATGTTTAAAGAAGAAATACAGCCTTTGGTTCAACTTTATTCTAACCCACAGATTTACAAATCCCAAAACAAGAATTACACTTTAAATCAAAGCTAAAATAAAATCTGTATACAAGGAACAAAACCACATGTCCAAATTGAACAATACAAGTAGACACAACAAGTGCAAATACATCAAATGATGAAGAAAAATATATAATTTTAAATATAAATGATTTTGTAGAATCTGGTTCATCAAATTTAATTCAATTTTGTTTATTTATATACGGTAGCGCCAAGTCACAACAGAAGTCATCTCAGGACACTGAACAGAAATATTCATGTATAAAATAAGTTAACAGAAACATTTATATTTAAAAATAATTTAACATTATTTATCTGAGGAGTGGACTGCTTTGAGTTTAACTCATCGCAGGACTCTCACTCTTAATGATGAACTAAAATTGATTAAAAGTTCATTAGCAAGATTTTGGATTATTATTTTTTTAAATTAATTTCAGATTTAAAACAAGAACAAGAATTACAAAGCATATAGAGTAGATGAAAGAAAGAAAGAAAGAAAGAAAGAAAGAAAGAAAGAAAGAAAGAAAGAAAGAAAGACAGAAAGAAAGAAAGAAAGAAAGAAAGAAAGAAAGAAAGAAAGAAAGAAAGAAAGAAAGAAAGAAAGAAAGAAAGAAAGAGAAAGAAAGAAAGAAAGAAAAACCTAAAATGAAAGGTAGCAGAAGAAAAAATCATATCATATCTGCCCCTTCTTCAAAAAAAACAACAAATTAATTCAAATGATCAAATCAAACAATGATCATCTATTAATTATACTACAAAATGATGACTCATCACAAATTCACTTTTCTAGAACATTTCTTATTAACTAAAATTTATATATATATTTTCAATAATTCAGTTTTAATCAATTTCTTAAATGTAGAGACTGACTTTACTCTTTTGACATCGTTTTCCAAACTATTCCACAGGATTCTGGACATGCCTCCAGAACCGTTCCTGAAGTGTGGTGGAAATGCGACGTGTAAAGAGCTGATCTGAGCAGAGTTGGGGCTGAGTAATACTGTAGAGGTGGAAAAGGGGCATAACTGGCCAAAGTGTGACCAAGGCCAAAGTGGATTGTTGCCACTGTAAAAGAGAGATATTATTAAAAATTTCAAAGTGGTTCACTTTAATGGTGTTTTATAAATCTTTACATTAGTGTTATTGTTGCAATACTGTACCTTAATAGATGCAAGAAAATCTGCAGCTAAATTCAAACACAAAGTCAAGCATTATTTCCCTGTGCAATCTGCAGCACTTCCAGCAGGATTATCTTCGTTCTATCATCATAGTCATTCCTAAAATAACATCAGTTATCACTTTATGAAATAGAAAGAATGACAGTTCATTATTTGCAATGATATCCAAACATGAAGTTTCTTGATTTTATTCTGCAAAGTATGCATTTCTAGAACTGAACTGGCTGCCAGTGTCTTGTTTAGTTGTTTTTTTTTTTCCACACATGTGAACACCATACACCCCCCACGCTCAGCCCCCTGCTCAGTTTACAGCTTTAATCTGTCATTCAGACCAGTGGTCATGTTTTCCACTGAGCAGCCACAAAGACACCAAACCTTCGCTTGAGCCCAGAGTCATGTTAAGCTCAGTGTGGTCCAGCTGCAACACAAACAAACACGCCCACCCCCTGCCATCTTCATTAGTCAGCCAGGGCAGCCAGCGGAATCAACCCCAGACCGAGCACAGGAGTGCGGCCTCGTCAGAGAATGGAAGGGACAGCGGGGATTTAAATGCTGGTAGGCTTTGATTCTCTTTGTAGTTCTTGTTCAAGGTTTTTTCAGGCCAAGGCAATGGGCAGTCAAAGACAGGGAAATCACTATAGGTAATTGATTTAGGAGTCACTAGTCCACTTAGCAACCTCCATTTCTCAATAGTTGATGTAGGACATTCCTAAACGTTTGTGCTTTTCATGCTTATAAGAGTGGAGTGAAATTTAATTTGTATTTAAAGGATTAAAAAAAAAAAAAAGAGCATTGTTGTAGCCGTTGGAGCAAAAGTAAGTTCAAGCTTTCAGAGCAGCATCAGAGTGACGACACCCCCCCCCCCCACCCCGGCTGTGTTTTGGTTGGTAAAAATGAAGTTTGCTCAGTCAGCCATGATTGTTTTTGATGGTTGACCCCTGACCTTTATCCTCCACCGTGTCACAGCACCGACCAAACCTACAGATGTTGCTGCATTTAACGCCTTCCACAGAACAACCACTGAGCCAAAAGTGCTTGTCGCATCATTGAACGACATCTGAAATGTTTCCCACCTGTAGCGTTACCACGCACAAATCAATTGGGCCGCTTCAGTTAGTGTAGCCTTCTGAAATCGACCGTCTGACAATCACGGCCACTTCACTCAGTGATTGGCCATCTGTGTGGATGTAAGAAGGCAAGATTTGAACTACTTTCTTAAAGGTTACTGTTTCTGCCAGCCATCCAACTCATGTATTTTTTTTTCTTTACAAAAAAGAGCGAGAATCAAAAACTGTGTTGTTCAGTTACTCTTCTCAAGTGAAGAGCATTCCTTTGATGCTTTTATTAAATTGTGTGTCACCTTAATCTATTACTGTATTGTATTTTTCAGGCTGCTTTATTATGTACTTTCATTATGAACCCAAAACCCACCACATGTCTAAAGGTGCAAGCTAAGAAGAGCTAAACTCGTAAAAAAAAATTATAATTTAGCTGAGACATTATTTCTTCGTCTGGTGTGTGAAAAACTGTGGAAATGCCATACTTTGAACTTCAATCACCATCTGTCCAGAATATTTTTTTGCAGAACTGGAGAGTCAAGCTGGGACCACTGCAGCACGTCCCGACTCGATGCAGGAATGAAGGCGAATTTAACTCGACTTTAAAGCAGCTAATTAGATAAATTGCATATGCCGTAATTTATCGACTGGGGAACTCTCTGCCTCTGTGCAATTTGGCCTTAGTCACGGCCAGCGGAGTGAGTCTGGCTGTGTTTAAAGTCATCCAGCTTCCTAACGTTAATAAAGTGAAGTAAACCATAAAGCTTGTAATTAACTCCACCAGACGCCTTTCTCACTGTCACTTTAAATGAAGAACTCCATGTCATCTGTATTACTGTCTCTGCAGATACTGCACTCAAGATGGTCAGACTGTGCCAAGAGCATGTGGCTCCGTGTGCAGTTTTACAGGCTCTACATAAAATAGGAAAGTCAACCCACAGTTTGTGTGAGCCTGGAAAACCAGGCTTAGTATGATGCACCGTAAAGATGCATTGGCAGTAAATGGACTTAGCATAACAGCTTTTAATTCCTTGCTCGAACACAGCGAGTTACTTTTAACTGTATAACATACGGCATTTTACCTGGTTAAAATTTAGATGAGAACTTAAAACTCGCCTGAAACAATGAATGTAACGAGTTGAGCTTATCAGGTGGGTTTCTTCAGAGTCAGAGAGTCAGAGTCAGAGAAACTTTATTGACTTTATTATTAAACTTTATTATTCTTCTAGAAATTTCTTTAAATAAATATGTGGGGTGTTTACATAGACATACAATTAAGGTGCTAATGATTTCCGCTCAGACAATGAAGGACATCTTTCCTCTCTGAAGATGACAGATTGCCCATAGCCACGCTTACAGTCACACACACACACTAGTGAGTTCGTCCTTGCACCTGCATGCATTATTATCACCTCATACTTTCTTCACCATGCCGGGCTTTTACCTGACAAACAAATGCAAAGGTATGTCATGTCATAAAGCTTATTATAATTGCAATCTTACTTTAGATTGTTTTAAAAATGCTTTACAAGCTAACCCGGCCTTTCCATTCATGTTCACTGCATCCCTCAGCAGCCACAATAAAGATGACGGTTATGTTGTTCTCAAATGCTCAATGCAGGATGAATGCAACCTACTTTTAATCAGGACTCATTGCCCCCAAATCATGGCTACATCCATCCATAAAACTGGAGGCCAAAGCTACATCGTCCCCCTTGCCCACCCACCCATGCATCCATACATGCTCTCTGCATACAGCCCACAATCCACTGTGAAAACTTTAATACACCCAAGCTGTGTTTGCGTTATTATATATGTGTACTAAAACATGCTCACTCACATTTTATATATGTTTGTATGTGCTTTTGCCTTCATATTGTGCTAACTGCTTCTGACCGTGTGTCGATGCTCGCGCTGTGGTTCAGTGTTGTGGAACGGCTGGCGTTGTTTATGATTCTGCAGTTTGCTCATGAGCTTTTCTGTCAGGCGAACACACGCACAGACACAAACTGCACACTTTCCACTGAGTTCACTAATGTGAACTCCCAATATAAGAAGTGTGTTATTATTTAGTATATACAAGATTAGGACATTTCACAGAAGAAATATGCACATTATCAGTCTCCATCCAAGTCATTGCTGCTATATCAAGCTCGTTCATAGTCTTTTACTTGCAACAGTTGAGATTTGACTTAAGTATTTTGCATTTATGGTTCTTTATATATTTAGGTGCTTCTCTTACCCCATTGTAAAAATGTCCAAATTTACAAATATTGCACTTGCAATGCTCAGAAGCTTCTAAACTGATTTCTGTTGGGTGGTGGGGGTGGTTTGTGTGCAGTAATTACAATATTATGTAGCTGACAGGAAATTCATGGAGGAGATCTTAACGGTTTAGACGAACAATCTCCAGGAGAATGTCTAATTCCCATTTCATTCATATTAGAGTGGCTGTTTCGCTTCAATCCTTTTTGGCCTATAAATGTTTAACCTGAGGTTGGTATGAAAGAGTTCCGTCAGTACATTAAAAAAAACAAAAAACACAAACTCAAAATTTTGAATTAGTTTATGCATTGTTATTATTGTCTGAACTCTTCCATAACAGTAACTTGTGTGGTTTAGACCATGTCTAATATATCATGAAGTCTGTGGAGATTTAGTATGAGGAGAGCTGGCATTTTTTTAATCTTCTTCTTTTTTTTGTGTGTGTACCAATTTCTAACCTTTCCAGATGTAAACTGTCAGTTTTTCTCATTCTAACTCTACACAATGATCTGTGTCACTGTGGCTCGAAGCTCTCATACTGCCTTCTTGTTTGTTCTTGTAGATAAGTACTCTGTGTTGAGGGGTGTAGCAGGCGAGGGGGAGAGAGCAATACAAAATGGCATTTAAACGTCTCCCCTTTTCCAGGTATACAACAACTGTGTGAATGTCTCTCTGAGGACACAGCACAGAGCGACCTGCTTCCAAGTGTGCGCTGACTGACTGCCATGTCTTTCTTCTCGCTCACCCCTCCCCACCCATCTGTCTCTCCAATTTACTTCTCTCTCATCCACCCCACCATATTTCAATCTGCCTGATCGTGTCTGTCTTTCATCTTCTCTGTCTCTGCATGTCTGCTTTTGTCCGCCTTTGCATTTTTATTTTACTTATTCAATCTGCCTCTATTTGCATACACACAAACATACGTGAAAATCTACTTTTCTCTCCACGCTTCCTGTTTCCCTCCTTTCAACCCTTTCACTCACATGCACCAGAAGCAGGCAGATGGCCCGTCCATCATTCAGACTGCAGATCAGTGTCCCCACGCCCGCAATGAGCACCCTCTTGTCCTGGGTGGTCAGACCCAGAACCAGATCCCCAACGCTGCCAACACCACAGGCTCCAGCACCCATTACCAGCCCTCAGCATGCTGTGATATCCCCTGCGCCCTGATTGTGCAGCATTCCTATGAACCCGGCAACCCCTCTGAGATCACACCCAAAATGAGAATGACCACATTCACCACTTCACCTCCTACACCAAGGTTATACATACAATAGCTTCAAAAGATTTATTTAAAAGATCTTTGGTTGGTAAAGGGTGAAGACGATACTATGTAATACTGTAGTCGTAATTTATCTGGGGAGATCGTGGACATCAGAGTAGTTATTTTACTTCGATGTCCATGTAACAAACCTAAAGTAACTTTTTAATGTTTCTTTTGCCTGGCATGTTGCCAGTTGAAAATGCCTGCAATAATGCTCCACTGCCTTTAGAAGGTGCTGTGTTTCCATGTAGAGAAAAATGGCACATCCTTCAGCAGAAAGACACTTGAAGTTTGAAAGGTTTGAGATAATAAATGCAAAGTCTTTCAGTGGCCTGTTGACTTTACGTTCCAACGAGTTTCTAATAAAAGCTGTAAGACAAAAACCATTCAGTGGACAAAACTTGGCTTTAGATCTCCAAAGCATTTGCATTTAATGGTAAACCAGACGCGTTTCCTTTATAGTCTCAATGAAACATAAATGTCTCCTTTGCAAGAGACCTGTTTTGAAACATGTCAGTTTTCAGATTATTTAACACTTTTTTCTGTGATTTTTATAATTTACATCGTAAAGGAGGACTGAAATATACATTTGAAAGTAGTTTACTTTGGGTGCAGTCAGGTCTTTGCCCTTTAATCTTCCACTTCAGTTACTGTACGGTCTCTCATGAGTCTCCTTTCACAGACAGCACAACAGTCATTTGTGAATCCCTCTTTTCCTTCACCTCCCTTCATGTGCGCTGTTACCAAGTCTGTCCCTTCAAACTCTTGACGTGCCTAGTTCAGGGGCAAACATTGGCGCTCCCTGCCGTCTTTTCCTTTCTTCCACTGCCCCTCTTTTAGATGATAACCAGAGGGCACCACTGCAGGTCCCTTCTGCTCATGAGGTGCAATCAGTAAGGCCAGAGAGCCCTCCAGAACCCCCCAGACCCAAAGGACACGGTCAGTAAAACTGTCTTCTTTTTTTTTTACCCCAAACGATGTGACCCGTTATCACAAAACCTTTTTGGACTTTTTACCCAGAGAATGTCACCTCAAACTCCCATTGAACCCCCAACTTTGTCCACCAAATACCTTCTTCTGAGACTCTAAAGTGATCCCAGAAGCACGTTGTCACCCATATGTGCAGAATGTGAAACTCCTCCAGAACTTGCTATTGCTCCAAAGTTCACCTGAGCTTTCTTCTTCACTATACCCCCCCCCCCCCCCGGCCCCCCACATTCATTTGAAACCCACCTGCGCTCATGCCCAACCTTCCTTACAAAATAAAAGCATGAAACATCCCTCACTCAATGTTGCTACTTTTAGTAGATAAGATACTGTATTTATATGTGAAGTTTTCCAGTGGATTTGTAGTGTTTTTGTAAGTTTCCTTTATCTTATACTGTAAGTTTAGTTTAAGCTTAATTTGAGTTGTTTGTGCTTTAAAGTGTTAAGAATAATAGATCTGATGAACAACATTCAAATTTCTGCACTTTATGAAGAAGAGACAATATTATGACCTGGTATAAATTCAGTGAAGACTTTTTTTGAGACAAAGGCCATAATGCAATGTAGTAATAGGAATCAATAAAAAAACGAGAACTGTAATGTTGAATATTTAGACTTTTTTTTTTTCATATTTAAGTTAAAAAGTCAACGTTACTACTTTGTAGTGAGCCTAAGATCCTGGAATCACAGAGAACGCAGTATGATAAGAGTGTTTTTCTGTGACTTCTTGATTTTCTGCACTCCCTTAAAGACCTTGTAGAAGTGTGTATGTTTCTTTTCCTGACCACAGTTCAGAGTGTGCTTCTCTATCCCTCTTTCCATCCTTTCCCCTCCTCTTTTGCTCCCCCCGCCTCCTGTCACCTCCACGCCTTTTCCCTGTGGGAAACAAACATTGACTCCTATTTTTGTGTCATTGATATTTTCACACCTAACATTGTGAAAATTTTTACCTTTTTTTGTGGCATGAACTTTGTTTGGATGTACTTGATGTTCGCCCTTTATCTGCTTGTCCTTGTCTGCCTCTTCTATTTCCACTTCTCATCCTTTATGCTGAATGAATGAATGTGTGACATCCTTCTTTCTTAAAACAAACACGCATTCTACACATTTCTACAAATACTGTGCTGTTTTCTTCATTATACTCCCCATTTCTTCACTCATGCACAACCCTCACACCTTGCTGCCTTCATCCGTTCTCCTCACATGACCCAACATCCATCTGTCTCATTGTGTTTTCTGTCTGTGTTTTTGTCTCCAATCGTCATTTCTGCCGATTTTTTTCCACCAACCGTTAAATGCAACCCACAAATTTGTTTGGTACCTTTTTCTTTCTTCCTCTCAACATTCTTTTTTCCCCCACCAACTATTGTTTCAATATTTTTCCCAACCATTAATGCCTCTTCTTTTCTTCCATTTATCATCACCACTTCCTCTTTTTTCCTTCTTTCCTCTCCTCCCCTGTCTCTCCCTACCTGCAGGACGATAAGGAGATCGACCTGGAGCACCTACACCGCCGGGTTAACAGCTTGTGCACCGAGGATGAAAGCCCCCATAAGCAATTCTCCACCTCTTCCGTCGATTTAACCCCCCTTGACATGGATGCACTGCCTGCTGCCCGCCAGGCGCTTGAGCAGATCAGTGATTTCCGCAACACCCACATCACTACCACCACCTTTATCCCTGAGCAGATCCAAACCCTAAGCCGTAGTCTCTCAGCCAAAGCCGCTGCTGGATTTTCTTCCGGTTTTGGTGGTGGCGGTCTCCAGGATCACCGAACTGGTGGGGTAGGCCCCTTCAGACAGAGGGCCCCCAATGGTGGCTTTTTCCGCAGCCCCATTAAAACTATGTCCTCCATTCCATACCAACCCACAGGTCCTGGACCCAACTTTGGATATGGCAATGATCCAGACAGGGGCACCTCCATATGAGGAGTTGCTATGGTTCAGGATGAAAAAGCAGAAAGAGGAGAAGGGGGAGGGGATTAGAGTAAGTCATATGATGGTTGAACAAAAGCATTGTGGCAAGGTTAAAAAATGAAGAATAGAGTTCTTTGTAAACAGCAATTATTCCGTTTTTTTTTTTTTTCTGCCTGAATGTCAAGGGGTGTTTATTTTTGTTTGTTTGTTTGTTTGTTTGTTTGTTTGTATGTAGGGAAAAAAATCGAAAGAGGTGGAGATTGATTGGGGTATTTTATTTCCTCCTTCAAACCTTGCTGGAGAGATGCAAGAAGGGAAACGAGCTTGGACAGGGTGGGGGTGGGTGTTTTCTCTGCTTTCTTGTTGTTGTTGTGATTGCTTAGGGGTTTTTTTTTTTAAGTTTTGGGAGATGTGTGAAAGAAGACCCTTTTTATTATTGTTTTATGACATGAGGACTTTCTCATTTAATGAAAGAAAAAAAAAAAACAAAGCTCAAAAGTCCCTTTTTATTGAGCAGCCGGTTCAAAAGCGTTTTTTTGAAACAGGCCAGTGCTCGGAAATATTCTTTCTACCCCAGATTTTTCACTGGCGAGTGATGAGTTGTCTCTTCAGCCATGAAACGACTTCCAGAGACTTTAGCTAGAAGCAGTTCTGAAGCAGTGATCTCATGAAAGAATAGTCTCGGCTGTAGTATTGGCTGTCTTTAGCCCTGCACTTTGTAGGGATTTGAGAAGATCATGAATATTGAAGATAATTCTTCATTAAGATTTTATTTTTATTTTATTTTAATTTTTTTTTTGCCTTTTCAACATTTGGGAATCTGACATCCTTTTTCTTCTCTGGTGTTGTTTTGCCAATACAGTACTTGAGATTCTAAATGTGTAATCATCTTCAAGATGGTGTCTACACCGTGCCCTGACCAGACATAAGACTTTGCAGCTGAACCCAAGCTGACAACTCCCCGGTGCGTCGGTCTGTAAAAATTTTTTAAAAAATTCAAACTGTTGAAATGCCATGATGGTGCGAGAGTATGTCCAGGTTGGTGTATCGATCTTAAACTACTTCTGCCATTTTGGTGCATCAGCCTGAAACTGTTTTCACCATTTTGATGCACATGAAACTCTTTGTCGATCCCTCTGCACTGTACCAGTGCCCACAGACCTGTAAGTGATTGTATGTAGACCTTATATTTTCTTTTCTCACCTGTATTGTGCAATCTGCTTTTCAAGTCAAGGTGAGATCCTCGAATCAGACTCTCAGAGGCGTGATGAAATATGGACCATTAAGAAAAAGCAGATGTCAGAATTACAAAGCATAAAAGACAAACTGAAAGACTTCACAAAGCTTATGCTTCTATGTCTTTTATTGAGTTTTGTTTTGCGGGAAAAAAAATACATGGAATGTGTTTTGGTCAGGAAGTACAAAAAAAAATATTGTTTTGAGCTGTCTTTTTTATTATTTAGTGTTTTCTTTTTTTTTTTTTTTTTCTTCAGAATACATTGAAAAACTGCTAAACAAGTGCTATAGTTTCTGGTTTTGCATCATCAAGTCATTCAAATGCGTACTTTTTGATTTGTTTCTGTTTTGCTTACGCATAGTGCTCCCAAGCCAATGGTGTTGAAAATGACAAATATCGGATTCAAGTTCACGAATCTCTTCTTATTGGGTTCAAGAGGTGAAATGAAGAAGAATTGTGTTGAAGAAAAGCTATTACCAACAACCTTTTAAGTTCAAGCCTTATATGTCAGCTGTACCCTCCTGTTTCAAACACACTCTGGAAACAAGAGCTGCAGTTCATCAGTGAAAGATAATCTGAGTGGCATCACAACGTCATGAGTCCAAAACACGCTTCAGGTTCATATCATGTTAAAGGTACTATTGATGTAACTTTTTTTAAGTGCCAATTAAATAAAATGAGACCATTAAGGTGCATTCTAAGGTGGAGAATGGGAGTGGTACATGAAATCATTATTTTATGGGTTGTCGGGAGGATAAAGTAGAGTCAAACATTTTTGTTTCCCACTAACACTGTAATAATAATTAGTAATAATTGTTTAGAGCAAGTTTTCAGTTTGCTTTTTGTGGGGGGGGCTAAAACTACAAATTGTTCTGTGTGTAGAGAATTCAGTCAAGCCACAGTGTTTTGAAACAAGCACTTTTAGGATTTTTTTTCTTCGGTTCTTAGGTTACAGACGGGCTATTGAATGGCAAATAAGACACATACATTAAAAATTATTTAGTATAAATAAAGAGACATTATGAAAATGTATATTTTACATGTTGACGCTATTTTTGTTTAACTAAAAGAAAATATAATGTTGAGCTTTAGTGTTGGATTGAGCAGTTACATCACTGCCTTTGGTTCTCCTCTGTCCTGCCCACAGTAAACACATTTACACTAATGTTTTTGCTTTTCTCAAGGTCATTTTCAGTTTTAATTTCCCCTTGATTTTATTTTTTTGCTGTCTGAATAACAAAACCTGGCAAGTTCACTGAAAAGAAAGCATGCACAAACTTGCTGTCTAGCTATCTGTTAACATTTTTTTTTAATTTCTTACATAGAACTACAGGATTTACTTGATAATTTTCAAAGGTTTAAGATGTACAGTATTTAATATAGGCCTATTTTGTTGTATGTGTTGCATAATATTCAAAAACCGATCAAACTTGGGCCTCTGTTACAAGTGGCAAAGCTTTCTGTGTATAATTTGTCTAATAAACAGGTTTTCTACAGTCGTGTGGTATTTGTTGTCTTTGTCTAGTCTAGACTACCCTTCTCTAAAGGAGGTAAACTTTAATATTTATGCATACAAATATAAACATATAAAGACCAGTACTGTTGTCTTTATTTCAGTACAAAATAAATGTTAACTTTAAGAGAAATGAGGAACTTTTCCCTTAATTGAATACAATTGTTCATTCTGGTATGTAAACAGAATTGCATGCAGTGCATCCGGTAAGTATTCACAGCGCTTCACCTTTTCCACATTTTGTTATGTTACAACCTTATTCCAAATAGTAATAAAATAATATATTTCCTCAAAATTCTACACACAAGATGATAATGTGAAAATATGCATACAGCATTTTAGATTTTTGCAAATTTATTAAAACTAGAAATAAAAGAAATCCCATTTACATAAGTGTTCACATCCATTGATCCACCTTTGGCAGCAATGACAGCCTCAAGTCTTTTTGAATATCATGCCACAAGCTGACACATCTTTAGACAGTTTTTCCCCCATTCTTCTTCATGGTACCGGTACTTAAGCTTCATCAGATTGGATGTGAGACGTCTGTGCAGCCATTTTCAGATATCTCCAGAGATGTTCCATCAGATTCAAGTCTGGACTCTGGCTTGGCCACTCCAGGACCTTCACAGAGTGGTCCTGAAGCAGCTCCTTTGAGATCTTGGCCATGTGCTTTGGGTTGTTGTCCTGCCTGCTGAAAAATGAACCGTCGCCCCAGTCAAGAGTGCTCTGGAGCAGGTTTTCATCCAGGATGTCTCTCTACATTGCTGCATTCATCTTTGCCTCTATCCTGACAAGTCTGTCAGTTCCTGCTGCTGAAAAACATCCCCAAATGCATGATGATGCCACCACCATGCTTCACTGTACATCACTGATAGTATTGGCCTGGTGATGATCAACAGTTTCCTCCAAACATGGCGCCTGACATTCACACCAAAGAATTCAATCTGTCTCATCAGACCAGAGAATTTTGTTTCTCATGGTCTCAGAGTCCTTCAGGTGCCTTTTGGCCGAACTCCAGATGAGCTGCCATGTTGCCTTTTATTAAGAAGTGTCTTTCATCTGGCCACTCTACCACAATGGCCTGATTGGTAGATTGCTGCAGAGATGGTTGTCCTTCTGGAAGGTTCTCACACCACAGAAGAATGCTGGCGCTCTGACAGGGTGAACATTGGGTTCTTGGTCACCTCCGGCCCTTCTCCCCTGATTGCTCAGTTTAGACGGCTGGCTGGCTCTGAGTCCTGGTGGTTCCAAACTTCCATTTATGAATGATTGAGGCCACTGGGCTCATTGGAACCTTCAAAGCAGCAGAAATGTTTCTGTATCCTTCTCCATATTTGTGCCTCAACACAATTCTGTCAGATTTCTACAGACAATTCCTTTGGCTTCATGCTTGGTGTTTTGACTCTGACATCAACTGTGGGAGGAGTGTGCCTTTCCCAATCAAGTCCAGTCAACTGAATTGACAACAGGTGGACTCCATTAAAGTTGTAGAAACATCTCCAGGATGATCAGTGGTATGCATCCGAGCTCAATTTTCAGCTTCATGTCAAAGGATGTGAATATTTGTGTAAATATGCTTTTTTTTTTGTTTGTTTGTTTGTTTGTTTTCTTTGTTGCAAAATTTGCTAAAATCGCAAACCACTTTATTCACATTTTCATAATGGAGTATTGTGTGTAGAATTTTTTTTTTTTCCCCTCTTGTCCTGTTTGGCATTGTGGCACTCGAATTATTGTCTGAGTGTCAAGGTGAAGCCTAACAGATTTGCTTTTACAAGCAGAGCACCATGGCTGGTCTTAATGCTCCACTTGATATGTAAATAAAACCTTATTAGAATTTGCTTTGGGTTTGTTTAAGACGTAATGGACATGGGGATGAAAAGACAAAGAAGAAGATGGGAGAAGGGTTGCAAAGAGAAATAAGGAGATAAGAGTAGAGGAGAAAGAGGTATAAAGAGAACACAAATCAACATCGTTGAAGTCTGCCTGTTATGGAAAGAAAAAAAGACAAAATATTTAATTAAAATATAACTTTTTACATAGGGGCCAGTTATTACCATTGACTGAATGTTTAAGCTTTGTTTGTTTGTTTGTTTGTTTGCAACATGTAAAAGATTACATTCTGAAAGTCATGAATTCTACCAGATCTGGGCATCATTTCCATGTTGATCCACCAGAACTGAGCTGATCAATTTTGTTTTTGTTATAACATTAATAATCTCAGTATTCCCATCTGTCCATCTGTTATCTTTTACCCGCTTCTTCCTTTTTGGGTTGCGGGGGACGGTCACTCATGCCCATGTCCAGCCATCACAGTGCGAGAGGGACATGTAGAGACAAATGACACAAACAGCCACTCACTCTCTCATTCGCACCTGGGGACAACTTAAGAGTTACCAATCAACCCAACATGCATGTTTTTGGTGTGTGGGAGGAAATCAGAAAACCCACGCATGCACGGAGAGCACATGCAAACTCCACCCAGAAAGGCCTCTGGACCGGGATTTGAACCAGAGTAACCTGCTCGCTGAGAGGCAGCAGCTCTGCCATGTGCTGCCCTTTTTTTTATATATTTATTTATTAGTGTTGTTGTTGTTGTTGTTGTTGTTGTTGTTGTTAAATAGAACTCTTATGTTTATTTATGTTAGCATTTTGTATGACTGGACCTTTTTTGATTCAGATCAGACAACATTTAAACTTTGCTGGATGAACGAGATTTAATTATAGATATATAATTATTTCTCCCTTTTAGACTTGACATGATGATTTTATGATCGAGGAAGTAATCATCCATTATCTTTACCCACGTCTTCCTTTCTGGGTCACAGGGGTCCCTTGTGTCCCTGTCCAGCACCCACTGTGTGAGAGGTCTTTTAATATGCTGCTGTTCAGAACTGGACAGGCTGAGAACAAGTTCACTGCAGGATCATCCTGAAGTAACAGGTTGTCACCATGCGGTGGCGCTGTGGTGTTCCCGCAAACATCCCGGACTTTTCTTGATTTCATCTGTAGAAGTAACTCGGTTTGAACATTGCTGACGTCCGGACACGCACAAAAACAATAAAGGAAATTAATTCACGATGGAGCTTTGGCCTTTGAGAAAACAAACAAACGAACGGAGTCCTGCACTGAGTTCATTAAAGTACAGTATAATTATTTATCTCGAAATTACTCAATAAACACAGGCATTAAGAAACAATGCATTTGTTTATTGTTAGATTTAAGCCTGAATACAAAGTTTAACTATACAGTACATTATATATTTTGCGTGTAAACTGTTAATCTTAAACCAAGCTGGAATTAAAATATTTATTTTATATTAAATCTTGGAGGCAAGAAGATGAATTTTAGTAAAAAAAAAAAAAAAAACTTTCAGAAACCAGCTCGCGTGAACGGACTCAGGATTCTGAAATCCTGGTCCAGCTCCCCTCACTCGGGTCACGTGGCCCTGCAGCGCCCCGCGTCTCCAGGGAGACCGGAGTGAGAGGGGGCAGCACGCAGACTCCTCTCGCGCGCGTTGGAATGGGAGTCCGCCCCTCTCCCTGGAGGAGCTCACCCCCCTCCCCCCCCCCCACCCCCCGGGCGTGACCAATGGAACATAGAGTCTCCATTGTGGCTGGGACACTTTAATAATCGCCAGCTACAATATCCAACCTGTCGGTATCTTCAGGAGCCCCGCTGGATGGAGGGGGCTTGTTGGGGGTGGAGAGGGGGCGAACGCTCGGCGCCAGGCCTCCACCCGGACGATGAATACATGAATAAGAAAGAGCAAAGAAGTCGGAGAAAGCTTGGCATCTCTTCTTCACATAAATGACACGTTCCTCTTGTTTGGGACCAAAAGTTTTCTGCTCGTTTTGAACTTTTTTTTACCTTCAGCTGTGTTTTACAGCAGCTACTGGCAAAACTATAGATGGTCAAA
>JARVGV010001587.1:14702018-14713027 GCA_031762435.1 Hypsolebias longignatus | reverse complement strand
AATTTGATCTGGCATTTAGCATTTTGCTAATTTTTTTTTTTTTTTTTTTAGCTTTTATGTACATTCCCACCCCCCCCCCCCCCCACCTTCTTTTTTTTTATTCATTGATTTATTTTTTTATTTTTTTTATTTTTTTGGCTTTCCGCTAGTCTTTAGCTTCAACAACATCATCTTCGGCACATTTCAGCACTCATTCAGCATTCGCTGTATTATATATTTTTTATTATTTTTATTTGAAACTATTTCTTCCCATTTAAGTTGACTAATTTGAAACTGTTTTTATTAATACTTGTGATCAAATAAAAAACGTCAAATGTTTATTTTAATTCAGTTCAGTTTATTTGTATATTGCCATATCTCAACAAAGTTGTCTCAGGGCACTTTACAGAAACATTCATGTACGGTAAGAAAAGCCAATTAATAAAGTTCTCTTTCTAAAGAATCCAGCAGACACATTGAATTTTCACTTCGTTACAGTCTCTCATCCTGAGCGAGCACAAAGGCAACAGTGGAAAGGAAAAACTCCTTTTAACAGGAAGAAACCTTCATCAGAACCAGGCTCAGAACAAGCGGCCATCTGCTTTGACCAGCTGGTTTGAGAGGAACAGGAAGGAGAGACGAACACAGAATGGTCAGTCCAGATGTAGGTCCAGGTACCTGAAAGACAAGAAACATGTTAAGGATAGAAAATATAATTATAAATACAAAACAGGTTGAGCTGAGTAAGTAAAACCAGCAGGGTGAAAAAATGTGGTCAGTTTGTCCTCCTGTAGTTTAATTCTACAGCAGCTTAACTAAGGGACATGTCAGGAAACCTAAGCCAACCCTAACTATAGGATTTATCAAAAGGAAAGTCTTAATCCCAGTCTTCAAACTGGACAATGTGTCAGCCTCATGGACAGAAACTGGAAGTTGGTTCCACAAGAGAGGAGCCTCATAACTGAAACATCTTCCTCCCATTCTGCTTTTGGAAACTCTAAGAACCAAAAGTAAACCTGCAGTCTGAGAGTGAAGTGCACTGTTGGGAAAATATGAAACAATAAGATCTGTAATATAAGATGGAGCTAGGTTGTTGAGAGCTTTGTTGGTTAGAAGTAAGATTTTTAATTCAATTCTGGACTTGACAGGGAGCTGAGAAGCTAAAACTGGAGAGAGATGATCTCTCCCAGTAACTCCAGTTAAGACTCTGGCAGCAACATTTTGGATTAACTGAAGACTTTTTAAAGAAGTATTTGGACACCCAGATAACAAACCATTGCAATAGTTCAGTCTAGATGTGAGAAATGCATGAACCTGTATGAACTGCATCATTTTTAGATGTTTCTAATTTTAGCAATATTATGCAGGTAGAAGAAAGCAGTTCTAGTAATGTTTTTAATGTGGGGGATAAAAGATGTATCATGATCAAAAATAACACCAATATTTTTAACATTAGAGATGGAGGCCAGATTACTGCACGGGCGAAAGTGCACGTTATGATAATATTGACCATTTGTGTCTTATTCTATTTGTTAGTTTTAGTCCTGAAATATGACCATGGTATGTTTGTTGCTTCTCATAAACACAACTAAAAAATACAAGTTGGTTAACCATGTGGTCACTAAGTAGCTTAGCGTAAAAGTTAGCTAAAAAATAGAAGCAGTTTAAAAATGTTCTTGTTAAAAGATATAATAATATTTACTGAGCAGTGTGATTTGTCATTTAGGCATTGTTTCTTGTTTATAAAAGTCGTAAACTTACAAAGTAAAAAAAAAAAATGGTGGCTGGGAAATTTACAACGGGTCACTAATGAAACTTGTTTTTCAGGCCTTTAGCAATGATAATGCTAATCTAAATGTCAAGGAGCACAGAAGCCGTACAGGTTTTTCAGTTTACTTCAGTCAAGCGTATAAATTGCCAAAAAAAATAAATAACTAAATAAATAAAAGAAAGAAACAGACGACTATATTTCTTTATAAAATTAAATGTTTTAAATGTATTTTAAAATAAAAACTTTTCTTTTAATTCAAACTGCTTACATAAATTTTAATTCTTATTGAGGAAAAAATTTAAAAAAAAAAAAAAAAAAAAAGCTCTGAAGAAAAAAAAAAAGTATAGGTTTTGGAGTCAACTCGATTCAAGATGGCCACCACAGCCAACTGACCTTTGACCATACAAAAACAGCTAAAGCTCAGACCATTTTAAAGACAACGAGCTAAATGTTGGTGTGGAAGTGGCTGAGCATTGCACAACACATTGAATATTTGTGCTTCAAGCGTGTCTGTTGGTAAAATATTTCATGAACCACTGGACAGATGTTTATGAAATCAGTGGCCGTTCCCATATAACTCAACATATTGAGTCAACCCAATTAAAGATGGCTGCCACAGATAATTGATCTTAGCAAACACACACATGGCAATACCTCAGTCAGTTTTACCAATACGTACTGAGCTCAAACTCAGGAGTGGTAGTAGCTCTTCTGCAGATGAGTCATCCTCAACACATACTCTGAGCACAAGGTTTGAGCAAAAAGCAAACATACGCATTTCTTAAAGTTAAGCTAGGCCTTTTATGAAACCTGCAAACAAGCTGATCAGTTAACATATCTCATCAGCGTCTTCTGATTCTGAAGCAGTCACTTTTTAGCGAGATAAAACCACAACATGCAGAGGTGATGCGTGAAGGTGCAGACACATGAAGCTGCCTGGACAAGACTGACAACGCAGGCATGCATCCTGCACGGTCTGCTCCTGGCTCTCCTCTCTCCATGGGTGGTTCATCCAGTCACATATTTAGTGTCAGACAGTAAAACCCTTTCATGGTTCATAATTCATGCAGACGGCATGCATTATTCAAGGACTTTCTGAACTGTTGCTCGTGTGACCTTCTCAAGCATTCCCTCTTATATCACACTTTTGTCCTGGAGAGACAGGGAAATTACAAAACTGACACAGATGATCACTAGAAGAAGACATGGTTTAACTCTTGCCTAACAGGTTATGCAAAGTTGTACTTTTAAAAAATCCCTTAATGTGTTGAAGTGCTTTTTTATTGTTGGGATAATTTAAAAAAAAAAAAAAAAAGAGGGAATGAAAAAGCTCAAAGCTGCATTTTGAAGCCAATTATAAAGCAGCTGCTTGTGTGTGAGGCTAGGCATGTTGTGCACGGTCCTCTGCAGTGCAGAGGCTGCCTGAGCCAAGTTGCTCTTAAAATGTTCTCATTAGATTAATCTATTCAACTAAACGAACATGCTTTTTTTTTTTTTTTTTTTTTCAATGATGGGAATTTTTTTAAAACAATGAAATAAAAAAAAAAAAAAAAAAAAAACATAACATACATAACATTTGAATAAATCTACAGTTTTAAGGAAATTTCAATGCATATTCATTCATTCAACCTTTATTTATGCAGGTTAGTCTCACTGAGTCACAAGGACTCATTTACAAGAGAGACCTGTCTTAGACAAAACCACAGATGAGGCACACACAACAATAAACAACAGTAGAATGCGAATAACATACAAAAGTGTTATTAAAAACAAAATAAAATCAAGGTGTCATATAAAACAAGGTAAAATACAAAAAAAAACTAAAAACAGGAACAGGTTTGCTTTGATTGTTCTATTGAACTTATGTTCTGTTTTGCAGTGTGAGACTTGAACGGGTCATGAAAGTCCTAAAAGTTACCATATACAGTATTTTTAAAATTGACTTTATTTTTCAAAAACCTTAATACCATTAAATATGTTTTTTGTCTGGGAAGCACGGTGGTGCAGTTGATAGAGCTGCTGCCTCTCAGCGACCAGGTCGCCCCAGTTCAAATCTGGGAGCCTTTCTGGGTGGAGTTTGCATGTTCTCTCTATGCATGTGTGGGTTTTCTCAGATACTCCGTTTTCCTCCCACCAACCAAAAACATGCATGTTAGTCTGACAGGTAATTCTAAATTGTCCCTATGTGTGAATGAGAGAGTGAATGATTGTCTCTATATGTGTCCCTGTGATGGACTTGAGACCTGTCCAGGGTGTACCCTGCCTCTTGCACAGTGATAACTAGATACTGGCACCAGTGAACCCCGTGACCAGATACAGGATAAGCGGGTAAAAGATTATAAAGTTCAAGTTCATTGTCATTAGCATCACATGTGGTAAATGAGGTGGTATGAAATTATGTACTCAGGTCAGTTACACCCCAAAATAGCAAAAATATAAAGTGTAAAAAGAAAGACTAAATAAGGATCTAAGATTTATATTAACAAATGCCAAATGGTACGCTAAAATATCTAAGAAAAACAATATGGCGTAACAACAGCAGCCAGAACATGAGTCTGTGTTGAGCAGATGGTGAATACAGCAGCATGAGATCAGCAGCAGCATGAGATCAGCAGCATGGATAATCAGCAGCACATGATAAGTCATGTGACTTATCATGCTGGCTGGTTGATTTTTGTCTGCCAATGAATAATTTATCCGTTCATAAATTTTATGAGTAAAACTTTTTTTCTTCATGCTCGCGGCGAAGAGAGACACTTTTTCTTCCCGCTCCTTCCCCTGCTTCTTCTCTTTGTCCTGTAAACTTTTATAGATCCTCTCTTTACATACTTTGCAAATTATAAATTTATGGATCTGGTCAGCTGGTCGCTCAACGCATTTGATAAAGAAATTTTTGATGAGAAAAAAGGGAGATCCCTCCTGCCCAGATTTGCAGCAGGATACATGATGAATTCCTGGGGCAGTGTAAGATCGTGTCTCTGTCCATATCGTCAGTAAAGGATGTAGAAGACGCCTACATCATTGGATTTATGATAACAGGATTTCTGCTTTTTGGAGGTGGTGGTTATTGATAAATTTGAAAAATGTTGGCAGCTGTTCTTGCTATTGTGAAGCTGCCTGGCCTGTGTGAAGGAATCTGCTGTGAACACTCAGACTCAAACACTGTGAGCTGAGCCACAAGCTGGATGTGATTTCTGCTGAGAATCGCAGGCCACTTGCGGCTCCAGGATCTCGCGGGCAGGAAGGAATTGACCTTGGAGAGGTTACAAGCTAGGTCCGTTGGTACTGACAACAAACATTTTCTGTTTGGAGTCGCCATTGAGATGTACCAGTGGAACTGTAAGGCAAACATAAATTAACGAAGTCAGCCTGACCCAAAACAACTGTTATCTGAACCTGGCTCCCCCATGTGGGCCTGGAAGGCTGGCTATCTCAAATTCTCCTGGAGATGATGTGAACAAGACACTGAGTTCCCAGTACCCCAAGGACATCTATGGACCTGTCTCAGAGAGCTCTACAGAGGCAGGCTGATAAATGCACCATCGATTGTCATGGACTATGTTGTGTGTGGGGGGGACTTCTGGAACAATGTTCATGGACTTACTTCACACATGCAAATACTCATACACTCATTCGCACACACTCCCCTCAACCCCCCATCATATGGTACCAGGTGGCTGCGATGCTCCCTTGGGCGGCCTGTGCTGGCAGCCTTCACTTCACCTTCACCCACTCTACTTGCAACTTACTCTGTCACCTGTATGTTGCTTTTGTGTGTGTGTTGAGACTTTTTGTACCCTCACACTGTGTCCTGTTAGGGATACAGTGTGAGGTATGATTTTTTTTTTTTTTTAACCTCTTCTTTCCCTCGTGTTGCCTTTTCCTTATCTAACAAAAAAGCAGCGCCTCTCGTGAGGCTGCAGCCTCAGGCATCCCCGTCTTCTCTTGTTTATGTTGTTTGGTTGTTTGTGTTTCTTGGACATGCTGTACTGAAATGTAATTTTGTTGTGCTTTGGTACAATGACAATAAAGGCTGATTCTGATTCTATCTCAGGTGAGGGTCAGATGTAGGATTCATCTCTTCCTTATTCTTTTGATCACACATGCACATTTTACAAGTAGATTAAATATTTTAGAATACAACAATTATATACAGTATACTGTAATCATTACACCTACCATGCACTAGTTTGAAGCCAGCTGCACCAGCTGCAGCTGCACTTCATGCTTAGAGGTTTATTTTAAGAGAAAATGCAAACTTCACCTAAAAGACCCCAATCTGACCAGAAAAGAACTATGTGCACACAAATAACTCCAAAATAAGGAATCGTTACAACAAAATTACACTAAAATGTTTCTGTTAATTGGACAAATTAAAATCAGTGGTTTACTGAAATATTAGATTTAAATTCTGTTCTGCAACAGTAACGTAACATAAATGTAAATGTGGCTAAAAACCTAAGGGACAACGTAAGTATCAAGATTACCACTTTAGGTATTGTGCTCTAATAAAATCTAACAAGATGAGTTATGTACATAACCGACTGATACATGAATCATTGCACAAACTTCAACTTCTTTCCTTTTATTTTGAAAGGCTCCCATTGCTCAGTGCTTTATATCCTTTCTTTAAAAAGGTTTTGAACTATTTTGACAAAACACATCCTGTGTGGTTTCTGTGATGACAAGCCGCCTGTCCCTTTGAGCAAGTTCACCCGCAGGTAAACACACAGGCACGGTGGTGCACAGTAAATACACACTGCAAGAAGGAAGAAGATCATTTATCTCTGCAGTTCTCCCCATGAAAGCCATCTACAGGTGAAGCAGGGTCTCTGAGGGCTTTGTTCTGGGCAGGGTTCAGCTTTTTGTGTCCACCACCTTCAAAGCAAATGTACATGAACACGAACATGAGGCTTCTTGGGTAACCATCCCATTGAAGAGCGGCACAATGGTGCTACCAATTATCCACAGTGCTCAATGCTTTGGCGGAATCAGTTACATGGCTTTTTGTGTGTTTCTGCATGCATGTGTGTGTGTGAAGAGGAGTGTGTACACTAGGTTTGCATGTTTCACAATGTAAAGCTTTAGCACATGCATCTATCCGATCATGTGACTCTGCATTAATGTGTACCGGTAAATGTGTGTAAACCATTTATTTAGCCTAAAGTTTGGTAAGTTCCACATCTCTTCATTTTACGCTCTAATTTTTGTCATAACTTTAATTCTAGTCTTTTGAATTGTGCAAAAATTGTAAATATATAAACATCAGCTAAATCAGTGATTAGAAAACAGTTTAACTGCAGGACCATCCGCACCCTTTGACACAGTGACTTTCAGCAGGGTCGGGTGTCAGTGAGCTTGCAACCTTGTCTTTCAGAATGATGAGCTTCGTCCAGTCTGACAGGGCACTCACCAAAACAAACCTCTAGAAGCACTGGAAGTGCTTTAGAGTTTCTGTCTTTAAATTGAAATGTGTGAGCAGTCAAAGAAATAGTTCTTCTATGTTCGTCCATGTATTCTCTCAGAGATGGATTGTTAGCACATCTCCACTTCTCTCGCATCAACCTGTTTACTTGACACCAACCATTTTCCACAAGTGCTCCTCACTGACACCTGACAGAAATTTGTGTGTAGTTGTGTGTACATGTTGGAATGAGAATATGGAGCGCTCTAGCCATGATTGTTGAACAACCAGTCTCAAGGAACTTACCTGAACTCAGTGGCTGAAATTGTTTAAATAGAAGTTAAAGATTGTTCTTATTGTGTTGGAAAAACAAACCATTAGGTCGAGTTCTGATTTAGTTATTTTTATTATACATATCTGACCCCCATAGGTTCATAAAGACCATAACCTTTAAAAATAAAAATGTAATAATGTTGTTAAAATGACTAAAGTCTCGATCAATAATTGAGGTTTAAAATCCAACATTGTTCAGTCAGATCATCTGGATGGTTTCTTTTTGCTGAGACGTTTCATCCTTCATCCAAAGGACTTCTTCAATCTGAAGTGCCACCAAACAAACTGATTCCCACAAACAGCATACTTGTAAGAATCAGTTTGTTTGGTGGCTCCTCAGATTGAAGAAGTCCTTTAGACGAGGGACAAAATGTCTCAGGGAAAAAAGAAACTGTCCAGATGACCTGACTGAACATTGTTGGGTTACTGAAAGGAGTTTTAAAAAAATCTTTAAAACTTTTGACCAACGTTGATGTGATAATGGTTAGTAATTCAATATTTATGCTCCAGTAAATAAAGAAAGCTGCAGAGTTAGTTGTTGCTAGTTCTGAAACTTATTTTGACAAATTCCTCAAACTCATTTACATAATTTTGTTGGCACATATTTTTTTAAGCCTAGCAATAAAAAGAAAAAAAAATCTCACTCTTCTTTTAAATTTAATGGAGTTCATGCTTCTCCACCTACTGATGAGCAAGTGACAAGTTTTGCATGGCATGCTTATTATGACACTTCCAGATGCATATGGAGCTTTACATGACAAGACAAATAAAATACAGTCAGCTGCAGATCTTAGGCACACCATTCAGAGTTTGAATGAAAATTATTTTTATACTGGAAAGGATTCACATGTGTGTAGAATCATCAACGTTGGTCAAGTCAAGCCATGTTCAAAAAACTGTATCTAGTTTAACTTTTGCTAGTTCTGTCACAATGACAAATTTTGCTGGGCGATTAATTGTCTCAGAAATTATCGCGATAAACGATAATATTGTTGGAAATTTGACAACAATTATTAATTATGGCAGTAGAAGACTGAACTGAAGGATGGATAGTGAGGGAGAGAGCAGCGTGTCTCTTTAAGAAAAATGGGAGGGAGGCCCCTTGACGTGGCATGAGCTGTCTCTCGTTCTTTTATTTTACTTTTTTGGTCCTCAAAATGGCAGCCGCTCGGTGTGGTTTGAGCTTTATAGCATAGCATTTTTCACACAAAGCTTTTAATTTAAAAAAAATCAGTAAACAAGTTCTCAGCTTATTTTTGCAGAGGAAAAGCAGCTTTTTACACGACGGCACAGGTTTCAACCGTGAATTTTGGCACTTCAACAAGACGGAGGTTTTTTCCAGACGTCGGCCTTTTAGCTTAGCTCGTAGCTTAGCTTCTCAGCTTAGCTGCTTTTAACGATCCAAAACCACAATTTTGGATGGTTAAAATGGATTTTAAAGAGAAAAGGGAAAGGGAGAGCTCAGCGAAGAGCACTGGAGTTGAGTCTTTTGTCATCCAGTGTCTTCACTAGAAAGAGAGACACGAAGAAACGATAAAGCTGATAAATGAAAAGGAGGTCAATAATTTTTATTTATCATGCAATTAATTGATTTATTGTTTATTACGGCAGGCCTAATTATTGTTTTATTAATGCAAAGTTCAAAATTGATTTGATGGTTCAAATGAACACTATGTTGCAGGTTATTATTTCAATTATTCATCCAGTGGGTATTACAGTCTGACAAAGCCTAGCTGCAAAGACATTTCATGGAAGTGATTACCTGTTTGGCCTGAAATAGGGGATAAACTCTAGCCCTTTATAGTCTCATGCACCATTATGAACATGTGATTTGGTTGATGGGGTGGTCATGGTTAACTACATCGCTCCTCTCTGATCTCCTCTCTTGTCCTTCCTGGGCCATTGTACAGTTGCCCCCGCAGCTCTCCTTTCAGCTAGTTGCCCTACTCAGGTGAAGGATACAGTATATTGAGGGAGATTTTGCTTGTATTTGATTCCGCTTCTTTTCAGAAAAGCTGAAAGCTTGGCCTCCATGCTGTTCCCCCTCCCTCTCCCTCCCTGTCCTGTCCAGTTCCCAGGGGACCCCCACACTCTCCTGGGCTGGCCTGGGTGGAGTGGCCTCTGAGTGGGGCTCATAGGGAACAGGCAAGGGTATCACTTACAGCCTCCCTCCCACACCCACACAGCACAGAGAATACAGACACCAACAGGGCACCCACTCATCTGGCATCGTCTGTAACTCATTCATGAACACAGACAAACAGTTTAGTCCATGCTCACACGCATGCACGGTTTTTACTCTCGCTCTCTTCTTACCAGTTACATACATGTATTTTATCATTTCTTTACAAATCTGGTCATACAGACATTGATCCAGATGGGAGGCAGGCCACAAAGCAGTTGTGCAAACTCATTTTTGTGCACTGAAAAATAAGCTATTGAGATCTGATGAGTACGTAAGAGTAAGAGTGACACATGAGTTTTTATTTTTTTTTAAAGAAAGACACAAATGGATTTGCATGAACAAAAACATGATTCAAACATGATTCATTGACGCATTGCAGCTTGAAACATACACTCATAATTGCATTTTAAAAAATCTGGAGTCCCTTCTTGTCAACGCATGTATTACCACTTCTTTAACCGTTGATGCAAACAAGGGACACATATCGAGCAACGTTTGTTCAGTGCAAACACATTAAGCTTTAAACAGTTTATTGCAGCATTACTGTTGCTGTGTTTTACAGTAAATCTAGAAGCACCAATTTAAAAAATATATATATATATATCATTTTTTGCAAATACTGTATTCCAGCAAATATTGTAGTTTAATATAAAAGCACACAATGTCTTCTAATGAATTAGAAAGTTGAATAATCTCCTTACCCCCTACAGGTAGTCCTCGACTTACGAATGGGTTCCGTACCTACAAACCATTCGTAATCCGATTTTGCCGTAAGTCGGAACTCATTACATGTGGCGCCGCACCCGTTCGTAAGTCCTGATTTTTTGCCGTAAGTTGAGGAAATACATGTAAAATGTATGCTAATGCTGCACCGCACACCCGTTCTTAAGTCCGAGTTGCCGTAAGTCAAGGGCGCCTTAAGTTGAGGACTACCTGTATGTAATTTACAGTAAAAACTATACAAATCCACATGCTGACTTATGCTTTGGTTCAGGAAATCGAGTTTGGTGGAATATTTGTCATTTTAAACTTTTAAAATGTGTTTCCTGCAAATCCTTACTCAGTTCCTAATCAGTTATGCCATATTGGTGTAAAAGAATATGCACAAACTAAATGGGACAATAGCCATCATGATGACTTAATCCAACTTTATTTTACACTTGACTGAAACACCGTTTGTTTCACTAAACTTTATGTGCAGATTGATTACACTGGAATTGTGCAACATGCTGAACTTTCAAATACTTCAAGCTTTTAAAGCAACTATTCTATAATTTGTCCTGTGATGGACTTGTGACCTGTCCATGGTGTACCCTGCCTCATGCACTGTGACTGCT
>JARVGV010001587.1:14658081-14669893 GCA_031762435.1 Hypsolebias longignatus | reverse complement strand
CTTAGAACGGCTGTATTGATGTTTTTAAATGTGTTTCTAAGCAGTTAGCTAACAAAATACCCTAAAAAAAAAAACCCCAAAAAACATAAAAAAAAGTCCGCGAGTGTGGCGAGGTTTGATGACATCACTGGGGGGGCAACGGCCGTAAACGTGAAACGCCGTAAACCGATGACGCCGTAAACCGGGGGCTACCTGTATATTTAAAATAACTTGATATAAAGTACGCCAATGTCATCTGCAGATAAACAGTGTATTTTTTATTTATCCATCCAACCAGCTGTAATATAGATGTTGCTCTACATTAGGATATATTTTTTTCTGGTTTATATCTATTTAATTCACTGTATTCTTTTTGTTTTCAGGTCATTAGGGATACAAGCACGCTGGAAGGAGCTGTAGCTGCCTGCCTATTAAAATTTGGGAATGAAGAAGGTAATTTAATTTTGTTATATTCTTTCACAAATACAGTATGTCCTATTTTCTACCCCCCCTCCCCCCCCCCAAAAAAAAAAAAATCAATTGATAAGACTGGAACAATGGCTGCTTTGTTTAGTTTGTCTTTGTTTTGTATTCCACAGCTTTGAAAATGTTATAAATCTCATGTTCAAGTGCAGGAAAGCAAACTTAAATGTTTTAAATGTGCAAATGTCACAGAACTAAGTGTCCACATGCTGCTTTTGTTTAGCTTTTTTTATGAGACCTCTGCTTGTGTTGCCTCTCAGCTCAGAGTAAAAGCAAAAAGAGAAAGCAGGATGAGTCCAGCAGTTCTCAGGACAGTCGTGAGATTCAACTGATCAAGAAAAGGAGACTATCAGTAAGATCACTAATGCCTCCAATAGTTGGAAATTACATTTATTTGGCTTTTTTGTAATGATCAGTTGATCCCTGCCTGATGTTTGCCTTTTTTTTTTCTTTCTTTTTTTTTTTTAACAAAACTTAAATTAATTTTGATTTATTTTTTCCTCAATTTGAAGACCTCTGATGAAGAAGAAAATGACAGGAAAGAACCAAATTGGGAGAAGCAGGAGGCCATGGTGAGACGACTCCAAAAAAAGTTTCCTGACCAGGATAAGGAGGTGAATTTATGGAGTATTTCTGATGAAACAGTGCTTTTTTTCATGCAGACTAAACTATTGACTAAATGACTCTGTTCTGAATTTTCTTAGTTTAACTTAACCTGAGTTTACGTTGTCACATGGCAAAGTGTAATGAAGATCTCACAGCCTGACATGTACAGCAGCTGCTGCCTTTCAGCTTAAACAAAGAAACCAGTTTGTTTTTACAGCTTTATGCCTTTTTAAAAACAGTACAGAACGATGTACCTGTACTGTGAAAAAAAAATCCACTCTTCTATGTTCGTAGGAAACTGTTTTCCCTAGATCAGTTCCCTTGGTAGGCGCTTGTCATATTTTAGTTTTGTCGACGGGTGGAGGAGGACAGGATAGAGTCACTTCTGTTGCCTGCCTGCTAGCTTAGCGCTATGTCACTGCCGTTTTTTACTGGTGGGGTGGAGGGGTGGAGAGGAGCAGTACGTCAGTAGCATTTTTGCTAGCGCATTTATATTGCACCCCATGCTACATCGATACGACAGTTGTCGTGCTGGGGTGAGGGTCGGTAGGTTGGGCACTTGGTTCTGTTGACGGGGCGGGGTGCCCTGCTTGTATAACGGTAAGGAAACATGGGGAAATTTGTTAAAGAAAACATTGTAGTTTTCTTTCTTTTATTTAAAAATGTATATAAACTACTGTACTAGAGTCCGACCGATGTGGAAATTTTGGCTATCGCCGATACCGATATTGGGAGGGGCCTGCTAACGCAGATGACTGATATTTTGGCTGGAATTTTTTTATCTTTATCCACCTCCAAGCATCTAAGTAAACAGCTATTTTAAATGGTTTTAACACTTGAAGTTTTGAAACAGTAACATGCGTTCGGAGCATTAGCATTTTCAATCCTCCACTTCTCACCATAAAGTACATTTTTGTACATAATTGTACATTTAAACCTTTTCAGGGTGAAAATTAGAAGTGTTTATATCGGCGCATAATGGGCCAATTATTACTGGTACCGACATGTCCCCAAACCTATATCAACCGAAATATATCTGCTCAACCAATGTGTCTCCCCGATATACCTCCCCAACCATCCAAGGATACCCCAGACCACAGAAAGTTTTAAGAAAGGACTGAAGACCTTTTTCTTTGAAAGATTTTATAGTGTTTAAATTTGTTTTTAATCCTGCTGTTTTTAGTATTTTTTGTTTTTAATTTTTTTTAGTCTTTTTTTAAAGTCAATGTTTTATTCTCTAGATATGTTATATTGTAGCACTTTGAGATTGCAAAATGTAAAGTGCAGTACAAATTAAATAAATTATTGTTATTATTATTACATTGGTCGGACTCTTATGAACTACCATTGTAGTCTTAACTGTAACTAAATTATGCTACCAGTGATTCCAGTAATTTGCAAATAATAGTTATTGTAGCAGAGCAGTGATATTTGCTTTCATTCAAGTTAAATATTCTGAACAGCAGAATCACAAAATCACTTGTTGATTCTGCTTGTTGATTTTGTGACTTTGTGTACGTATAATAATCAAAACTAACATTGTGACAAGTGGAAGAAAACTGAAGCAATCTGTGTTTTAAGTTGAAAAACAACGTCTTGTCTACCATCTGTGATGGTTTCTGCTGTCTGTTTGGTGTAGGAGCTGAGAATGGTTCTTGAAGAACATGAATGGAATGTTGAAGATGCTCTGCAGGTTCTACAGATGTTCTCAGACTCAGGTGCAGACTCAGCTTCTAGTCTGAATCTGGTTATCGTATTGCATCATGTTAATTTTTTGTACTTTTTATTTGTTTGTATGCAGTAGCATATTCACTAATTATTATTATTTTCATTGACAGAAAATAGTTCTTGCTCAGCTGATTCAGAAAAAACAAAGTCAAAGAGCAAAGATACGTCGAGGGGAGACCACACAGTTTCAAGGGACCACAATTACAATAGTGAAAATATGGTGGATTGTAAAGAAGACGAGGACCCCGGAAATCACAGTGAATCAGATGTGAACGATTCAAATGATACAGATGTCACAAAGGACAGTGAAGAAGATTCAGATTCGGATGACAGCAAAAGTTCCAAAATCAAAACTTACTTCTCTCTTCATACTTCACAGGCTGAGGAAACATCTGATTCAGTCTCTTCATCCTCCTCTGTTAAGCCAGCAGCTACCTCTTCCTTTGTGACATCTTCCCCTTCCTCCTCACCCTTTCATACTTTGCCCAAATTTTCCAGTGAGACCAGCATTGTTAAGAAGCAGGCAGCTGAGAGAAAGATGAAGGCACGTTCCTCACAAGAACCTATAAGTTCTGAAGGGGAAAGTGATCAGGAAGAGGACATCGTATCAAGCGAGTTTGAGAACTCGGATGATGATGAGCTAGATGTTGAATGTGCCCGGCCAGATTTAAGGAAGGAAATTCTAAAGTTTTTTCAGACTGCAACTAAAGATGAGCTGTCTTTGATTTCTGGCTGCTCTATAAAAAAGGCCCAGAAGATTGTGGAACTGAGGCCTTTTGATACCTGGGAGAGCCTGGTGAGAGATTGCTTTACTTTTCTGTTTGTGTTTCAAACATGAAGAAAGAAATCTTAGATACAGTGTAGTCATGTTGCTATTTACCACAGATTGTTAAAGTTTTAAGAAGAAAATTAAACTTAGTGGAGCTATTGTTTCTGGTAAAAATGTTCCTAATAAACACATGAAGCACACCTATTCAACTCACTACTCAGAAGTACTTTAAGACATTTCTCACAAAATGTTAGAGTAGAACATTTCACTTTGTGGCAACTTATGTCTTGTCCTTATATTGTTCTGAATGTGTTTTATTTTTCCTTTAAATATTTATCAAAGTTATTGAAATAATCAGTCATTTGAAGTGTTTAGCAAACATCAGGAATGTTTAAACTGATGTGCGATATCCAACCTATAATTTGTAAATATTTACCTATACTGTATATCAGACAAGGTTAAGTCAGGTTTTCAGTCTGAGTAAGACTGAAGAAGTTTTTTGGATAAAAATGAAACATTTCAACAAAGAAGAATCTGTCCAGAGGACCCGACTCAACCTTGTTATATTGTTCTGTCTGTTTTATTGAGCATGCTTCAGGACACTAACCAATGTAGTTTCTTTTCAGTGGGATGTCTTTCATAAAGGAAATGGACTTTCAGATGATTTGTTGTACGGCTGCAAAGTTGTCCTCAAAGAGCGGAAGGTTGTCTTGGGACTCATGTCCAAGTGTGAGACCATTTCTTCTAAAATGGTCAAACGGGTCACTCAGGTCATGGAAAATGGAAGAGAATCTTCAAAACAGCCCACCATACTCAACAGCCAGTGAGTGCAATTCCAACCATAATCCATTTTCTTTACTTACTTTTTCCTTCCCAGGTCACAGGGGAGTATGTCCAGTGGTCACTGAACAAGAGATGGGGTACGCCCTGCTGGGTGATATGGATCAAAATTAATATATTGATATTTTTTACAAAAAAAATTGCGATATACAATACAAATCTCCATATTTTTTTCTTTCCATAAAGTAATAACAAAAGTATATTTGAGTCAAAGTTTTGTCCCAGTTGTCACACTGACATATGTATTAACAGCTGTAATAGTACAACATAAATTCCTAAAAAATAAACTACTGTATTTACATATAGGCTATTAAATAGTTTATTTTTTAGACATCTATTTACATATACAGTATTAAATAATAATCCTCTTCAGCTGGGAGCAGCTGTGATTGAGAGGCTAGAGCAGTCTTCTCCCAATGGGAGAGTTGTGGGGTTCAATTCCACCAGCAGTCACATGCTAAAGTGTTCCTGGGCAAGACACTGAACTCCTCATTGCCTCTATTGTGCGTCCCATCGGTGTATGAATGTGATAAAGCTCTGATTATTCTTTATAGAGATCTAGTAGAGGGCATGGATGGTTAAATGAGGGCACAGATTGTGTTGTACAGAGCTTTGAGTGTCTTGAAATTATAGAAAGGCTTTGTATAAGTACAGTCCATTCAGCTTTGCCACCATCACTTTAGTCAGCGTGTGTGAAGCTGCAGTAGTGAGTCTTCATTTGGAACCTTGAAGCTACCAGGTCCGACAGAAATAAACCAGGGTTCAGAGCTCATTTAGCCATGCTGTGTGCCTTTTAGAGGAACATATAGAGGAAGTGTGACATTAATAAATCAACAGTTTAAATATCTAAAAATACGGTCCTTAGCGGCCAACAAGTTTTGTTGCCTAGTCATCAATGCAAGATCTTAGTGAAAAATTAATGCAACACTCGAAGGAAATAGATCTTGCGACATTACAGAAGCTTATTGAAACAATGGCACATGCATGCTGTACTCAAAGCTAAAGGCGGTCCAACAAAATATTAGTGTGTGACCTTTTTATTTATTATAACTTGTGGGGACTTTTTTTTTTTTTTTTTTTTTTTTTTTTTTTTTTTTTTTTTTTTTTTTTTTTTTTTTTTTTTTTTTTTTTTTTGCCCAGGCAGTGTATCAAATTTGCAATGTCCATATGCAGAACATGAATATTGCAAAGAATTACAGAGCTGCAGACCCAAATTGCAGGCAAAAGAAATATAAGCTTGATGGTCAGATGGACCCCCACTTCTCTAAATGCTCACAGCTGGCACATGAAGGAAGTCATGAACATGTACTTTTTGTAGCCGATACTGTCATTGTATCATAAATGCAACATTAATATTGCAATTGCACATTTTAATTCCCAAGAAAGCAACATTTGCAGTATTGTTAACAAACGGTTATCCTCAGGAGCCAGGCAGTAGCTATTTTTGTACCAGTGCCACCTCAATATGAAAAAAAAAAAAGATAAAATACAAGTTTTGTGAAAATGTTACAAACATACTGGTAGAATAAATTACCAGTACACACAACCATGAGAAGAATTTTTTTCTACTTGTCTTTCAGGCTTGAGCTTAAACCGTATCAGATAATTGGTTTGAAGTGGCTGTTGCTCCTGCATGAACACAATCTGAGTGGTATCCTCGCAGATGAAATGGTAAGTCAACCATGTCAACATTTGTGGGATGCAAAACTACACTGACAATAATGATTTTAAAATGGGATATCAACTTGTTATAAACCAAAAAAATGGCCAGCAGCGTGTTTATTTTGTCCTAAGACCCTGTTTAAAATACATTTATAAAACTGAAGGTTAGTGAAAACAAAGTTGTTTGTTGAGGGAATTAAGTTCAGTCCAATTGTTGTTTACAGTAGTTCCATCGTCATTGTCAGGCAGTAATGATATTTGGACACAGTTTTCAGCAAATAGCCTGAATAAATCAGTCTTGTTTTCTTAGTATTTCTCTGTCATATCCTAGTTGCAACACCCTTCTCTAAATCTTTAAAAGCTTTGGCTTCTAAATACAGTACTTCAAAAGCACTAAATAATACTTTTGAGCAGTTTAACCTATTTTAATTGTAAAGTTGCCTCAAGTCAGAATTGATTAAATACATTTCTTGCCTGCCAATGTGCCAGTATGTGTTTTGTGTACATTTATGCAGCCTCCTGCAGGTGAGTTAACTAGTAGACATTAAATGTTAAATAGATACATGATGCAGCAATGCTATTTATTCCCTAAAGTGATAATTTTGATTTATATTATTCTTTGAAACCATTGTTTTGTTGTTGTTGTTATTATGGTAGCTTATATTATGAAAGATGACCACATAATTTTGTCCATCCACATGACTTTCACTTTGTTTTTGTTTGATTTCTGATAGTTCTCTTTACCGCCATTGTTTTTTATTTTTATTTTACTCCTCTCAGGGTTTGGGAAAAACTATCCAGGCTATAGCATTTTTAGCTCAGCTGTTTGAAAATGACATACGTGGTCCTCATCTTATCATTGTGCCTGCCTCCACACTTGGTAAGGAGCTTCACATAAATACTTTGACAATTTGCCTCATACTTTGGAGGATATTCTGTTGTGTGAGGTAGAACTAGCAGCATGTATTGTCTAGTTTTCATGTGTTTCTTTGTGGACTTGTTGGTAAAACCACCTCCAAAATGATTAATTTTCTTTTTATATTGTCACTTTCTTCATTCATTAGATAACTGGGTTAGAGAGCTGAAGTTGTGGTGTCCAAGCCTTAAAGTCCTTGTTTACTATGGTAAAACTCAATCATCTTATTTACAGAAAAAAATGCCTTGTTTGTTTTTTGTGCATACTTTTTCATTGATCAAAGTATTTATTAATTTATTTTTGGTTATTATGCCAACAATCTATAGGTTAATTGGACAGAATATTTGCTTTTTTAAAGTAATATCCTACTGTGTGCCACCCTGTTTTACAGGCTCTGTTGAAGAGCGGCGCTACCTCAAACATGACATCCTCAACCAGGAAGTTGACTTCAATGTCATTGTCACCACGTAAGCAAACGTCCTAAACCTGTACAAAGTTTTACTCATCAGTCAAGTTAGTGCTGTTAGGGTTAGAGTGGACAGTGACAATGAAGCAACATCTTTTGAAGTTCTGTTGCGTTTGATTGACAGGTATACCTTGGCCACAGGAAACGACAGCGACCGTGGCCTTTTCCGCAAGCTGCGTCTGGAGTACGCCGTGTTCGATGAAGGCCACATGTTGAAGAACATGAACACTCTGCGCTATCGTCACCTTATGGCTATTAATGTTAGTTGAGTTATGTGCTGCTCAGTTTATATTTGCCTACAGTGTAAGAAGACTGGAGATTACAGAACTAAGAAGTTCAGTTAAAAAATATTATTGTTGGTGTTTTCAGTGCTTTACAAACTTTAAGTGTTGCATGTATCATTGTAGATCCTTTTTGTTTATTTTAGGCTGAGCATCGTCTGCTGCTGACGGGAACTCCTTTACAGAACAACCTTCTGGAGCTGATGTCTCTCTTGAACTTCATCATGCCCTCCATGTTCTCCAGTTCCACAATGCAGCTCTCCAAAATGTTTTCCATGGTAAGTTAAGTTTCTTTGGATATATGTGTAACTTTACACTGAATGTCACCAAGTGCCTGTATTAGAGGTGAGCAATGGCTCAGTGTTCTGCAACGTTTTGACTAAATTGCAACCATTGAAGGCTAAGGGTGCACAGATAAATTGATGGCGTTGTTTATAAAACAAATAGGTATTGAACAAAATCTGAATTGGCAGGTCAGGCTTTTTAGAAATCAGTGATCGGCCAGAAAACTGCAATCGGTGCACCCTATTGAGGTCAAACTATCGCACTGAATTAGTTTGGAGAAAGTATAAGTGACTTAATGAGCCTCGGAGACTGTAATTCTAGAGTTGATAATGGACTTTGATTAAAAAAATGAATGACAAATTTGTTAGGTTTTGCAAAGAAGAATTTGAACAAAGCACTATACTGTATATGCAAAGCATTGCAACTAAAAGTATCAGTAACGTGAATTTTGATTTTACTGAATGTTACTTTTTGTTGTCAGAAATCTTATGAAGAACAAAGTCATTTTGAGAGGAATCGTATTTCTCAGGCCAAACTCATCATGAAACCATTTATCCTGCGACGAGTCAAGAGTGAAGTGAGTTGATGTTGAGAATCAAAAATATTTTAAATTAACTCTTTTTTGTTTTGTTTATAATGCTTGATTTTAAATTGTATTATATACCTAAAGCTGTGGTAAACTACATTTTTAGGAATTTTGACCATTCAGTTTATTGTTAAAATTAAACAATCTAATGAAATTCATGCTTCAAAAATGCACAAAAAAAATACACAACAAAACCAAATGTCTTGAATGTGTGACTACAGCAGTGTTCTACTGAAGAACACAAACAAAACACTAGATCCTTTTCTTGTTTATATGAAAACAGATGTAGAAAACGGTGTCGTCCTCCTTTTCCCAGGTCCTCAAGCAGCTGCCGGCTAAAGAAGAAAAAATAGAGTTCTGCTCCATGACTGAGAAACAGAAGGCTCTCTATGAAGCCCTCCTAAAAAAATTGAAAACTTCAGTTATTGGAGAGAGTAAGGCTCATTTCATTGGCTTTTCTGTACACTCCTTGTTGCCCCACATAATGCACAGCAAACATTTCTCCTGCATGTTTCTCTTCAGAGCGTGAGCTGTGTAACGTTATGATGCAGCTGAGGAAGATGGCCAACCACCCTCTTCTTCATAGACAATACTACACCACAGAAAAGCTTGAAGCCATGAGCAAACTTATGCTTAAGGTCTGTCCGCGTTTGTTAATCTTTTTCTACATCATTAGTTTTCATCAGAATGTGTACCATTAAAATGGCTATGCAGTTGTACTGGTACTGTTCACATGTTGTTGTTAATTTAACTCTACTTTAATAAGATGGCATCAAAGCTCTGAAGTTTGTTTGTTTATTATATTTATATGATGTTTAATTTGAATTTTATTACTCACAAGGCCATTCATTCCTTTTGGAACATTTTGTTTCTTTTACTCATGTTAAATTTTATTTAATCTCTTTCTCCCTCATTAGGAACCAACACACTTTGATGCCAATCCTGCTCTGATTCAAGAAGATATGGAAGTGATGTCAGACTTTGAGCTGCATCATTTGTGTCGGCGGTACGCCTCGATCAGCTCCTACCAGCTTGATAACAGTCTTCTGCTGGACTCTGGGAAATTTCACCACCTTACAGAGCTGCTGGCCTCAATAAAAAGCCAGGTCAATATATATATATATGTGCTAAACTTTTTTGTGGTGCATGTAAAAATGTAGATATAACTATTTACACAAATAGGAGATTTTAACTGTATTTCCACAGGGAGACAGGGTGGTGTTGTTCAGTCAGTTTACCATGATGCTGGACATTGTGGAAGTGCTGCTAAAACATCTTGCGTATCGTTACATCAGACTCGATGGATCCACACCCATAGCTGAGAGGTCAGGTTTTGGTCGGAATTAAATCCTGAAAACTGAACTGAGGAAAAACGGCATCAGAGTTTGCCGTGCAATGCGCACTAAAATGTAGTGGTTGCTGTTTTGTTTCCTGTAGGATTGTGCTGATTGATGAGTACAACACAGACCCTGAGATACTGGTGTTTCTGATATCAACCCGTGCTGGTGGGCTCGGTATCAACCTGACCTCGGCAAATGTAGTCATTCTGCATGACATCGACTACAATCCTTACAACGACAAGCAGGCCGAGGATAGGTGCCATCGTGTGGGCCAGACCAGGTCAGAATGAAATAAATTTTCCCTTGTACAAATTATTTTCATGATCACGGGTGGAAAGCTGTGATCATGAAGTTTTATAGCGCCATGTGATGGGGCTCAAAATTAGTGTTGAATTCAATTACAAGATCACACTGAATAAAAAGATCCTTCTTAAAAAAAATAAAATAAAATTATGGATTGTAACGTATCTCCCTGTATGTGCCAGAACTGTGCAGGTGATCAAGCTGATCAGTAAGGACAGCATAGAGGACTGCATCCTGCAGCTCGGCCACAAAAAACTAAAGCTAGAACAAGACATGACTGGTGCTGAACAAGGTAAGAAAATGTGTGCACATGCAAGCAGCAACCTGTATTCATTTAATTTTGTCCACTAGTTTTTTTTTTTTTTTTTTTTTAATGAATGCATTAGAGATTAGGCTTTATTTTTCAAAAACAAATTTTAGATTAAGTTTATTTTTTGATTTTGTGCTGGACATTATGGCCCAAAGGGCCACAACACATATTTCTTGACAGTCTGCTTTTGGTTTGTAAACATTTTCTTAAAACGCATGCAAAGTGTGATAATTTCTTGTATCACAAACCCGTCAAAAGGATCTTATCTCCAGTTTGTCATCAGACAAATGTTTTGTATGGACATTTTAAAAATGAAAAAGCATGGCATGCTAAATCAAAATATTAAAGTACAAATAAAAGCTCAGAATTGTTTTAAAGCTATTAGGTTAATCTTTGTTAATAAATTGTGTTTGTAGGTGATGAGAGCACCATACCTGAAGATATGGCATCATTGCTTAAAGCCTCTCTGGGACTGTGATACACCAGCACATCTATCTTGAAACTGAACAAATGTTTTTGATGATAGCATTCTTGTGACTGTAGGCAGTCTACTACAAACCTGTAGTACAGTAAATGTGCCTAAAACACTATTTTTACCTGTGCACAAACTAAACAACATGATTGCCAAGTATTATACACACCATCTTATTTGCAGTTTACAAGCTGCACTGAAATCCTTTATGTTCACATAATTGTTATTCTTTATTATAGACACAAATAAAGTTACTGTTCCATCAAACATAAATCAATGCCCTTTTTAGCAGAGGAATTACATTTTGGAAAGTCTAATTATTCAAACCTTAACATGTATGCTAAAATACTGCTAACATATTGGATTCCCTTCATTAATAAGTTTTTAAAAGTTGGAAATGTTTTAACTCTTGGATATTTGGAGTCTTTGACACAGCAAACAATTGACTTCTGCAGTTGTCCACATGGTTGTTGATGTATTTGAATTTCATAGCTGTGATCAATAAGTGTACATGCTTTTTCTACAAGTTTTTTTTTTTTTTTTTTTTTTCTCTGCAACTACTTTGTATGTTTTCATTAGCAGGTTCAGGTACCTTGAACCTGTGACTGAAGTTGCAAAATAAAATGTTAATAAAGTTTTAGTTTCATTGCATTTATTTTGAATAGTTTACATATTATTCCTCATTCATTCACTCATTCATACATTCAACCTTTATTTAGACAGGTTAATTCCATTGAGCCTCAGGGACTCATTTACAAGAGACCTGGTTTTAACAAAGAATGATAA
>JARVGV010001587.1:14607639-14619951 GCA_031762435.1 Hypsolebias longignatus | reverse complement strand
CCTTACTTCTGCTGAGGTCACGCTGAGATGCTCTTCATCTGGTGATGAGGTGAGTCTGGTGCTGGTTGGTCTGTTTGAGTCTTCAAAGCGTGCATAAAACTTGTTGAGGGCATCAGGCAGAGATGGGTCTTTGGGGCATTGTTCGCGCCTGCCTTTATAATCTGTTATGCATTTAATGCCCCTCCACATGCTCCGTGGGTCTTGTGAAGTCTGAACTCTGCACATTGCATTATTATATATTTGTCATGAAAAAAGAGCCCATTTTCTCATTAAAGGCAGTACAGAGTCATATTAGTTTTTCCTCTCTGTTTTTATTTTCAGGGCACGTGATTAAATAATGATCAGCCACTGCCGAGACCAGGAGCAGGTGCCTGTGAGAATAAACTGCGAGTGTGTGTGTGTGTGTGTGTTTCTGGAAATAGTCCTCCACACAGCCGACACTGTGATGTTTCCATTTGTCAGACGTTATCAGTGTTAATTAGAGAGAGCAGCCAGGGACAAAAGAACAGCTATACACCACAGACACCAGAGAGCAAGGACTGAAACAGACCTGGATCACAGCATGATCCATATGATCTCTAATAACTCAAGCTTACATCATGTCACACATTTGTGTGTGTGTGTGGGGGGGGGGAGGGGTTGTTATGTTTGTTTGTTGTTGTTTTTTTGTCATTCTTTTTTGTTGTTTCTCTTTTATTGTTTCTTGTGTTGTTTTGTTAAAGTTGTCGAGCTGCTTGATTTGGCTTGTAGGTCAACAGCCAACCAATTTATTTAAGCCAACAACCAAATTTTCAGCTTAGAAACAGTCAAATAAGAGTTTGTTTAGTTTAATAGAAAAAGGTGTTAAAAGGACTGGGAAAACAAATTTAGCTTTAACATCACGGTTTTACCATATGTACAGGAAGGCTGAAGATACTGCTGCCTGATTCATTTCCAAATTACAAACTTGATCTCCATCATCATAAGGCACACACAAACAGATGGATGCTGTTTAACATACAGAAACATTTTTTATGTAAAATTTAAAGCTTTTCGCTCATTTTTTTCCATTCAAAATGAACAGTTTTGGTTGTAGTAATGCTACATAGCCAACAAAGCAACTAATCCATCCATCCTTCCATCCATCCATCCATCCATCCATCCATCCATCCATCCATCCATCCATCCATCCATCCATCCATCCGTTGGTTACTGGTGCCCATGTCCAGTGCAGGAGGCAGAGGACACCCTGGACAGGTCTCCAGTCCATCATAGGGACACATAGAGACAAACAAGACAAACAACCATTCCTTCTCTCACTCTAGGGACAATTTATATATATTAAATGAACCACCACCCATAAAGGAACTAATTACTGCACATTAAATCCATCTTTACCACTTAAAACTCCATTCCTTTTACTGAATAGGCTGTCCCATTGTGCTTTATTTACGTACATATTAGACTTTAGGCCAGTTGGACCTCATTTTATGTGCTTTCAGAAGACTTGAAAATTGTTTAATCAGTTTTCATCCAAGACGTAATTGGTAGGGACAAAGTTTCGCATAATAAACCATTGTTATTTTGTTACATTTAACCAACCAGGTTTATTAGAACCAGTTCACTTACCAAAGTTAAATAAATCCAACATTTCATTTTGTATAGTGTACCAATCCATCTACTGGCTTGCATTTGCTAATTGTTAGACAGTTTGCTGTTAATAATCTAATGCATAATTATGCAAAAAGGGTTCTTGTAAATTGATATGATGAAAAGAACTGGGTTTAAACCATGAGGCCCTCATGGTTGCCTCATGCCAATCATAACATTGTCTGTCTCAAATTGTATTTATTTTTGTTGGGATGTTTCCAGGGAGGATTGATATTTTTAGCAATGGAATTCAGGGTGGATTTCCTTTATTGAAAATATGACATATTGTTGTTTTTTTTTTTTTTTTACTTGTGTAGTATATATAGTTTACCTCAAAAACTAATTCAGGTACATCAGAAGAGTTATGAAAGGTGATTCTGTCTTGTACTAAAGAGACACAGAGTGATGTGATCATATTTTAAAACTCTGGTTTCCAAAAAAAATAAATAAATAAATAAAAGAGTTTAAGAAATGCCTGTTCATATTTTAAAATGTGTTTTCAACAACAATAAAGAGTTTAATGTAAGTTGTGCCATTAAAGCTAAATTTTAGATTTATGGACTGCTCAACTCAAATATTTTCAGTCTTGTCTGTGTTTAGCTCTAAAAGGTTTCTGGAAATTAATCTAGTGCACAATTTACCAAACCTGTTGACAGAAAACTTTCATCAGACCAAAATAATAATTACATCTGTGCATGTTTCATGTAAAATATTTGAACCAAATGTTGATCCCTGTGGAACCCTGAAGAGATTGTTGTCCTCAGTATTCTTGAATGTAAATGGAACCTTATATTTTCAAGCCGTTTGACCACAGAAACAGCAATAATTAGTTTATGTTTGGTATTTATTAGGCTCTTATTTATTGCTTTGTTCTAACTTGTCTTTTGTTATTCTTTCATACAAATGTGTGTCTTGTGTTTAGAATATCCCTGATTTTCAGCCTCTTACCTTTTTCTAGCCATCTTCTTTAATGTCCTCAGCTGTGTTTGTTTCTTCCACATTTTCACCACCTGTTTGTTTTTCATAATCAGCTGACGTGCGTTCAATCATCTCCCACAGTATTTAGGTTAATCTGGAGTTAACTGTCACTTCCTCTGTTCACTTCATGCCATGCTTATGGGTTTGCATTGTTTCTGCCGTTTAAGCTTTTAATTAGGCTTTTTCTACTTTTAGCTAGCTGCTACATTTAGCTTCTAGCTAAATTCCTAGGCTTCACCATCATTTTTGCTACTTTTAGAGTTTAGATAATTTTTTTTGTAACTTGAATTTTTTTCAGCTATAGGCTTTGCTACATTTAGCTTTTAACAAGCCTTTTGCTACTTTTAGCTTATTGAGCTAGTATTTTGCAATGGTTATTATAAGTTAACGTTGCTAATTTTGGCTTTAGAAAGCACTTTATTTTGACAATTAGTAGGGTTTTGCTGCGTTGGTTTTATTTATTTTAGCTTTTTGCAGCTCAAGTTAGCTGCACTCATTCACTGCATTAATATAATTTCTTCATTAAACATTAGTGTTTGGGAACCTGGAACTTACCCCCTTGGGTTATTTTAGTCACAACATTATGACACTTTGTGCTTTGCAGCTATACAGTGATGTGTAATGTTGCAAACCTTTATTTCTTCTGGAAGTCAGGACTATTCCATAATATTAATGTATAATCAACAACGACTCATTTTTAGTTTATTTTGCTGGAACAGTTTAACTCACACATCAAACCTGTCAAACTGAAAGCTGATTTTCAGACATGAGTTTTTTTTAAAGTCTTTCCCCCCCTGATTCATCTTCAGTAGGTTTGGAATATCATGGGTTTAATCTGAGGTCAGAGGTTATAGGAAGCTGGTCCCAGACCCAGAGACATGAAGAAAATAGATGAAAACGTCCTGAAATCATCCGTGTAAGGCTGAATTATATGTGCTCTTGTCAAGTGCCTGAATCTGGGTGAGCCACCCCCACCCCCCTCCCAGATCCTTCCTCTGAAGCTGACGGAGCGCAGCCTCCCTCAGTAACCGGCTCTCCAGCCGCCTCTGCTTCATCTCCGCGGATCGGTCCCCCACCCCCTCCCGGTGCCGGCCCCCCGAGCACACGATTCCCCTCCTGGATCATTCGGACCTCTCAGAACCACCGGGGACAGGCAGGGAGAGAGACCCGCTGACGTTTCACTTTCTCCGAGTCTCCATGTGTCACATCTTCCTCCGGATCTTTGTGCTCCTGGAGGCTGCGGCTGTGAGTACCTCCACTGATGGTGACTGTTATTTTTATCTTCTGCATCTTCTTACTGAACACACATTAGATTTTCACGGGCTTTTTTTTTTTTTTTTTTTTTTGTGGGTCCGTTCGTGATTGGTTCACTTCTTTTGTTTCTCTCTAAGAATCAGGGCTGTGTGGCTTCTTGTCCACAGTTTGAGTGTTTTGTTCTGTCAGAGGGCGTTCCAGTGTGGACACAAAGGCAGCTGCATGGAGCTGCAGGGTTCAGAGAGGATACATCACTTCTCAGTTGAAGTAACGCTTCTCAGGAAGTAAATGCAGGAGAAAACAACAATAGAAAGCACACATGTCCCTTTGCTTGAGCATATTTATCATTATGAACCCTCCTACTGGCTCAGACCAGGTCTGGAGTTTAATTTTCCCACTCATGAGCAAACACTAAAAGCAGTTTAGGTTGTATTTTAACCCCTTTGGTGTTTAAAGACACTTTCCATCTGCTTCCAGAAGCTGCAAACATCCCTGCTCAGAATATATTTTCACAGTTGCATAACCTGAAGAAATAAAAGAGAGAGCACCAACTGCTGTTGCAAGTGGTGATGCATTATTTATACAGTTACCCCAGCACCACTGTCAACGCTCCATCTCCTCACTTCTCACCTTACACTCCTGCAGCCTCGCTGAGCTCAGCATGAGAGGATTCTGAGAGAGCTGCTATTGTCCAGTGACTGGATGTGACCTCACCCCAACACAAGCAAACACACACAAAAAAGAGAGAATTGAGGAAGGCAGGGAGTGGTAGAGTTGCCCTCTGGGGCTTTCCAGCAGAGAGATTTGTTTTATGGATTGATGGGTTCTTCAGGTTTGTACAGTTCAGGAAATGACAGGTAACAAGAAAGTCAATGCATTTATTTATGATCTTCACAGAGGCGGAACTAAAAATGAAAAACCTTAGCTAGCTCTGGAACAATCTCTTCCATCAAGTCTAAATGACTCTGACACTCAACTTCATAAGATCTTAAAGATATTGTAAAGTCACAAAGACTTGAATAACATCAAAGTAAAAAGCAAAATCCACCTTTTTTCCCCCCCTCATAATGACAATATTCGGTTATGCTATTCTGGCAGATCCTGATCACCCACTCTGTGGTGAGTTCAGGTTGCTTCCATCTGGACGCAGACTCTGCTGTACAATAAAAAGACTGAAAAACTCATTCACCTGTAGCATTCAGGCTTCACACATCAATGATCATTTCATGTATTCTTAGTTTAATGTCTCAATGTCTTGTCTATGGTTTTGTGCCTGTGAATCAAATTGAAGCTTGGGCTTAACAAAGATAATTGAACTTGATATGTCTTTAAATTCTGAAATTATAAGCAAACTTTGTTCACCAATGGAAAGAGCCTGACGAAATACAGATCAAAAACGATGATGTCCATGGAAGAGCTATTGAAAAGTCTGACAATGTTGATGCACTGGTATTAATGCTCAAATTTGTTGAGTAAAATATGCAGATAAAAGTGCTTTGTGTAAACTAAGTGCTTGCATTTCAGAATTTTATATCAGAAAACCTTGAAAACTACAGGAGGAAACTCCTTCAAACTGTACCATTTGTTTATACTTCCAGAATACAGCACCATATAGTCCATGATAGCCTTTTTTGTGGTTGATTTCACAGTGGCCACCCTGAAGGCATCACTTTGAGCACAGTGTTGCTTGTGCAGATTAGATTACAATGCCTTTCAGTGTTATGTAACAGCAACTCATCTGCACCAAGCTCTTTTACAGTTTAACTTTATCTTTTTTTTTTTTTTTTTTTTTACATTTTTCTCTCCCCAACAGCAGCAGATGTGTTGAGAGCTGCAGCTAAAGGCAATATGTTGTCACAACAGCAACAGCCATGATGGTGAAAACCTACGTTCACGAGAAGGCAACAGGAAGAAGATTACTGAGGGATTAAACACAATGCACACGTGGCCACATGCAAGCTCAAGGGGACACCACGGATCCAGGATTTAGCCTCCATCCAACTGTGACTGTTGATCTGAATGAAGTCGCCTGACTGACTGACCCTCTCTGGTATCATGGAAGAAGAGGAGGAGCCAACAGAGGCTCATTGAATTCAAACATCCCTCCAGCCTCACTGTCAGAAGCTTTGACTGCTCCAAACAAAACACTTCAGAAATAGTTTGGAGTGCGGCGTTTCACCTGTGGATGTCTAACATGTTTAACACCACAGAATGACTGACAAATCCCAAACAGTGGGTTTCTTTCAGTTCACATGTTCCATTTTTGGCTCAAATCATTTCTAAGCACATCGTAAAAAAAAATACATACATTTTAGATTTAGTGTCTTTGCCATGGTAATATAAGCAAAAGATGTTCAGCTGGAGAATTTCCCCGAGTGGGTTTACAACAGTTATGCACAAAAACAACAAAGCCATAAGGGAAATAACACTGTTTAGAAAAGAATGCTTGCATATTCAGAACATGTCTTATTAGATGCTCAAAACCCATTTCAGTGTCTGAGGGCACCTATTTCCCGCAGCACTCGAAAAAAGTTGTAGTAATTTGAGCTTTATCAACAAGAAAGAGAAAATAATCATACAGCAGCTTCCCATACAAAACTCAGGCCTCTGCTCACCAGCAAAATGTAACATTAAATACAGAAAATAGATATAAAATATTTAGGATCCATCATCAGCCTGAGCTGGCAGAGCTGCCATGGCCAGCAGGAACAACCCTCTCTTTTTCCATGGCTTTGAACTCGGCGCTCACTTTGCTGACCCTCGACCTCTCGGTACAGGAGTCACTGGCCTGGTTTTGTCCGCTGTTGACCAGCGCACTGGACAGCGAGTGGCCATTAAAAAGCTGGTGATGCGTGATCCGGTAACAATGAAGCACGCCCTGCGGGAAGTAAAAATCACCCAAAGGCTGCACCACGAGAACGTAGTGCGAGTTCACGAGGTATTGTCTCCGTACGGACAACCGTTACCCAGAGACCCGTCTCAGCTCACTGCCCTGTACGTCATCCAGGAGTGCATGGAGACTGATCTGGCTCGGCTGCTGGACCAAGGACCTCTACCCACATGTAAGTGCACAAACTGGTCTTTAAATAAACAGCCCATTCTCAAAGAAAAGTTAGAAGTAAAACCTTTGATGTCTAATATCTATGAAAAAGTAACACGTGACTAAAGAAACACTGATTGTGTACAACTTTATACAAAACAACTCAAGTTTAGCTTACACTTTTACCTCAATATTTATTTTTAAAATAGTGTAGTGGTACTTAATTTATATATTATAACTTATTGTACATTAAACAATACAAAAAAAAACTTTTTGTGTCCAAGGATTTTCTGTAAATGTTTGTATGGCTGGTGTGAGTAGAAAAAAATGTCTAGAAAATTGTCCCGTAGAGGATTTTCCATTCATATTTGATACATGCCAATATTAACTGACAGTGTGGATTTGATGCAATATCAGATGTTAGTCACGACCCACTTTGTGTTTCCTATTTAAAGTCCATTCATGCATTTTAAATGAGCAGTCAAAGTGCCCATATGGGTAGCTCACCGGGCGTTGTGCATTTGTTCCCTGCTGTAGTGACCTAATTAAGCCACTAAGAAGCCTCATCATGTCTGTAAACTTTTATTTGGCTGATTCAGTCTCAGTGTGTTTTCAGGTTTAGTTTTATGTCAGCCTATAATTTTTTTGTTTCTGTAAATCTGAATTAAACGCAAAATATGTAAAAGAATACTTCACTTTTTTAAATAAGCTGCTTTGTTTTTCTGACAACGAGGTCACAGAGGTCATCATCAGACTTAGAACATGTGAGTGAGGTATAAATGATTGTTTAAAACTGATTTCCCATCCATAAACAGGTCATGCCACCCTGCTGTTCTACCAGCTGCTGAGGGGACTAAAGTTCATCCACTCAGCCAACGTCCTGCACCGAGACCTGAAGCCTGCCAACATTTTCATCAACACAGACCAACTCCTGCTCAAGGTCGGTGACTTTGGGCTGGCCAGAATAGTCGACCCCCATTATTCCCACAAGGTGAGTGCGTGTGTGATCTACATGCACTGTGATGAGAGTTTTTTGGTCTAAATTTTGTCATGCACATCCAACCCAAGTTCATATTTTTATTTTGACTGGAGATCAGAAAACTCTCTTTGAAAGTGTTATATATGTACGTCAGTGAATCCAATTAGCATCACAGTTTACATCATTGTATAGTCAAATCTACACCAATTTTTTTTAAATTTTGTTTACATTTACATACAAAGGGGAATGATTCTTTAGGAAGTCATGACAACAGTCAATACACTTTTTCACAGCTTTGATGCGCTGTGTTCTCTTCTGCAGTTCATGGGTGAATATGGAGAGGTTTTTGTAATATCTCATGTCATCTTCTGTTTCAGCAGAGTTATTGTCTAGAGTTTGATGGGAGCTTTACACACTGTGGCTCTGTGTGATTATTAGACAGACTACAAGTAATATGAGCTCTTAACCCAGTGGATACTGACGCAAAAGCAACTTCTTATAAAAAGTACCTGGGCTGTACACATATTTTGATCATCTTAAATTTGTCGAATCTCAATCGTTACTTGTCTGATTCTGTATATAATCTGTACATACACTAGGAAACCAAACTGAATTTAAAAGTCTCTTCCTACAGCTAACAGTTGAGACAAGGATTTATTATTATTATTATTATTATTGGCTTTCTGGCGACACATCCTTATATCTATTTCTTTCACAAAGATATCCCCTTCAGCACAAAACCCTGCCAATATCTTCCTTCGCAGTGCCAGATTTTGCACTACTCAAACTCTGTGATCAGGCTGTTCACAGAGAACTCTGAAAGATTAACGTGACCGTTTACTACGCTACTCCTCTGCTTTATTATGTCCAAAGGTCCCACAGCAGTACTGTAACATTAGGAGGGCTGGATATGTGGACATGTTTGTGTCTTTGTGAGATTTTGTTGGGGTTTGTGCATGTGAAGGAGAGCAGTCTGAAAGGCAATCTTTGTCAGCTTGGAGCATAGGACGAGGAGTCAGCTGGGTGCAGACACAGGGGTGCACTGGGAGGGTGAGAAAGACGAATGAGGGTGGAGGAGTTCAAGAGAAGTAAAATATAAAGACCAGATTAACAGCAAGGGTGAGAGGTTCGTAACCATGGAGGAGTGAGGAAAAAGGAGAGGTGAAAAGTGCAACGCCACAAGAAGGCAAGACAAATGCAAAGTGAAAAAATTGAAAAAGATCAAAGGCAGAGAAACAATGAAATTCAGGTTTGTGCACAAGAGAAAAACAGGTTTACTTCTGTTTCTCTCACTGTCCCCATCCATTCATCACTGGATGGATGGATGGATGGATGGATGGATGGATGATAGATGGATGCATGGATGGAGGGATGTACAAATGAAAGGATGGGTGGACGTATGTATGTATGTATGCATGCTGCATGCATGTATGTATGTATGGATGGATGGATGATGGCATTTTTCATTGTTTTCAGATAAGACTTGCATCACATTTGTCCTAAATGTATTTTAATTTCAGCTTCAACAGAAATTTGGTGTTTATTTTTTACATAACTTCCTGTTTTTAATCACTTCAACGTTGTGCTTCTGTTATATCATCCCTTTTCTAGTGGTTTTATAAAGTTACCTTAATGCTGCAGCTCATTGAAATTAGGTTTTGTGACCAGTCATGTGGCATTAAGCCTTTCAAACATTTACCTTGAGTGAAGAGAGCTGGGAGGAGGCCAGAGTCAGAAAAAACACATTTGCACCAGCAGGAACTTGATCCACCTGAGAGTTTGCATGTGTGAATGTCACCTGCTGATGTCCAGAATGTTTTTGGATGAAAGACGGAGAGGAAGAAAAGGTGAAATAGGTAAAGGGAGGCAGAGTATTTAATATGGGTAGCAAGACAAGCAAAAAGGGAGGAGAAACTGCAAAATAAGGAGAGAGAAGCAGAAAAGTTATTAAAAAAATGAGAGAAAGATATGAAGAAAAGATGAAGGTGCAAAAATACTGTTCCATCAGACTAATAGACGAGAAGCTGGGAGGGTTATTTAGTACCTTCTGTATTTTCAAAACTGTATTTGGATTGGTTTATAAAACCAAACTTTTTTTTTTTTGGCATTTATTTTTATCAGGATCACCTGAAAATGCACTTTGACATCTTTAAAATGCTGGAAGCAGATCAGCCGTCACGGAGTGCTCAACATCAGTTTCTGCTTTGTTAGCGGCTGCCACAAAAAAATGAGAACAGACAGTAAGTTGCACAGAAAGCAGAATCAGACAGAGATATGAGCAAAGAAGTAGATAATGATGTACTGTTACAGAGGAGAGGTATAGAAGAGCAAGCGTGACAACAAAAGAGCAGGTGATAAGTAAAAGAAGATGGCTGAATCAAGCTGTCGTGGACTCCTGCTTCTCATTCTCAGCTGTCGTGCGGTTAAGAAGCTCATTTCTCACCGTGTTCCACGTCCAGTGAAGCTGGTTTAAAAAGAACTGAGCTGTGTGTCGGGGCACACTGCTGATGGATGTAAAAGGTTAGGGAACATTTGTGTAGGAGGCCAACAACGAATCCACTCTCTGAGTCACCATCTGCTGATCAACAAGCTTATCCCCACCTAAACAAGACACGTTCTTTTTGTTGTGAGCTCTATAGATGGAAAAGGCCGTGGCATTTCAGTTAAGTGCTTAAAACCAATTTAGCAGGTTTGAAATTTAATTATGAGAGGAGCTACCTTCTGCTAAGTGTAGAGCTAAACTTAGGCTACAAGTGGATTAATGAAGGACAATTTAGGAGTTGTTCATCAAAAAAGGCTGCAGAATAGTCTATGAACACCATTGTGAGAACAATATCTCATTTATACAAGGATGCATGTCATAGGCTTATAAAATGGTTCATAGTCAGCTTTATCAAGATAAGACAAGAACTTTATTGATCTCGCAGGAAATTGTTGTGCCAGTGTTTCAATACAGAGGAATCACACAAGATGTGAAAAATAACATAGAATATAAAAATACTGACAGTTTAGGTCTATAACAGGTCAGGTGTGGACAGAAACAGTAGTTTATTGTGGTGCAGAGTTAATTTTATTGTCCTATGTGAAGAAAGAAGGAGGAGGTGAAAAGTTTGATAGCCACAGGGAGGAAGGACTTCCTGTGTTGTTCTGTGGAGCACCTCAGTGGTCTCAGTCTACGACTGAAGGTGCTGCAGTAAGAGTCCAGGGTGTCATGCAGGGGATGTGAGGTGTTGTTCAGGATCTGGAGCAGTTTCCTCAGCGTCTTCTGCTTGGACACCTCTGTCAGAGACTGCAGGTCCTCTCCCAGAACTGAGTTGTATGTTCTGATAAAGGGAAGTATATTAAAAATATTGGTATCAGTTATCAGCCAAATAAGTTTTAACATATCGGCATATTGTATATCAGCCAAAAAAATCCAATATTGTGCATCCCTAATTAAGGTGTTTTGAACACTTTCCCACACTCCTACAATATTCTAAACCAGTGATCCTCACTTTTTTTTTCTTCAAAAGAGCCATGTTAACAGATCAAAGTCAAGGGGATAGCCGTGATACTACAAGGTACCCAGTCACTCAAATAAAAGAAAAAATTAAATAACTCACCTATGAACAAAAAAGAAACACAGCCAGCACATTATCTGTTTAAACAAAATGTATCTTAGTATTGAGTTGAGTGAAAACTGTGATGTTTGTCCTTGACTTTCTTCATATTGTATTGTAAGTTGTTGTTGCAACCACAGTGAGGCATTCAAGATGGGCATGGGTCAGTGGGTTGCTCTGTTTTTGCTTGATGGTGTTCATGGTTGAAAATGTTGACTCACAGGCGTAAAAATTTCAGCTTTTATTACCCCAACCCCATGAAGAATAAAAACACAAGTCAACTATAACAACGAATACCAAAGTCCATGCACAACAATGAATATGCTGTAATATGTGTACAGATGAAGATGTAGGCGAGTGGTGGCACAGAGGTTAGAGAAGGTGGGCCTGTGATCGGAAGATCACTGGTTCAAGCACCGGCAACATAAAAAAAAAAGTGTGGGGTGGGTGGGGTAGGTGAAGCACCCACACTCATTTGCCCCACTCTGGGCCCTTGAGCAAGGCCCTTAACCCCCACCATCTGCTATATGGTGTCCTAGATGGCAGCTTTCTGCTCCACACAGAGGGCTGTGGTAGCTCAGTGATCTGTGGTTGCGTTAGGAAGGACATCCAGCGTAAAAATAACTGGCCAGTCTTTGTGCAACTTAGTTTGTTGTGGTGACCCCTAACGCAGGGAGCAGCCGAAAGAAGAGGAAAAAATATATAAATAAATATATATATATATTTTTTTTTTCATTCAACCTTTATTTAAAGAGATAAATCACATTGAGCCTCGAAGACTCATTTACAAGTGAGATCTGTTGGACAGACAATAAGTGGTGAAAAATGACACA
>JARVGV010001587.1:14575129-14586322 GCA_031762435.1 Hypsolebias longignatus | reverse complement strand
CATCAGACGCAGCATTACTGCGGTTAGACGGTAGAAGACAGATCTCTATCGTAGGCTAAATCTCTATCGTTTCTACCATGTACCGTATATATCGCGCATCCCTAGAATACAGTATAGACATAATATAACAGGTTTCCTGTTTTTGGAATAGTCTGGATCTTGGTTTGTCAACATACAAAGAAGACGGCCGCAGCTAATTTGAATCTCGTCGGGCTGCAGTCTATGTGAAGGTTGGTACTTGCTTTGAGGACTCAAAATTAGCTGATTTATGAGCTAAACCGTAAGTTGGAAGTGATTTGAATCGCAGGCCACCTGCGGCTTTGGGACTCGTCAGCATGGAAATGACCTTGAAGAGGCTCGTAAGCATGGACCAGCAGAATGCACCCTAATCTGACCATTTTGGTCCTCGGAAGTTATCAGTACAGACTCAAAGACTGACGAGGAAAAAAAATTGTCTGCCTGAATAAGTCAACAAATGTGGCTATCTGAATACGACTCCCCACTTGGCCTCAGAATAGGCCGACATCCATTTCTCCTGGGAAATATGTAAACTAAGGAAAAACGTTGTCTATTGCTACCCTCCACCCCTACCCCCCGCTTTGAAGGCTTATCAGAACTGTGCCAGCTGACCATCACCTTATCAGGACAATGAACTATCTGTTAGAGCTTCATAGACCGCCTCGTTGTAAATGCGTATGCAACGTGTTCATAAATGTGCTGCTGGCAGAGTTTTTTGATGTCTTAATTCGTGTCCTGTTAGGACAAGGTGTGAAGAGATCTTTTTTTTTTTGTAATGCCACTGTACTCTCCAAATGGCTGTCTTTTTTTCTAAATAAAAAAAAAAGTACTGTATTTAAAAAAGAATTAGAAGGCTGCGCTATATAGCAGCAGCTTTGTGCACTCCGCCCATCTTTCGGACGGCTGTACGTACATTTTCTCATTGTATCTCGTTGCAATTATAATAAAGCTTATTCTAAAAACAAAACAAATCCGATATGAAGGATGTACCTTTTTAAATAAAATGAAAATAAATATATTTATATCTAAATCACGCTAAGCATGCTGCTTTAGTGGTAAACAGAATATGAACATTTCCACATAAAAATAAACCTTTTAAAACATGTTTGTAGAACAGTTGTTTTGTTGATGGGGGTCTGAGTGTTGAAGCTGAGCAAAGTAAAATGCATTATCAGCATGACTAAGCATTAGAGGACCCCCCCCCCCCCAGCTCCTTCCCCAGCCCCCCTCACTGCATGGTTTGCATATGTTCAGGCCTGGTTTCATTCGGAGCCAGGTCTGCACCCCCATACAGGCTCACAAACACCCCAGGCTCATGAAAATACCTCCAGACTTTTTACAGGCTGTTACCACACAAACTGTTCGTCATGGGCTCCTTAAAGCTGCTCCCATTTATAATTCCTGTTACTTTCCTCTGGCAAAATTCCTTTCATCTGGTTACTCTTATGTTTCTCAACTTTTACTCTGCTCAAGGAGTCTTAGCTTAGACCAACAAATAAAGCAGCACGCCCTCCTGTGACCAATAAATATACTGCATCTTTTTTTACAACAGGAATTTATTACAAGTGTATTTTTAATAGTATTAATTCTTCCTGAATGTTATTTTATAGACTTACATCATAGTTTCAGCATTGTAATTATTTAAAACTAGAATATTCTGAAACAGGAAATGTCTATATTGCAGTACAGTTTAAAAAATTCATGAACGTGTGCATAAGAAAACAGTAACAGCTTATTGCTTTTTTAAGTTTAAATGTCTTTTTTTATGCATTTTGGTTGAAATGTTGCTGTTTTAACTATGTTTACATGTGAACTTTTTTTTTTAATTAACTTCTTAACGTTCAGTGGATTTTGCCATTTTAGCAATCAATTTTTAATTCCTCGTTTCCATGTGTGCTTTTCTCCACAGGGCATGGCCTTCACACTACAGGAGCGACAGATTTTAGGGATACATGGTCTGTTGCCTCCTAAAGTGGAAACTCAAGACATTCAGGCCATGCGCTTTCAAAATAATCTCAAGAAAATGTCAGATCCCTTGCAGAAGTAAGGACTTAATTTTCCTAAAACATAGAACAAAAATGGACCTTTTTTATTTTTTTTTTTCTAATGTCCTTTCTTTTCTACACAGGTACATCTACCTGATGGGCATTCAGGAAAGGAATGAGAGGCTTTTCTATCGGGTGTTGATGGAAGACATAGAAGAACTAATGCCAATTGTCTACACTCCCACTGTAGGCCTGGCCTGCACACACTATGGACATATATTTAGGAGACCCAAGTAAGTATTTAGTGTAGCTCCCAAAGAAGTTTTTTTTTTATTTTTTTATCTGATTTCTTGTAGACATGCTGCATCTTTTGCATTTTAAAACAGAATATTAAAGGTGTTTTAAGAGTTTTCTTACCATTGTTTGTTGTAAAGAGAATCCTTAATTATGTATATTTTGCTCATCAGAGGCTTGTTCATTTCCATTCTGGACCGAGGACATATTCACTCCATTCTGGACAACTGGCCAGAGACTAATGTAGCAGTAAGTATGTACTTTACCTTTATCATAGTATTTTTTTTTTTCTTAGCTTATACATACAAAACATGCTCCTAAAATTTTGCATCACCTCTTGATTCCAGTCAAATTATTTCAAGGGAAAATGCATTTTTTTATGTGACAATATAAATATCTATACCTGTACTTCGAAATCAGTTTAAATATTTACAGAAAGACTTGTTCTTTTTCCAAAGGCGGTGGTAGTAACTGATGGAGAACGCATTTTAGGTTTAGGGGACCTAGGTTGTTACGGAATGGGCATACCTGTTGGAAAACTGTGTCTGTACACTGCCTGTGCTGGTATTCGACCTGAGAAATGTCTGCCTGTGGTGATAGACGTTGGCACAGACAATGAGGTAGGTTGACTTTGTTACCTCTGCATGTGTACCGTTAAGTGCTCTGGTGAAAACATGCGTTGTAAAGTCACGTTTGTCTTTACTCTCCCATTAGACTCTTCTTAAGGATCCATTTTACATGGGCCTGTATCAGAAGCGAGACCGCACTCAAGCGTACGATGATCTGATTGATGAGTTTATGGAAGCTGTGGTGGGAAAATATGGGCAGGACACACTGATCCAGTTTGAAGACTTTGGGAATCACAATGCGTTCCGCTTCCTTCGGAAGTACAGGGAGAAATACTGCACCTTCAATGATGATATTCAAGGTTTACACATTTACCTTTTATTAGCTCAATGGAATTTAACGTGTGCATTCAACATAATTTATATTTTTGAATGTATTTTTATTGTATTCATGTGTTGTTCTTGCTGGCTCAGTGTGTCATTTGTAAAGAGAATCCCACATGTTTGTAATTCCATTCATTTGCTTTACCCATATGTTCTGTTGGAAGCTAGTGCCTATGTCCAGCAGTGATTGTGCAAAAGGTTTGATAGACCAGTCCATCTCAGGGCCACATAGAGACAAACAAGACAGACCACCATTTATGCTCTCATTCACATCTAGTGTCAATTTAGAGTTATCATTGAACCTAACACATATGTTTTTGGTCACTGGGAGAAAACCAGAGTACCTGGAGAAATTCAGTACATTTAAAATTGAAATACAGTATGGTATTTTATTGTCAGAAAACCTACAAATCTTAACAGTAGTATGAATAATTCACAATCTGGCCTTTTCACTATTTTCAAAGCAGATAGGTAATTTTAAAATGTACTTTTGTTTCACACCTGTGAAAGCAATCATTAATGATCTGACGTTAACTGTGTACAGAGTGAGCGTATGTACTTGAGGACTGAGACTGAGGGCTCATGCTTTGGCCATTAAAACTGGTGGCGTGACCGCATTTGAGTCTTGTTTTGTATGTACCGGTACTCTGTGGGAGCGAGCTCCAGCTGGAGAGTCTCAGCTGCAGAGTGGTAGAAGAGAAGTGTTCGCTGGTAGCAGCCTGAAGCAAAACATTATGGCATTTCTGGCTTTACTTTCTGATCATCAACGTACAGTAGGTACAGAGGCAATTATACTGTGCTTTGAAAGTGGCTGCAAATTAAACTTTGTCTAAAAGGGCTGATTTTCTCTCAGAATTTCCAAGTCTGTATTGATTCCTTTCTTACTTTCTGACAATAAAATCAGAACTACCGGTATGTGAGTGAAAGCAGCTTTACTGGGAATTCAGTCAAATTATTCTTTGTCATGTGAGCCAACATTTGAACTGGAGACTTTGCTGTCACTGCTTTCTTCTTGGGTGGCCTTTTAGTTTTGTCAGTGCTCATTGATGTCTGAGACAGGGGTCCCTCGTGTAAAATTGTCAGTCTTCAACAACTTCAACTTCAACAACAGCTTAGCTGTGATCCTCAGTGTTTTGATTTAGACTTTTTGTTTTCAGACAGTACTTTTATTGCTGCCATGATCTTTTCCCTGAAAATACACAAAATATAAAATGTAAAAAAAAATGTAAACTTTACAACAATACAATGGAACTTTACTTATAAAGCACTTTCAAAACACTTACCAGTATTTATAATGAGATTAAGTTTAATACAAAGCAGTGAAATTCGAACTTGGTTAGTTTCTTTAGTCATGTTTAGGGTTATCTCTTGTTCAGTTGTAAGAATATTACAAACATGTCTGCAGTACTTAGGCATGCATTTCAAATATCACATTTAAGAATTAGAAACTTTAAATTACCCAACCTATAAGACCTAGAAATAAACAAATTGTCAAACGCTTCCATGTTGTGTTGTTTTACTCTTGTGTACCTGTACGTGTTTCCAGGCACTGCATCTGTAGCTCTTGCTGGTATGTTAGCAGCTCAGAGAGCCACTGGTAAACCCATCACTGAACATCGTGTGCTTTTCCTGGGAGCAGGAGAGGTAAGTTGGCTCTTAATCCATTTAAAATCTCAATTCTTTCAATAAGAATTATTAGGTCTGTCACAATAACAAATTTTGCTGGGCGATTAATTGTCTCAGAAATTATTGCGATAAATGATAATATTGTTTGGAGACCGTTTTAAACTAATTTAATGATAATGACATAGTAATGCAAGTACATCCTCTTAAAGATCAATAAACTTTAATTTAAAAAGAACACTTAACACTGGAACTGGAAAATAAACAAAACAACCAAAAATAAAAAGGGCTCTCAGTCTCCGTTAACAAAAAATGCACTTGATTAAAAACTAAATACAACAACAACAACAACAAAATGGAAACAAAAACTACATTCAACCAAAACAGTTCAGATTATGAAGTCTGTAAACTAAACTGCCCTTCAAAAAATAATAATCATTAGTTTTATATAGAGAAGATGGGCAAAACTACCAGTTTTATAAACAAAACTGCTTTAGATGTTTGTGCTTTAGGTGCAGGTGCAAGTTGGTTGTATTGCTGCTCTTAGTTGCTACCGTTTTATGACAAATGCTCCATAACAGCTCACAAAGTTTCAACGGTTCACCTCAGTCATTTGGTTTGAATCCGAAGCGTTTCCACACTGCTGCTGTTGTGTTTGACTTCAAACCCAATTCCCAACATCAAATAGTGTTTCTTTAGCTTGCTAACTCCTCACAGGGCTCTAATGCTGCAGAGGTACAAGACAATGCACCTTGACTGGCTACGTGACTTGATAGTGAAATGAGAAAGAGAGGGGTCAGTGAAGAGAACTGGAGTGGAGCCTTTTGTCATTCAGTGTCTTCAGTAGAAAGAGAGAGAGATATGAAGAAACTATAAAGCCGATAAATGAAAATTATCGACCTCATTTTAATTTTTCATACAGTTAATTGATTTATTATTTATCCCGACAGGCCTAAGAATTATGCTGCTTCAAAAATAGCCAAAGCACAAGTTGTTTTTGTTTTGACTTATTAGAAAATGATGGTTTAGGTGTTTGGATACTCTTTTCTTAAACAGTTTCTTCACAGGCTGCTCTTGGAATTGCCAACCTGATTGTGATGGCCATGATGGAGTCAGGGATGAGCCAAGCAGCAGCCAGAGACAAGATCTGGATGTATGATGCACATGGTTTGCTTGTAAAGGTCAGTGTGTGAGAGTTTCACTTGGAGTGCTTACAATTGCTGGTAGTCGAGCTCGAAATGTTTTGTATTTATGTTTTACTTTAGGGCCGAGCACAACAAACCGACACAAACCAGGAGGCATTTGTCCACGACAGTTCTGGGAAGATGCAGAGCTTCTTGGATGCCGTCAACACCATCAAACCCACAGCGATCATTGGTGATCAAGATTTAATTTCTTTATTTTATATTTTTTGAATGTTCTGCTTTTATTTAGTTTACCTGCCAAAGTTCAGGGTTCTTGAATTAGAGATTCAGCTGAAGCATTAAAATGTCTCTTCTTTATCAAGGTGTGGCGGGAGCTGGACCTCTCTTTACCCATGATGTCATCAAGGCCATGGCAGCACACAATGATCGACCCATTATCTTTGCCCTGAGCAACCCAACAAACAAAGCAGAGTGCACAGCAGAGGATGCTTACACACTAACTGATGTACGCATTTATCATTTTAACAAACTTACAATCTAAACTTGAACTCTGCAGTCTGGCTAACGCTAACTTCTCTGCTCCTGTGTTTATAGGGTCGATGTCTTTTTGCCAGTGGCAGCCCATTTGGTCGTGTTACTCTTAGTGACGGTCAGGTTTTTACACCTGGACAAGGGAACAATGCCTACATCTTCCCAGGTGAATGTGAAATGTCAGCACATATCGTGAACATAAAAGATTATCAACAAGTTGCATGGTCCGAATATATTTAACGAAGTGTTTGTGCTGCGGACATCCTGAAAATGATTTGTTACATGTTTGTTTTGTGTTTTAGGTGTGGCCCTGGCTGTCATTCTAAGTGGAGTGAGACACATCAGTGATACTGTTTTCTTAGAGGCTGCTAAAGTATGTTTTAAATATATTAAATTATTTATCCATTCATTGTTCAAGCCGGCTTCACCTTCACCCCATTTTCCTTTCCTTGCTAACTGCTTGTGTGCGTATGCTTGTGTAAACCTTCTTTAACTGTCTCCTTTTCCTCTCTGTAGAGTGTGGCCTAACAGCTTTCAGAAGAAGAGCTTTTAAAAGGCTGACCCATGTGTTCGTCCCTCTTTTGCTGAGCTATGCTTTCCTTTATACAGTTACACCAAACATTCTTGTTTAGTATTGAAATTGTCTTCATTTGCATGATTATCAGGTATTTTAAATGGGATCTTATTCAGTATCACGAAAATGAATGCCTCATATTGATTTGGATAATGTTAAAAGTGATTATTGTATTTAAATGTGTATTATTTTTTATGAGAGGCTGTAAAATTGAAGGTTTAGTCTAAAAGTGTGTTTGTTCTCCTTCCAGTCACTTGCTGAACAGGTGACGGATGAAGAACTGAAGGAGGGCAGACTCTATCCTCCTCTCTCCAACATCAGAGAGGTCTCAATTCAGATCAGCATCAAGGTAAGACTTCTGCATTTTTGTAGTTTCTCCCAATGACATTTCCACCTTAATGAATGTTTTTACTTTTGATATTCTTGTCAGATTAATTTGAAATCTTTGCAGCTTTATTTTATTTATTCTTTTAATTTTGTGACAGAGTCTGAAGTTTTTTTGTTTCCCTGCAGGTGATGGAGTATGTTTATGCTAAAGGAATGGCGTTCCGTTACCCTGAGCCCCAGGACAAGAATCGTTTTGTGCGTGGTACTGTGTGGAACACGAACTACGAGTCCTTCCTGCCTGATACCTACGACTGGCCGAATGTCAGCTTTAGTCCTAAAACAAGCTAAAAGATCAGATCCCTATGGTAACCAAGTGTCAAAGTGGATCTTCTGTTTCTTTAGTTTGTTTTCCACTTGAATTGAAATTTCTTTAAAAGGTATGACTTTGGTCTAATCATGCATTTGAATCAAATCACTCTTATACTGTATTTAAAATTAGGGTAGAAAATGACACTTGACAGGGAAGAGCACTGTTGTATCCAACAGTGTGTTATACTTACCCTTGTTTTTTTATCCACCTGGATTATTGAGCAAGCATCAGGATACTTTGGTGGTACTACCGGTAATTATTTTTTTCACAGTTATTTTTCTACTTTAAGAATGTAAACCTTCAGAAATGTCTAGTGCCACCTGGTGGTGAAAACAGGCAGTGTGGAATTCTGTTTTTTGGTGTTAAATTAGTTAAAATGCGACTTGCAAAGACTTAAGACAAAAGCTGCCAGATTTTTATTTCAAGCAAAAACGTTTAGAATAAATTATAAAATTATATACTGTACTTATAAAAATGCTCATCAAAACAAGTTCTGCAAGGAGAACTGATTTGCTGTTTGTGATTAAAATACATTTATTTTACATGGCTGTTGTGACAAAGACCTTGTAGGGCCTATATATTTTGTTGTGTTTAACCCATTTATAGGTTGGCCTTGTTAGTTTGTGCTGTAACGTGAACTTTGCCAGATCTTAGTAACACAATAATTGGAAACTGATGTAACATTTTTTTACACTCCTGATGCAGATATCTGTATTTACTTTATCTTTACTCCTCTAACATGTACTTGTGGCTGCTTATAACCCACAGCATGACTTATCTGGTACATGTTATTCAGATGGTGTCTAAATTTCCACATTGCCTTTTTCACATCTTGGTCAACTTTTAGTGTTTTCACTGATTCAGATGGTATAAGACCTACTGCAGAGAAAAACACTTCTTCTTTACTAAAAAAGATAATATTTGATAAAGGGAAAATAAAGAGTTAAACCAAGGGAAATTAATATCTTAAAACATTTAAAATAACCTGCAGCTAGAAAACTTGAATGTACACTCCAACAAACTGTTTATCAAGTGCTTTTGTCACCTTATATTTATATCTATTGAATTAATACATACTAATACTCCTTTAAGTATTTATATAATAAATAATACCTCCTCTAAAATCAACTATTTTAGTAATGCAAAGCAAGATAGTACCTAAATCTTGTGAAAAACCTGCACAATATAAAATAAATAGAATTCATTTACTTTTTTGGCAACAGCTTTTGTTTTGTTCAATATTCAATTCAGTTTATTTATATAGCGCCAAATACATCTATGTACAGTATAGCAAATAAAATTATATACCTGCTAAAAAATAAATCAATTTTGTCCTTTTAAATATGGCCTTATGCTCACTTTGATGGGGAATGAAGGTTTTTGCTCACTCCTATACCAGTAGTTTAGCAGGTTATAATTTAAATTCACTGCATTTATCTTTTTCAGGACAATTGTTAAAATGCTGTCGTTGTATACTAATTACATAATCACACACTTATTTGACTAGACAGTCAGTTTACAGTCTGATGACTTTAGACATTTTTTTAAATACATTTTCAGTAAAACAGGCAGTTGTGTGCATTTGTCTTCGTGCGTGTGTGTGTGTTAGGTTTACACAGTGAAAATGTAAATAAACCTCAGATTATTGTAGAAGGACCGTGGAATCACTCCTCACTGAAGTGACTGAACATGATTTGGTTTCTCTGCATCATGTACCTCCTTGAAGACCTCAGCATGCTGCAGACATGCAGAGAAATGACTCATCAGCCCTGTGAATCTAAAGAATGCTTTTTGTTTTGTATAACATAATATTCAGTATGCAGCTTTTTTTCTGAGCAGCGTCAGGTTTTGATGTTTTAAGGGTTTAGTTTTCTACATGTGTTTACCTTCTTTGTTTTGACTGTAATTGTATTTTTTGTGGTTCGTTAGTAGAATGTATCCGCACATTTGTTTATTGCTTTTAGTTTCGATACTCATGTAAAAGCAGAGAGAGAATATATTTGTTCTGCTTTAAAATGGTATAATAAAACTGCAGAATAAAATCTATTGGACACTTATCTGCTTTTTATGTTTTCTCTCCTACTAGATTTACTACTGGGTTTTAAATGTCTGTCTAGCGAGCGTTTTTTTTTTTAAAGCTGTAATTTAAAAAATATAATACTGCAATAATACATTGTATTTCAGGGCGGCTTTCAAAAACCCAAGGTCACCTTACATAAACAATTAAAATCAGTAATTAATAAAAACAGAATCGACAAATAATTACAATAAGTCGCAATAAAACAACACTTAAAACAAAGTTAAAGAGAATATGCCTGTTTGAACATGTTCAGCGGTTTTCCTTACTGTATACTGTAATGTAGTTCACATGGAAATACTGTATATATTTTAATGTGATAAAATAACACATGCACATTAGTTTTTTTATTTAAATTATGAACAACAATTTACAAACAAACCAAGGCAAAACAATGTAATACAAAGCATCAATTAACTTTCACAGGTTGAGTTATATACTGTACATTCAAAAAAAAAAATGTATACTGAATATATACAGTATATAAAGGAACAAATGTAGAGGTCTATATTAAAGTTATTAAAGTATAAAGCTGTTGAGCAGATTTACTTGTAACCAACTTAAGAGACTCACAAAAATTCAGGTAATTTTCCTAATGTCATAAACTTGGATTGGCCTTGAAAAAATAAAAAACATTTATGAACAAAAAACTTTCCTAGTATCCTAGACATGCGCATTTGTGTTTGTGATCCTTTGGCTTCGTCGCTCATCTGACGTCATCAACATGAGACAGTTTTTTTAAAGCTCCTCTTCGAGTGAAGTTTTTCCTCTCAGTTTTCTGTAAATTTGTGAGGATGTCCATGGACATGACATTTCTCGGCACCGGTTCGGCTTACCCGTCCCCTCACCGCGGTGCCTCGGCTCTGGTTCTGCGGACGGACGGGGAGTGCTGGTTGTTTGACTGCGGGGAGGGGACGCAGACCCAGTTGATGAAGAGCCAGCTCCGAGCCGGTGAGTCTCTGCAGCGGTCTCCTGAAGGTTCAGTATGTGGAAAAACTACTACACACTTCCACTATCAAAACTTACAGTTTTAGCTACTTTGACTGATTTATTTGGATTCTCCCCCACTTTAGTTTAATGTAATTTTAGTTATTTTTAATAAGTTTACAACTTTAAAACTGTTGAAACAAAGCTGATAATTCTCAATCAGGTCATCTGGACAAGAACGTTCATGCTCAATAATCCAGGTGTCAAATCTGATAATTCTCAATCAGGTCATCAAGGGGGAACAGTGTGCTGGAACTTCTGACTGATGAAGCCCTCTGGAGTGAGGGTGAAACGTTTCTACTAAAAAGAAAC
>JARVGV010001587.1:14535033-14547063 GCA_031762435.1 Hypsolebias longignatus | reverse complement strand
TATATATAATCTTTCAGCGATTCAGCATTGTTTCATTTACCTGTCACTTTGTTGCTGGTAGCTTCCCTCTGAGAAATGAGAAATTAAGCTTATTCCCAGTCTAATCTATGAATGAATATACAACCACCAGGTGGCAGTGTGTGACAGTCTTATGTTGCTCATGACTCAGCTTTGCATTATCCATTTTCTCCACGTTCTTAAATCACGTGCTCACGCTGCCAGAGTGAACCCTGAGACTGAGTGCATGCTATTGTGGATCATGTTGGGTGAATCAGGGGAAAACACTACTCTGTGCAGTCACACACGTCTGTGTGTTCCTCTAGGATAAACAGTCAGCAGCTGCAGAGCGGCCTCTGCTGCATCAACAAACGTTCCTGGAGCACTTTGCCATTTTGAGGTTTGGATTATTTTTCTGAAGTGTATACAATACGAGGTGCTTTCTTTCAAATAAAACAATTTCCACGAAATTCGGCGTAGGTTAATACTGTACACATGTCTGTTTTGATACTTTCTATGAAGTGAAAATAGACTGATGTAAGCAGTTTGCAAGGAAAATGAATAGTTACAGGATTTGTTTAATATTAATTTTAGATACTCAGCAGGTGCAGCATTAAAACACAGTTTTTATTTAATTTCTAAGAATGGAGTGGGGTTTCTTTTTTGCTTGCAAGCTTATTTCAAAATGTGTTTTGCTACTGTTAGCTTCTAGCTACTGCTTTGCTACCTTTAGCTAGACTTTTGTCACTTTCAGCTATTAGCTATTATTTAGCTATTTTAGTTAGAATTTTGCAACACTTGTCTTTTAGCTTGCATTTAGCATCTTTTAGCTAGTGTTTTGCTTCTTTTCGCTTTTAGCTCTTCTGGCTCTTTTAAAGGTTTAACAACTCAGCTTGTTCAATAAATTAAAAACAATGTCATGGAGAATCAGCATGCACCTCCAAATCTGAGGCCATTGTCCTCAGTCGGAAAAAGAGCAGATTGCCCTGTCCTGGTTGGGAGTGAGGTTCTGCTTCAAGTGGAAGAGTTCAAGTATCGGATGAATGGAGCGTGAGATTGAAAGGTGGATCAGTGCAGCTGCAGTGTTGTAGACTCTGTGCCGGTCCGTTGTGGTGAAGAGGGAGCTGCGCTGTACGACAAAGTTCTCTGTCTACTGGTTGGACTACGTTCTTACCCTCACCTATGGTCACAAACTCTGGGTAGTGACTGAAAGAATGAGACTGTGGAGAGGTTGAAATAAGTTTTCTTTGTAGGGTAGCTGGACTCTTCCTTAGAGATTGGGTGAAAAGTTCAGGTATCAGGGAGAGACTTGGATAGAGCCTCTGTTCCTCCACAGTGAAAGGAGCCAGCTGAGGTGGTTCGGGCATCTGGTAAGAATGCCCCCATGGCACCTCCCTTGGGGGTGGGGGGATGCTTTGGACATGTCTGACTGGGCGGAGACCCCAGGGAAGACCCAGGAAACAATGAAGAGACTACATCTCTTGGTTGGCCTGGGAATGCAGTGGAATCCTCCTAGAAGAGCAGTGGCTGTGGAAAGAGATGTCCGGGCCTCCCTGCTTAAGGTTCTGCCCCCGCGACCCGACTCCGGAACAAGCCGAAGAGGATGGATGGATCAACTCATTAAAAGGGCTTTTGCGCAGAGAAAGAGACAGTCCATCTCATAACTGCTGGATGAAAAGTGAAAGCAGGCAAAGAATCCACACCATGACCAAGAGGCTGGACTCGTGTACAGGAGGAACATCTTGATGTTCCACAGTGAAAGAGGAAGACTCCTCCAAGACTCCCCTTGACTGTAAATTAAACATTTCTAGACATCTAAAAGTAAAAAGAGTAGCTTGATTATGATTATGGCTCTTACTCTTGACAGTTTCTCTTTTATTTTATTTACCTCAGACACTTGTGAACATTCAGGGATTTTATTTCCTGCTAAGTGTACCGATCCACACGGTAGAATGATAGAGTTATTCTATTAAATCTGCTCTCATGCAGCACAAATCATTTGTTTGGTTTAATTCAGCTGTTGGGAGCTGGTACACGAGTTTCACTAATCTGTGGGACATCTGTTATGTCTCCTCAGTTGCTGGTGAGGTTAGGCAGTTTGATACATGCATCAGCCAGAGGTCTGGGAGTTAGTCCTAATTGGATCCTTACAGAGCTCTACAGCAGAGCACAGCAGGGTCCACTTTTCATTGGACCTTTTTATGTAACACATACCATGCGTGCATATGGATGCACTTATGCTTCAACTTTTAATTTAATTGTATTTATACAGACACAGCTTACAAAATACAGTATGTACCGGTAATCTCAGGGCACTTTACATAAAGACTTTTATGAATTCCCAGCTGAGTAAGCGCTCGGTGACTGTAGGAAGGAAACACCCCATTTTAACAAGAAGACAGCTCCAGAAAACTGGAGCTGATGATAAAGAGCTTGGTGGTCAAGTAACCTTGAATAAAAACCAAGCTGTTCTGGAAATAACTACTTTGTAGATTGTATTTAAAAAAAAAAAACCCAGAAAAAACAATCTGAGTGTCAAAAAGAAAGTTCAAATTGTTTAAAGTGGATTTCTTCAGAAATGATTTCATCAATGATTATCTTACTCGTAAAGTTTCATTTTGAATATTAAGAAATACACATTCGTTCTGACCACACTAAGTTAACATCTAGTCTGAACAGGGCTAAGAGCAGGCAAATTGCTACTGTCTCAAAACAACTCATCTCAAACATTTCACAGTGCTCATGCAAATATATAACCTTTAACTGCTGTAATTTTGGTATTACACATTCTTGCAGAAAAATTATGACAATATGACATTATGGCATACTTGCATTTTTGCCCCTTACTCAGCTGTACGTCACTGCTGCTTTAAATATTCATTCATTCATGCATTATTTAGACAGGTTAATCCAACTGAGCCTCGAGGACTCATTAAAAGAGAGGCCTGATTTCAACTAAAAATGATGACAATGGACAACAGTGACAACAATGGACAATCATAAAAGAGGCATGCAAAACAGCTAGATTATAAGGTGAATGTAGAAAACTAAAAACAGGAACATGTCTCCATTCGTCCTTGCTAGCAGTTCAACAGATGTTTAAAGTCACTTAGAGGAGTCAAAAGTCGAGAGCTTCGGATCTTTTTGCAAGATATTCTAGGAAACAAGAGCAGAGTAGGAGAAGGCCCTTTTGCCTAGTTCAGTCCTCACTGAGGGGACAAATATAATAAAACTTTATGCTGCTAACCATCAAAACATGTTTCTACCTCATGTTCCACCTACACATGCACTAATCAACATGTGTCTCTCATCTTGTCTCTTAATTACCAGTTTACAGAATGTTTAGATTAGGTTAGATGTCTTTTTGTATATATTATACGTCTCTTTGCATTTGTTGTTGTGTTGTGTTTCTGCGCTGTGCGTTGTATTGTTTTTGCACGTAATGTTCTGTGCTGTACTGTGTTCCTGGTGAAATGCCATTTCATTTCAATATGTAGATGAAATTACAATAAAACCTCTCTGACTCTGACCCTCTGACATTGCAGCAGGACGTGCTTATGGCGATAGCATGCAGACAGCTAGCAGCAGCTAGCTGTAGCACTTGCGCTAGACCCAGCATTCTATGGCTTAGTGTTTGCATGGGCCCTGCTTCGAGTAGCTGTTAGCTCATCAGTCCAGTCAGAATTAAACTCTATTTATCCAAAGTCATACAAAGTATAATCTGCAACAGGTAAGATATTAACTGTCCATAAACTTTCCATGCAACCCCATTTCAACAGATCCGAGCTATTGTTTTAATGGCATAAAAAAACTATAAGAAAAAAGGTACAGAAATGAGAAGGTCATGTACTTGTACCACAGCTAAGCCTTAAAGGTGAGCTTTATTGAAAGGAAAGCTCTTGAGCGGAGAGGCCGTCTGCCTCCAGAACTCAAACTGAGATTCGATTGAACAGATTCTGACAGCAGAGAGCTCCGTGTCCCATTCCCCATCTAGAAACTCCAGGAGAAAAGAAGCCCGGCTGTGCATAACATCGGTGGAAGCTTGAGCGGCTAAGAGCTTTAAATGTAAAATTAAATAAATTTGACTCTTTCAAAACCCTCTATTTATCCGTTTAAAGTCAGCATGGAAGGCTGCCAAAACTTTATCATCTAAAACCCTGGCAGGTTGGCTTGTACTCTCATCCTTTTTGTAAATATTTGCAGCACTTCATGGCAGAGTCGCAGCGAGTGGGCATTGCATTTCCTTTCTTTCTGCAGTCAGACGTAGTATTTGTCAGGGTGTAGGTGTTTGTATATAAATATATTTATATATGTATATAAGCAGAACCTGCGTCATGCTGTGCGCTCAGGTTCCACGCAAGATTGCAGCTTTGAATTGCTCTTTTTTCCCCCCCCAAGCAGCAGCACCTGCGGAAATGCCCATATTTGTAATGACTCTGTAGTAAATACAGATCTGGATAGCAATATTTCCAACAGCAGTCAGATTTAAAACGTGGTTATTATCCCCAGGGAAGACATATAGGTGTAAATTAAAACCTGCTTCTGTTCCTTTATCAGTGTGATCCTTCCAGACACATCTGTGAGCGTGTAGGTGTGCTGCTCAGTGACAGTTCAGAGATCCATTCATGGCGGTGGTAACGGTGAAGGGTTTTAGCAGCTTGGGCAGGATGTTGAGCTCTCGAAAGCCCCTTTGATTCCACACTTGTGAAGAATATGTAAAGTGATGAGCAACGCACCAAATGTGAGGGAAAGAGGAATCAGCTGTGTTGTCATGGATAAGAAGCTCCTCATGACGAGACATGTGGGTGCTTTGGTCTCCATGGCAACTCAAGATTCTTCCACGAGGACAGTTTGTGAAAGGGAAGAGAACAGAAGAGGATGTAGGAAGTGAAAACTTTTTTTTTTTAATTCTTATACTTTTAAGTATAAAATTAATTTAAATATTCATCCACTTCCTATTCCTGCAAAGGCATTCTCACAAAGGGGAGTCACTGCTCTCCTCTGACTTCAAAATCTATTAAAGAGAAAGAAATGAAACTAATTTAAAGGTTGTACTAAAGAGAATTGAAAAAGAAAATTGGTTTTACTCAAGGCCACTTGCAACTGTGACTGAGAGATGAAGTGAAATTATTTAAATGATTACTTGCAGCTAAATAATTTGACTTCAAAGTCACCATGAAAGCTGTTTCGTTTCAGTTGAGCTTTTCGTTTTTACCCTTTGACTTTCACAATGTAGGGAAGATAAATATTTTTTTGTTTTGCATGTACTGTATCGTATTTTTCAGACTACAAGGCGCACCAGATTATAATGTGCAATATCAATGAACCGGTCAGTCTTCATCCATAAGGTACACGGCTATATAAGGCGCATTAAGCGAAACAAAACAGATAAGTCAAACTTGATTCAACTCATTCACTATAACCACATAAAACTGGTTTGAGGTCAGTAAGCACAACCAGAATTAATACATAAGGTGCAATGGATTATAAGGCTCACTGTCGCTTTTTGAGAAAATTAAAAGATTTAAAGTGTGTCTTATACAGTAGTACAAAAAATATGGTAAAATATATTGGCAGATATTCGACAAAAAATAAAATAAAATAATTATACAAATCAGTGGTGTACTCTACGTGATACTCAGGTATACAGAGTATACCCACTTGAAAATATTAAGAATTTCAGTATACCCACTTAAAACTGCTTACTGATACATGACATATCAGACATGTGTCATTGATAGGTTAAACAACAGTTAAATGCTTCAGTAACAATCTATCGGTATGCAACGCTTTGCTTTGATACCATTTTATAAATTCTATAACATGTTTTAATACAAAGCCAACTGTTGTACAAAGTTTGTTGTTCACTTATTCAGATATAAATGTCAGATAAATTTGGAAATGTTCAATATGCTTCAAAATCAAAATAAATTGACAATTACATTGTACTGCCCAGTGTACTTTGGTTTCTAAGCACAGTATACCCAGTACAAACATGTAGACTACACCACTCATACAAATGCATGTACAGTATATGTGTTTAAACAAACAAATGTATCCATGTGTGTAGGTTGAAGTCTTTATGAAAACTTAATCGTGTGCATATCAAAAGGAAAAACATGAAAATTTGGTTCATTCTTAAGAATAAAAGCTCTGATTGATATTTGTACATTACTGAGGACAAAACAATAGACTGATTGTAAATGCAAATAAAATAATTACTCTGTACTATATTGTAATTACATGTGGATATATCTCAGTGATCTTTACAAATGTTGGGATAAAATTATGTTTGGTAGTAGCTGAGAGTCATCCCCGACACACGAGTGCTAACAGGCTGCACAAGACTTGACGTGCAATCAAGCACATTTTCAAGATATTACCCCAAAAGTCTTTATTTTTTCAATATAAATTGATCTTAGTTTAAATGTGGCAGCTGAAATGTTATTCTAGACCTTTATTTGTTTCCTGCAGTAAAAAGGCCCACGTTTAACCCTCACATCACAGTGAAACACATTTAGAATTATTTTCTTCAAGATGAAGTTGGTAGTGAAAAATATCTATCTTTAGCTTCATAGTTAGCTCTGGTTGCATCTAAAAGTTTAATTGAGCAGCCATCTGTCTCTGCTTCACTGCATAATAGGAAAGACGACTAAAGGATGAAAGCCACATCATGTAAGGACCTTTTATCAAAAATGTGTTTTAGAAGATTGACATTTTACAGCAATAGCTACTCATGTCCTATATTTTTAGAAGTCAGAGTTCTTTACAGTGTAAAACCATCGAGCTGTTTGAAAATTTGATTCATATTGTCCTGAGACCTGAAATCTTCAAAGTTTTAAATCTTAGCTGAAAAGCGACTTGTTCAGTTGTCTTTCATTATCCTCGTTTCTTTTCCCCGTAGGAGGTCTGAGATGTAACAGCGGCCCTGTTGTCTTCACAGATTTTCTGTCTGGGAGCAAAACGGAACACATTTCACAAGTTAACTCGTCAGCGAACTTGAACAGTGCATCAGTTTTTCTGTTTTATTGTTTCACTTAGATCACTGATGGGAGCTGTTGCTGCTGCAGATATTAAACATGTTACGTCTATGTTTTAGAAGGAATTTGAGAAAGCATTTTATAATTGGTGGAACAACAAAAAGAGAAACAATCCAAAAACAGTTAAATTAACCTTTTTGCATTGACTCTTAAACATTTGTATTTTTTTAGACTTCATTGCTGATTTTTCCGAGCAGCAAATCACTGATAATATTCAAGAATCTTATCTTTAAAGTTTGCACACCAATGGAAATGTGTGACCAGCCCTAGAGCATTTTTAAATCTGCGTGTATACCACCTCTATATTAGCAGGCATTATCAGCAGCGTGTAGGTGGATCAAATGGAAAAGGAAAAAAGCCAACAGAACTCTCTGGTGGAGTAGCATTTAGTTGAACATTACCTAAGAGATCATTTTACCAAGCTGGGGAACTTACAGTATGTTACCTGGCAAACATATTTCTATTGTTCAAAAGTTTCTTCCTCCTCTTTATCACTAAATCAACTCTGGAAATAAAAAAGGTCTTGTTAGACTCCAAACTCTTTTTTTCAGTTTAGCTTCATGTCAGTTATATGAAATGCATTCAGCCTTTATTTATACAGGTTAGTCTCATTGAGCCACAAGGACTCATTTCCAAGACAAACCTGTTGTAAACAAAGATCACAGATGAGGTACAAACAACAATAGACAATTATATAAAAACATATAAAATGAAAAAGTAAATGGAAGAAATGAAATAAAAACAAAACAAAAACAACTGCATTATAATTTGATGTAAAGTATTAAAAAACAGTAACATGTCTGCATTGGTTTTTGCCATGAACCTATAGTGCAGTTGTTTAAACCCCCTTAGAGAGGTCAAGGTTGAGAGCTTCAGATCTTTTTGCAAGGTGTTTCAGGAAACAGGAGCAGAGAAGGAGAACGCCCTTTTGACTAGTTTGGTCTGCACTGAGGGTACACTGCATTTAATAATGTCCTGAAAACACATGCTGTAGCTGCACTCACATAGCGACGCATAGGAGAAGATATACAAAGGCAACAGACCAGAAAGTGATTTAAAGATGAAAATGTACCATTGTGAGAGTCTGTGTGAAGTTAATGATGACCAATTGACCAATGAATACACGGTGCAATTATGTACAGGTATATACTGTATATATTTTTCATTCAACCTTTCTTTATACAAGTTAGTCGCATTGAGTGTCGAGGACTCATTTACAAGAGAGACCTGTAAATGGTAAGGTATAGTAGTTACAGCCAGTTATGAATCTTAGTGCACCGTACGACCACACCAACATCTACAAAGTACAAGGTGCTTGTAGGGGCGTTCATGTAAAGTCACTGTAGTCAATAGAGGGAAGAAAAGATGCATTTACAAGGTGTTTCCTAGTGGTCAGAGTTAAACAGGATATATTTCTAAAAAGGAAACCCAGGTTTACTTTAAATTTCTTTATCAAATTTTCGACATGAGGCTTAAAAGAGAGATGGAACTCAAAAACACCCAAGTATTTATAAGAACTGACAAAATCGATAGGGCCACCATTCGAATGGAAGGAAGGACTGTTGGTACTGACTTCCTGTTTGAAAACAACATCCCTTTGGTTTTATCAGCATTTAGCACAATTTTGAGACAGAACATCTCTGACTGGATGATGTTGAATGCAGACTGTAAAACTGGAAAACCTTAGCAACTGTTCTAGCTCGACAGTAAAGTACTGTGTCATCGGCATAAAAGTGTAATGAAGCATCAGGAATGATCTGACCTACATTACTTATGTAGATTGTGAAGAGAGTGGGTCCTAAGACTGAGCCTTGTGGTACACCATTGTTAACAATTAGATAACTCGAAGAAATACCATTATGTTCAACATATTGTCTCCAATCTGAGAGATAGTTAGAGAACCAACTAATAGTGTGATCTGAGAAACCAATTTCAAAGACCTTATGACATAAGATGTCATGGTCCACAGCTTTCAATAGGTCTAAATAAAGTGCAGTACAATAGTCAGCAACTAAAGCTTCAACATCATTAAAACCCTTCAGTGAAGCAGTTATTGTGCTGTGTTGTTTCCTGAAACCAGATTGATGGAGAGGTAAGATGTTAAAATAATCCTAATACTTCATGACGAGAGTTTATATGTTTTTCTAAAACCTTAGCGAAAACGCTCGATGTAACGTAACATAATGTTGACAAAATGTTTTTATACTATTAGTGCTTAGTGTATTATTTAGTTGTTTTTCTTAGTTCATATCGTAGATCTTATTATGTTTTTCTTTTACATTTTATCGTAGGATGTAACTGGGACCCTGTGTACATAATCTCATTCCACCACATGTACCACATGTGGTGTGTATGACAAAAAAAATCTCTCTGACTTTGACTCGGTTTCTCTAAAATACAGAGTTTAGAGCCTGATAACTGTATTAGCTTCTAGTTGGAAAATGATTGTGTCAGAGAGGAACAACAGGCTTTCCACCCCCACACAAAACTACTAAATAGACTCAATGCAAATTGTTAAATTGCAACTGGACTAAATATAGTGCCTGTGAGACATCCTGAAAACAAAGTCACGGCTGCTAACTTCCGTCCTCCGAGCTATTCTGATCAGTTTAGAAACGTGAGAATGCTCAGGAATAAAGTCTCTCTGGCAAAGTGCCTAAATTTGTTGTTACACAGTTTGTAGTGAAAGGAAACTAAAGCCATGTAATTCCTTCTAGTCAGTTTTGTTAGCATTTTTATAAAACATGTGCTACACATTAAAAGTAAAGGACAACTAGAAATCATGTAATTTCCAATAGATATAAAAATAAAGTTAAATTTCTGTATACATTATCATTTAAGGTTTATTTAAGACTTAAGGTTGCAATTACATTTCAATGTTTTTTTTTCTTCCTGAAAACATTTTCAGCAGGCCTTTAAAGATCTAATGCACATATCGCCCACCTTTTATGCCAAAGTTTTAAAATAAGATCATCCTGTGTTGAGAAACAACAGAGTTAAGCCGATTTAGTAAAATCTTTAAAAATACCATTTTGCATGATTTCATTCAGTATTGCTCAGAGTATTTGTTGTGACTGACTTATAGCTACTACCACATTAAAAAGAGTCTTAAAGTCTGTCAAACTGACTGAGGTCTGGTCATTTTGGTGTTGGCTGAGATTGATTGACATGGCCTCCTGGATTGTTTTCATACTTTTATCAGTTGTAAAGGTATATTCAATGATTAGTTTATTTTAGTCTGTTGGAGAATAAGTTTGTTAGAAGTATTTTGGCGTCAGCCTCACCACCATCATAGACATCTACACCTCTAGCTGCAGGAAGAGGGCCACCTGCATCATGAAGGACCTCGCTCACCCAGCACACACACTTATTGTCCCGCTCCCCTCAGGAAGGAGGTTGCAGAGTGTAGAACAACTAGACTGAGGAACTGCTTCTACCCTGAGGCTGTTAGACTCATGACTATCTGACCAGGATAATCAGCGTGAAAAAAAATCATATAATCTTGCTGCTGATCTGTTTCATGTTGCTGCTGATCTGTTTCATGTTGCTGTGTTCATGCGTGCTCATCTGCTCACTCAGACTCATGTTCGGGCTGCTGTTTGGCGTATTGTTTTTATGTTATTAATGCTTAGCGTATTTTTAGTTGTTTTTCTCAGTTCACATCTTAGATCTTATTACTGTTTTTTTCTTTTAACATTTTATTGTTGGATCTAACTGGGACCCTGTGTACAACATTTTGTTCCACTACATGTAACACGTGTGGTGCTAAGGACAAATGAAGAAACTCTGTCTCTCTGACCCTGACTCTGAAAAGTATGAACACTAAAACACCCAAAATTTGACAGACTTAAGCTATGGGAATTCAATCAGATACACATTTTTGAAAATAACTATAATTAGAAATTTTAATGTATAAAACATAGTTCTTGTTGTCTAATTCAAATATTCTCCAAATTCCGTTTTTTTGTACATTATATTTAAGTTATTTAAACCAGAACATATTTGATTTGTACAAATGTCCATGTTTTGACTTATGTGTCACTTTTTTACCTTCATGTTTGTATTATTAGACAAAAAAAAAAAAAAGTGTTTACATCTGCTTTCAATATGCCGGAGAACTTTTTAAAAATACGTCATGACAACTGATGATGTTTGTACATTTAATCTCCACCCACTGATTTCACAGCCTTTTGAAAATGGTTCATTAGCAAATAAAGTGCACCTTGAGATTATGACTCATGCTGATGAATGACAAACGATTCTTCCAGTTCACTGCTTCTGTTTTTTTTTATATAATAACTGATATATAACTTGGGCATTTCTGGGTCAGACTGCGTCATCCCTGAAATCTATTTAAAACAAGCTGCAGAGCCTACAGAAGTTTGTAAGTTTATTTTTAGTGGGTAAGGGAAGGTTAGTATATCAAGCAGGATGAGGCGAGTCTTACCGTTTTATTTTTTATTTTTATTTTTAATACAGACTAAAGTTATCCGCAATGCAAATACCTTCACTTCACTAACATAAAGGCATACTTGAACAACAAACGTATTATTAGTGACCAATAAAAAAAAACACATTATCTAAATATTCCAATTCAAACGCATGCACTTTTTTTTTGTTTTGTTTTTTTGTTTGCTTGTTTGTTTTTTCTAGCTCACAAGCACGTCAAAACATCCTGTCATGAGCAAATGGGAGAAAACAAAGTGAAGTTTTGAAAAGCCTTGGAATTTAATTGATGGATGAAGCCCTTTAATTCAAGCACATGGCCTTCAGCTTGGTAATAAACCATGAATTTCATGTAATGTTCTCCATCCAATGTCCAAGCATTAAATCAGTCCATTCCTCCATTATGCTGCTGCCCTAATTTTATCAGAAAGATGGCAATGATGTACAAGCCTGTCTATGAAACATTGGCTTTTTGGATGGATGGATGGATGGATGGATGGATGGATGGATGGATGGATGGATGGATGGATGGATGGATGGATGGATG
>JARVGV010001587.1:14449766-14463217 GCA_031762435.1 Hypsolebias longignatus | reverse complement strand
TATATATACTGTATATGAATGATATTTGGCTCAGATCTGTTCCTGATATCTGCCATATCTCTCAAATCAATTATTTTAACATGCCTAACAGAGGGGCACCTAATTAAAGTTGCAAAAATATGCCTGTTTGTTTTTAACTTCCGGAAGCTGTCCCCATCTTGCACTATAGCTCCCATTGAAGTGCCCTTATTTTAATATTCATCAGCACTCAGGTCTCTATTTGCTCATGTTCTTTCAGAAGCCAAGCTCGCTTCAGGTGTGTGTTTGTGTGTGTGTTGGGGGTTGGATGGAGAAGTGACGCAAAAACGGAGCCTATTATTAAATTTGCTTCCAGAAAAAAAAAAAAAAAGCATGCTCGCCAGCTGGAAGCTGATGAGAGAACTGTAAAGCAAACAGTTGAGATATTACAGAGGATTACATGGATTTGTATGGGAAGGTGAGATGATCTTTTTATTTCTAAACAATCGCATTCTTTCTGATTTATTATCGTCTCAGTTTGTTTCACAAATCAAAAAAAAAAAAGGATAGTGACTGCTGCTAGATGAAATCTGAGCTACAAACTGCAGAAGTCCAGCTGTAAACAGCTGCATGCTGAGAAATGTAGTCAAATATGTTTATACTGTACTTTTGAACCCGTTATCTGCCTGCGTGCGCAGAGAAACGTTATTAAGAAAAATAAAAGACTACAAGTCCCATCTGTTTTGCCACCGTGACGTCAGCGGCACGCAAGACGCAAGCTGTTTCCGCTCGCGCTCCCACCGAGGCAGAGCTGAGGCGGAGGGGAACAGCTCCCAGGTGCTGAAACTGTTCGGAGACAGACCGCCGTGTGCGTTAGAGTCAGAAAATAATATAAAAAAAATATATAAAACCCGAATTCAGCGTAACAGGGCCAGACACGAGTAGAACCGAGGCCTTCGAAACAGGTTTGTTCACGCGACGTCCTCAATGCGGGTTCTGAGTTTTCTGTATCTACAGTTATGTGGAAGAATTTCACGAAAAAAAAAAAAAAGATAAAATGACCTCCTGCCCAGAACTGCTCGTCTGACATTAGCTGGCACTCGGCTTCTCGCTCGGCAGCACCGAGAGGACAGGCTCACGGTGGCCCGAGTAGAAGCCGTTTATACCGGGTATGTTTTCTAAACGGTGTCCTTGCTAACAGCGGCGCTACACACACGGAAGCGAATAGAGAACAAGTACAGGACGTGCACGATGGAGGTCCGGCATCTTTAATTCACTGCAGAGCCTGCAAGGAAAGATGGACGCACACTAACAGTGCTTTCTTTCTTTTCTTTTTTGAAGGAAGCTCGTTGTTTTTTCAGGTAAACCCTTCGGATGAAAGCTCCTCTCGTCCTCCGAGGTCCCTGACCGCTAGCAGCTTGTACAGAATTGCTGAGTGTTTAAGACGAAATATCAGTTTCCGTTCCACGAGTACTCTGTGTACATTTTTGTGCAGCTGTTCTAATCTGGGAGCATATTTAGTTGATTTATTCTGGGCATTAAAAATAATGGGGTAGGGGTGTATGTTTCCTTTAGGCTGCAGAGAAGGGCCACTATTAAAAACAATATTTCCTCTGCATTAAAAACACCCAGTCTTAGCCTAATTTACTTGAGCTAATAAGTTATAACATCACTAAAATAATCACTAGGTTACAGGGATTATATCATTTTTTTAAAAAAAATGTAGCTTGTTATCTACTGTAATTCTTATTATTACAACAGCTTGCTGTGTTTCTCATGCTGCTTTCCTGACACAGCCTTCTGTCACCTCTGATCTGTGGCCTACAACAAGCTGCATGTTCTGAACAAAATGTTTGGACTATATTTTAAGTCTTAGCATGCATACACATTGATTCAGATCCCGTCATGGCTTTTCTATAGGAAGGAATTGAACAAACCAGTCAGCAGATTTGGGAAAACATTGTGTTCTTATTTTCAATCACCCACAGAGCAGTGCTGATTTTACCTCAAGTGAAAAAACGCTTTTCTTTTTATCTGCAGATGGCTGCCACTCAGGACGTCAAGGGGAAAGGAGAGGGGGGAGACCAGAATTTTGACTACATGTTCAAGCTGCTGATCATTGGCAACAGCAGCGTGGGTAAAACGTCCTTCCTGTTCCGCTACGCCGACGATGCCTTCACTTCAGCCTTTGTCAGCACAGTGGGCATCGACTTCAAAGTGAAGACGGTGTACAAAAACGACAAGAGGATCAAGCTGCAGATCTGGGTATGAAGTAGCTTTCGAGCGTTCAATGTTCAGAAGTGAGCCACAAAATGTTCTTCGACAAGCCAACCCCAGCTTTATCCTATTTTATGTTGCATACATTTACATTTTAAATATATAAACCTATATAGTTTTTTATATTTTAATTGGTTTAGAGAAATGGTGAACATTTACAACTGTCTGGAAGCAATGATTGTTTTGTGGTTCTAAACGTTGGAGTCAAAGCCCCACTATGAAACACAAAACATCAAGTTAAGGGTTTTGAGCTGAACACACGAAGCAAAATTAAATTTAAAATTATTGGTAACAGTTGTTGGTAATTGTTATGAGAGATATAAAGTGTTAGTTACTCAATAAAAATGGCATAATTCTTATTTTTATCATTATAACCCTTGTTTAATTGGCCCAATTGTAATGATTGCTTACCATGACTAAAATATAGTTGGGGTCGCAAGTTCCCATCTCGGTTATTTTGTTGTTCGAAAGCTAAAACGTTGGAGAATCAACATGTTTTGTTTCAGTTTTCTTCTTGTAGCCATTGTGCTCGTGTAGAGTGATTCCTGTCACTGACAGTCCATCATTCTTTGTCCTGTGCTCATTATGTCTCATGCGTTTCTGCATTGATCAATATGTGTCAAGGACTGTGACAGTGTGGGACTAGGTGGCAGTAGGTTTTTGGCATTCATAAAAAGGGGCTTGTCGAGACATTTATTCAGTTCAACTCAGTGTTTTGGCTTGTGGGATGTATCATAAATTTCTTAGTATGCTGTGATAGTCTTGGCCATTCATATCCCGAGGATTCAGAGAACAGTTAACAATATCTACAGCTTCACAGGCAACATGTTTAAAGGTCAGTGTAAGAGTTGGAATTTGGCTCAGTTAAAGTTTAGCACATTATTTGACACATACACAAAAACTAAACTTCAGGGTGATTTTAGTCATAAAACCATGTTGCACACAGTGTATTTGAATGCTCTGATCTAAGTGTGGAGACAGATGGAAATCTCAACATTACTGACAGGAAATTAGTAAGTGTCGGTGCAGCACAGCAAAGATGAACGCAGGAAACAACACCTTCTCCACAACACATGGGAAACTGCAGAATCTGTTCAATTAGGAGTTCACCAGAGCTGTAGTCAGATTGTCTCCTAATAAAATAGTTCATTTTCTTTTATTCTATTTTCATCCACATTGGTATATTTAAATATGAACGTTCAGATCTATATTTTTCACCATTTTACAAGAACTAGCCAAACGTTTTGTGTTTTCTTGGCAAAAAAAATAGCTGAAGAAGAGGCACTCGCATCAAAATGTGAAAACTTGGCGTTGACCACCGAGTGATAATCAGAATAATGTGTTTATCATCAGCACGGACGAGCATATTCAGAAAGGAAAAGAACTGCCCTTACATCCAGATAATTGGCTTGTCTCTTTTAGTTGGGCTCACAGTGAGCTGAGACATGCACTAAGTGGCCTTTTAAGGTGATGACTATTGGCGCGAGTCCTTGTGGTGGACCCACATCATAATATATAAAAGCTGTTCCTGTAATTAAATGAGTCTGCTGAACGGAACACAAATGCATGGCTAGGTCATTAAAAACCAGATGCACACCTAAAGCTGATTTTTTTTTTTTCTTTTTCAACTATCTGTCTCTGCTCACTTTCTCACCAGTCAGTCATCAGCTGCTTCGGCTGATTTCCGCTGAGCTTGCAGCTACATGCAAAGCTTTTCAAAGTGCTCAAATTTTCAGGACTCAAGCAGATTCTCATTTCTCTGCTTCCACTCTATCCTTTTAACTAAGCACGAGCAAAATGGCGGGCAGAAACAGGCTGAAAACCGCTATGCTATGGACTTAGCTGCGAAATGACATTCAGATCCAGACAAGAAGATTAAATGATGTGCTCAGATGACCTGCGTATGAACTGGAATATTAAGATGAGTATTGCAGAAAGATGCAAGTACAGTTTGTTTTTGCTATAAACTGACAGAAGGCCGTAGCTGTGCAGACTGAAAGCTCCATTTCTGTGAAGTGGAAGGTCAGATTTGTCCTCTGGCTATAACAGGCGCACAGTTGCAGCCATGTGCAGATGAACAGAACGCAGAGGAACACAATCCAGAGCTGCCTGTTGGGCGTCTGTTTAACAGGAGCCAAGTGGAGCAGCCAGAAGACGTCTGACATGAGTCCCAGAAGCCTGGAAACACACTTGTTGTGGGTGTAAGAACAATGCTCTAAACACACATGACCGATTAATTCTATTGAACAGTTCAATGATCATATAATCAGAAAATATCAATAAGAAATACAACTCTTTAGCATTTTTTTCCTGACATAGTTATGGTTTTGAGCAATTTCTCTCATCTTATCTCCAACGGCAGTCCACAGCTACTCAGTGTTAAAATAATTCAACTTCTATATTTAGACCATTTCCTGTGAATTGCATGTCACAAGCTAAGCTTTTAATACGGCACCGCTGAGCCTTTTAACAGAGCCAAATTATTATTTTACTGAGCAAAAATGTCGGACATATCAAGCAACACTGAGGTTCTGCTCTTGGTGCTTTATCAACGCAAAGTCAGCAAGGCAATCAGTACAATGATTGTTTCCAGATAATGTGCACAACGGAAGATGATTATCATTTTTATGTGTGAATGTCAGCAAATTAATAAATACAATGTCTGCTTATTAACAGTGTCGTGTGCATCTGTTTGTGCTGTATGGGGTTTAAGTCCATTTTGCTGAGTTTGACAGTATAGCAGCTATTTTAAGTCATGTTGTCTTTGTGTAGGACACTGCAGGCCAGGAGCGCTACAGAACCATCACCACAGCTTACTACCGTGGAGCCATGGGCTTCATCCTCATGTACGACATCACCAACGAGGAGTCCTTCGGTGCTGTGCAGGACTGGTGAGTCAAAGATTCAACAGATTTGTATATAGGTGAAATGAAGTGTAACTTTTTGTTGCTGTGAGTCAAGTCCACCATGATGCAACCCTCTTCACCTCCTGCTAAAGCCAACAGTGTGCCTCGCTCTCCTAAGATATGGAATCTGACACTTTTCATGCAACATACACATTTGGCTCTGAGATGAAGGAGAAACTTGTCAAGGTCACAGCTCTGGCCTCGTCATGAGTCACACCAACTGAGCAACAACCCTGAACTAAATGTCTGCTCTGTTGGGTGATGCATTTGTGTCTGAACAAGGAGTTGGAAGGCAACGCTCAGTTAGTTACAGAAACTATTTTTTTAGGTTAGCAAAACTGTTATAAAAACTCCACGAAGAATACAGAACACAGATCGTTGTACAGAGATAATAGTGTGAATGTTTATGAAGCATTCACACAACGTGATCCATTTATCTTCTGAACGTTTTTCAGCATCTTTCTTGTTCCGCATTTTTTGTGCTATTTCAACAAATCATAAATCAAAGCATTCACCTTTTTCAAGACAATCCTGCTATGACTTTTGGTATTGGTGCAACTTTAGCTTTTTAAAATATTTAGCATTTTCTGCCACTTTTTTCCTCATGAAATGAGCTGAGCTCATTTTACCTCCTTCAAATCTTTAGATATGTTTACAACCTTTTACTGCTGCTTTCACATTTTATTCTGGTTCAGCTTCTTTCAGCTTCCTTGCTTTCCTTCCTTTCAGCTGTTTTTTTTAAGCTGTTTTCTGCTCCTTTTAGATTCTTCATGCTAACTACAACGTTTTTGTGCTTCTAACTGCGTTGTTCTGATTTCAGTTGTTATGCTCCTTTCAACATATTTCTAGACATTTTTAGTATTTTTTGCTATTTCCGCTATGTTAGCTGTTTTATGCTCATTTTAGCCTTTTCAGCTAATTCCACATTTTTTTGCACTAATTTAAAAAAAAAAATCAGCCAAGTTCAGCAAAAATTGTGCTCTCTCTCCACTTTCTTCTGGTATTTTAATCTTCTTTCTGCCTTTTTTACCAGTAGCTGCTTTCTAGCTGGGTTTTTTGTTGTCGCTAATGTCGGCTTTTTCCTGATAATTTCCACTTTTTTGTGCTCATTTCTGCTTATTTCAGCCTAAATTGGCAATCATGTATTTTCTGCTTTCTTCTGCTAATTTAAGCTTGTTCTACCTTTTCAGTTACCTTTTTAACATTTTCTAGCTAATTTTGTCTGTTTAAATACTGTACAAGGTTTTTTTGTGGTAATGTCTACTACTTTCAGCCTAAATGAACTTCTTTCTGATAATTTCAACTTGTAATACTCCTGTCAGCTTAATTATCCTTTCAGCTTAATTATGCTAGTTTTAGCTTTTTTCCCTGCTATTTTAGCTACTATTTAGCTGTTTTATGTTAATTTCAGCTCTTTTTTTCTTCCTTTTGTAAGTTTAAAATGCTTTTTGACTTTCAGCTACTTTTCAGCATTTTTTCTTTCTAATTTCAGCCTTTTTAGCAAATTTTCTAATTTTTTGTGCTAATCTTTGCTTATTTAAACCTATTTCAGCAAATAAACATCCTTTCTGCTTTCTTCTGATAATTTAGGCTTGTTCTTCTATTTCAGCTACATGTCAGCATTTATTTTAGCTAATTGCAGCTGTTTTTCAGCAAGTTCCTCTGAAATGCAATTTCTCTGGTTGTGTTTTGATTTACATTTATTTCAGTCTGTTGTTGGGGCTGATAAATATACTGTTTGGATTTTCTGGCCGCTCAAAGAGGTACATATGTGTGTTTAAATAAAATTGTGTCTTTAAATTAGTGTTGCATCATTAAATAAGAAATTATTGGGGCAGATGGTGGTGTTGTAGGGCTGCTTGAATCATAATTAAGGCCTGTGTGCTTAGCTCTTATCACTCAAACATTAAACTTTTACAGTTGTTTCAGAAAGCCCCTGTCTTTGCAAATACTACTGTCTAGTTAACTGTAATTAATAAATGTTTAAAAGCAATATACAACTCAAAGGGAACATCACAGCAGCTGTTTAAAAGCTCCATGTTATCAGCTTAATTCAGATTAATTTCCTGTCACTGTAAACAAAAAAAAGGGCTTTTCATGTAAAGACAGGCCCAAGCCAGACGCACCTATTATTCTTTTAAGGCCTCTTTGACTCTTTGACAGTACGCTGCTGTCGGAGCACTGTCTGTGATGGCTATCTAATTAAAGGAGCCAAGTGTGTCACTGGCAACAGCAATCCCAGAGCGTTACCCGACAGCTTACTTAGCAGACAGAGCGCAAATCAATCAACTGCAAAAAAAAAAACAAAAAAAACAAGGGGACTTCTTTTTGATCCTTCACAAAACTGAATTTCTTTTTTGTCACCTGCTTTAATTCCACTTTCTCTTTCCCTTGTTTCTTGTCACAATGTTAAAAAAAAAAAAATGTTTCCATGGTAATGGCTCCTTCCAGACTGTGGCTGAATTAGGCCTGTCACGTGCTCATTTCATGCCTGAGTCACAGACCAAGCAGAGAGCTCCTGTAAAGTAACACTGTCATCAAATATTGGACCTAAACTGGACTAAATGACCACCATGACGGGTTTTAGCAACAACTGGAAACTGAACAGGAGACATAATGCTGCCATCTCGCTTGTTTTTTTTTTCTTTTTCTGCTGCTTCTTTATCTCCTGTTTTCAGCCAGTGGTGTGTTTGCTGCCCTACGTTCAGTCAAACTGCAACTCCAAAGGAAAAACATGTTCCTTAAATTCCTTTCCACATTGTGAGCAGCCTGCAGAGGTTTGAACAGAGAAATTAGAAATTTTCTGTCAGTGCAGTTTTTACCTCTACTGACAGCACTTACAGTGGGTTTTTGGGACATTGTTTATGGCAAAAGTTATGCCAGTCCATCTATCTGTCCGACCGTCCATCTAATCCATCTAGAAAGAACTACATGCAGATAGCTTTTCTAAACAAAGTGACAAAGTGTTGCCTTTTTGATTCCTCAGTTATAGTGATGCAAGAGGTTTAGACACTGGTTTCAAGTGTGAGAAGTTTCCAGTGTTTCAAAAAGAAGTAATGGCCTACATGCCGCTGCATAGTTTCAGTATCGGATGAGAAATTGACCCATTTTTCTGATGATGCATTCAGTGACTCAAATATTACATGATGCCAAAAGAACGGGGCTTATGTCACTTTCCCTGACCGGTCCAAATGAGAAACAAACATTGCATCATGTTCTCTCCTCTTCTTTCTTTTTTGGAAGAATCCTGTACAAAATAACAACATATAAACAAATCGTATGCTTTTATTATTTTTCTAATGGAGCAGAGCATCAGCTGTATGAAGCATTCATACAATTGTAATCCATTTTTCTTTCATACATTTTTCGGCACGATTCTCATCCCACCGTTTTCAAGCTATTTCAACAAATCATAAATCAAAACGTTCAGCTCTTTCAGGACAGTCCTACTATGACTTCTGATATTAGTGCAACTTTAACTTTTTGAAATGTTTAGCCTTTTCTGACATAGTTTTTTTTTTTTTTTTTTTCTCAGAGAAAATGAATTTAGCTCATTTTACATCCTTAAAATCTTTAGATGCGTTTAAAAACTTTACTACTTCTTTCACAATTTGTTCTGGTTCAGCTTCCTTCAGCTTCCTTGTGCAAATTTAAAACTTGTTTTCAGCTATTTTCAGGTAATTTCAGCTGGTTTTTTTTTTTTCCAGCTGGTTATGCTCCTTTCATCTTTTTTCTGTTAGTTTAAGTTATTTCTACTATTTCAGCTACACTATTTAGCTGTTTTATGCTAATTTTAGCTTTTTCATCCAATTCCACATCTTTGGCACTCATTTAAACTGTTTTCAGCATAAATCAGCAAAAGTCTCTCCATATTTAACTCTTTTTTAAAAGAAAAATAAAATTTATTTATTTTTTTTAGCAAATTTTCCGCTGTTTTTTTTATTTTATTTTTGGGGTCATTTTAGCTTTTTTCAGATAATTTCAATTTTTTTTTGTGCTCATTAGTGCTTCTAGCAGCAAACAGCTGTTCTTTCTTTATTTTACTAATGTAAGCTTGTTCTAACTTTCAGCTAGTTTTTATTAGCGTTTTTCTTTTAATTATTTTTTTTTAGCAAATTTCCTAATTTTGGGGCTAATTTCTGCTTATTTAAACCTAATTCAGCAAACATGAGTTATTTCTGCTTTCTTCTATTAATTTAGGCCTGTTCTTCCATTTCAGCTACATTTCAACATGTTTTAGCTGTTTTCAGCAAGTTCTTCAGTCACAAGCATTCACACTGCATTTCTGCAGGAAACACAATTTCTCTAGTTTAAATAAGATGTGTGTGTTTGTGTCTGATTTCATGCAGGTCGACCCAGATAAAAACCTACTCGTGGGATAATGCACAGGTGGTGCTAGCTGGGAATAAGTGTGATATGGAGGAAGAGAGGGTGGTCTCAGTGGACAGTGGTCGGCTGCTGGCAGAGCAGTTGGGTAGGTCATAAAACATCATTCACCACATTGCTTTGCATCATCTTCGTGTTGCTGCACAAGAAACATTCAAAACGCTGTTTTCTCTCCCTCCATATCATTTGTCGCCTCGTGTTCTTATCTCAAGGTTTTGAGTTCTTCGAAACAAGCGCCAAGGACAACATAAATGTCAAGCAGACCTTCGAACGACTCGTCGACCTAATCTGCGACAAGATGTCTGAGAGCCTAGACACCGATCCAGCTGTCACCACGGGAGCCCCCACCGCCAAACTGACAGACAGCGCCCCGCCCCTCCAACCATCTGGATGCAACTGTTAGTGACCGCTGTTTGGAAGCAGCACAGGTCCTGCTAGGTGGTGGAGTGAGCAGCATGCTCACTCTGCTTTACTGCCTACTCTGGACTGCAGTTCACTCTTTAGTAGTAAAAGTCGCATTGTCTCCCAACTTTATCACCTTATATATAAAAGAGCAAATAACCAGGAAACAAGTCATGGCTAACGTAAAACGTAACATCACAGGTTATCTAGAATATAGCAAAACACTATTCTTATTCTTCAACTAGTTAGTATAATAATAAACTGAATATATCTGACAGGGTTTCCAGTAGTTCACACTCATACTGCACAGGTAAGACCTTTAAACTTGTTAAGAATAAGATGAGAGGTAGAATCAGTGACTGCTTTAATAAGTTGCGCAAACTGTCCTTTTATTCTTTCCTTTTTGACTCCTAAAGCTGCCAAATCTTTGATTTATAGCTCTAGAAGATGTAGCAGCTTTCTTGTGTGTGATGACTGTAATAATAAGTGTCTGGCTGTGACTGTACAGTAAGTGAGTGTGGATTTGCATGGGTGTAAGCATTGCGTCCTAATACCATAAGAAGTCTACCTTTGGAGAAAAAAGTGGCCTTTTAGCATCTCCAACATGGCCTCTGTATAAGTCCCATTGTCCTGCAAACTGTTGGAATGGATCAAGTGCTGATGCGAGAAGATTTTCACCCTTTGTTGTCTGTAGATGTGTCATTTCTCCAATGATTATACCTTACAATGGTAAAAGCAACTCAGTCATTATCCTCAGCCTATAAGAAGCCCCTTCACTGTTTCACACAAAGAGCATGCTGTCAAAAGTATCAAGCATTTGTCCTGTTTTGTCTAAAGGCTGGTCTTTCCCAGAGCTCTTCATCATCAGCTCCATGCGATGGCAACGCTACCGTCCATCAAACGAAAGTCTCAAGCTGTCAAATCACAGCAACATGTGTGACAAAATCAGATGATGTGTCCTGGCATGGAATAAACAGCCATAATTTTTTGAACCAGCATGCTTTTGTGCTTTTAAAAACAAAGTCCCTTCTTAGAAAAAAACAAAACAAAACAAAACAACAAAAACGTCTCATTGGGGAGTTTTTCTTCCTGCAAACTTCTTCTGCTGTCTTTATTGATCCATCCATGATGTGTAAACCTCGTAGCTACTTTAAACAGTTTGTTTAACTTCATAGGGAAAACAATTTTTGTGCCAAAACATTACATTTTTTTAGCAATGATAATTGCTTGTTGCATAGCTGAATAATAATATATATATAAAAAAAAGTGCATGAAGTCAGTCCTCACTGGTCAGTGTAGATTTATGTTCTAGGGCACTGTATATATCACTCTGTGTAACAGATTTAGGAGCATTTCCATAGCGCTCGCTATGAGATGCAAAGGGCCAATAAGTGCAATATTTTATTAATTAAATTCTGTAAATAGTTTCTTCTGTCCTTGGAGTTTAACAACTCCTATCTGTGGTACGTGAGTGGTGATTGGTTGAAATGGGTCTGAAAATGTTGCACTCTGAAAGACGGGCTTCATTCAGAACCTGCTGTCACAGATCATGTGACTTGATGTGTGTGTGTGTGTGTGTGCACGTGTGTGTTTACCTGCCGTATTGCAGAGATAAATTACAGTTATAAAGTGTATTGTTTGTGTATACCTTTTGTACCGATGTATTTGCGTGCTGTATGCTGTTCCTGCTATCTGTTGGGTGTCGACTGACCATCTAGTATCATGTTAACATGCAGTGTTATTGTAAAGATAGTCAGGGAGGGAACTTAGTCCATGCCATATGCCATACTGTTAAGATTCACAAAAGAGGAAAAAAAGGGAAACTAATTAATTCAAAGATCTGCGTGTTAGCATCTGTCAGTGTGTATTAGTAAAACCTGTTGCCATGAATTAAATTATATAAAATCTTCAGTCAAGATTTATTTCACTCAAGAATGGACAAACAGTCAATCTGGTTAAAAAAAAAAAAAAAAAAAATATTTTAGAAATCTAAGACTTTATGTGTGACTGAATATATTTCATGGAGTGCAAACAAAGTAAAGAGTATGTTTTTGAGATTATAAGAAATAAATTCAAACTCTATAATTTGGTTTCTGTGTTCTCTGTTTCTTCACTGGTGAGAAGAAGACGTGATGGAGAAATCTGGAGGCTGCTGCTGACCAGTGAGCAGGCCTGGCGTCTCGCCTTTATTTTTCCTCGCTCATTCATTTGTAGTCAAACAGCACCACCCAGTAGTGGAGTTGGAGCTCTGCAGCCTTGAAGTTTGTTTAAAAAAAACAAACAAACAACAACATCACTTTACTGTACAGTATTTAATTTTCTGTGAAATTTATGCAAACTAAATTGAAATGATTTTATGGATCAAAATCCAGCCATCCATCCATCCATCATATTTAAATGTGTCTTCCTTATTAAACAAAATTCTTGATAGCACCATTTGGTCTAAGTGTTACATGATTTGAAAACAATAGCCATAAATTCATAGTAAATTAAAATAGTACAATTGTTTATGTTGTCATAATGCCGAGTATTGAGGATGAAAATTCTTTGCCACTTTTTAAATAGTCTAAAACTGAGATAAAAAAAATCTCATGCACATAGTAAATATAGTACGTATTTTGTACATATTCTAAAAGCAAATGTTTTTTTTTTTTTCCTCCAGCCTTAGAGTCTGAGAAGTAAAACGCTCATTTTTCTCTCAATACTTTAAGTTATAGAGAGTGATGTTAAGAGAAAACATTTTTTACCACTCCGCAGGGGTCCGAGGCTCAAACTGCAAATATTGACATTTTTAACAAGACTCAAATTATTTCAGCAGGAAAACTCTGGAGTGAATTCAAGAAAAGTCAGAAAAACCAGGAGTGAGCCAAGTCAAAAACTGAATCTAGAAAGGACTAGAGCAGGGGTCTGCAACCTGCAGTTCTAGAGTCACATGTGGCTCTTTCAAGCTTTGACCAAAACTAACACAAAACTGAATTTTATAGGATGTTATTTATACCTGCAACAAAAAATCATTATTTTTAGCAGTTTTCCTGTCATTTCCTTTGCAAATATGTAAATATTACACAGAGTAAATTATACTCACTTTAACTTTATGCTTTATTTCTTCCAAGTTTTTTTTTTTTTTTTTGCCCTGCTTGTTCTCGATGAAGGCAGACGCTCTGAAGACATCTGTGGACCTGTGTTGGCAATGTCCACGGACAAACTCACCACCTTTGTCAGCTTGTGTTTTACTTGGACGGGCTGTACTGACATGTAATTTTGTTGTGCTTCAGTGCAATGACAATAAAAAAGATTCTGATTCTGAAGTATAAAGTAGGATACTCAATTTCTCCACTATAAAATAAATAAAATGAAATATGCCTGGATAGTTCAATGTTTTAGTTTTATTTATTTATTTATTTATTTATTTTTAAATTGGCAAAATAATATCTTTCTTCCTTTACAAGAATCCAGTCTCCTGTGATAGACTTGCACCATGGATATGGGCACCCGTGTCCCCACCCCCGCTGGAGCCTCTCC
>JARVGV010001587.1:14410922-14424310 GCA_031762435.1 Hypsolebias longignatus | reverse complement strand
ACAAAATTTTGTTCAATTTTGCAAGGTGCACTGCACAGTTTTGAATGACAACAAGTTTTGTATTATTATAGTATATTATACAGTATTACTTTATATTATACAGTATTATTATATTAGTTTGTGTTCATTTATTTGTTTTGTCATAACAAACAATTTTCTGTAAGTTGGTCACCTCATGTGTTAATTACTTTAGAAATTGTATTATCAAGTTGTTTTTGCATTCTGCTTTGTCGTTTTTTAACGGCTATTTGATTTTCATATATTGTCTGTGTTACATACATGTATACTGTATTTTGATATGGTCAAGTTTCCAACAGAAATCAATCACACTTGTTTGTTGTTGTTCTTGTTGTTCATGAGGAAACTTGCATTTGAAACATGGATCCATAACTTTTTATTTGGATGAGGCTACTGTCAAAGCACTGCAAGGTTTGCACTCTGCTTTAATACCAAATTTTTCTTTTTTTTTTTTTTTTTTTTTAATGCACAGCATCTTTTACCAAAATAAAATTTTGTTCTTGTCTTTTAATGCTGTGCTGTGCCTGAATTCTGCAGCCTGAGATCTGGCTCCTGCATGGAAAACCAGGCAAGCAGGAACAACTTGGCACAAGCTTTCAGTTTTGAAGGTTTGTGAATGAGCCGCCAGTTTTACAGTAAGGTTTAAAGTGAAAGGAGATGGAAGCAGTGAGAAAAAAAGGTGCTCACCCTAAAGTAGGAGTACACAAATGGGTTTGTCTCTATGGTAAGACAACAAAACTTGCCCGCAAGTATTGAAACAGCAGCCATTCACTTTAGAAAGTAATATGACTTAATGCTGCTTAAATAAGCCACACTCTATTCAAATTCTTTAGTTAAATAACAAACTTGATAAGCTCAAAGTTCACAGAAGAAAGTTGCCCTTGAATGTACTTGTGTTTGTGCAGAACATTGTATACAGTGCACAACCAAACACCATTAACAGGTTAGTGATTAATACTACAAACTTGTGCCTGATCAAGCAAAACTGACTCTAAATGCAAGGTGGATGTAAATAACAACAAACAACAACTCAACACAATTTCCTCTGTTACTGTTCTTAAATTTTAAGATGACCTAACCAATATTGCTGTAAAAATAACAGTATAATGTCTGTTCTTTGTTCCACTTTATTATCAACTGGTAATAACTACTAAGCAGCACACCCGTTTATCATTTTGGGAATTCCCTCCTTTGCAATTTTTTTCAGATTATTTCCCCTGAGTTACGTTTTGTCGTGTTTGCACTTTGTTTTGAGTCTTTGTTGAAGCCAGAAAGTTTTGTTTGCATCCAGAAGCTGCCTCCTTTCCCCCTGCCTGCATATGGATTATTTTTTTCTACAAACACAAACTGACTCAAGGTGAAATACATAAGACACATGTGCATACTCAAATAACAATAATAATGTTGGATTCTGTCTTCAAGCACTTTGACTAACTCCAAACCATATTTGGATTTCAGGGGATCTCAGATTTGCTAAACGTTCACTCTTTTCGACCTTGCTGTCAGTATCGTATAATGTATATTACGGTAATCTGGAGCTCAAGTAATGATGTCAGTTTGAACAAAACACTTAAGTCTTGTTTACATTAGGATTTAAAGCAAGTGCAATAACAAAGATGTAAACAAGTACACGAGTACCTCAACATTTCTACACCAATCTACACATGTGGATAGACCACGTAAAGTTTTGGTCGAGCAGACACTAATTCTTATAAATACCTTTATTGCACTATAAACTGAAACAGCTGTGATGCTAACAGCCCCCACATTTTTATTTCAAAGTCGAGCAATACTAACTCACGCACATAAAATTACAAACTGACATGCACAAAATATCAAGGCACTTCTAGTTTACGTATACAGTACTGTAGTACCTGTGAAGGTGGTCTTGGTGATGGGTGGTGGGTTACACATGGGTGATCTCCTGTCATGAACATAAAACAAAAGGTCCATTCAGACATCTCCCTCCAAGCCCACACATACAGCTGAACATTGAAGTAGCATTGTTTCTTATGGCTTTTTTTCCTCCTTCTGAAACCTTGTGGCAGGGAGGGGCTACACAAGTTGTAGTATTGAGCTGAAGCAGCAGAGGGCAGGAGGAGAAAGCTGCTTAGAGATGGGAATGTCTTCAAAACACTGTCCTTTAGCAGTCCATATACAGTGTTGAAGTATGTTAACATTGCTGCCACAATACGGTTGCATATAGAAGAATTTAAGAGAATTAACTGTAAGAAACAGAGCATTTTGTTCACTGCAATCTTTCCTCTATTTCACAATAAAATGAAAATAATGTGCACTTTAATCACATAATCATAATTATTTTCTGAGGAATTGGCCTCGTTGCACTACATCATTTGTGCATCATCCCAGAATAAGCAAAAGGACCATAGGTTCTATTAAAAAAAAAAAAAAAGATTTAACATTTTGAGCAGCCATTATCGTTGCTACATCTACTACATCAGTTACATATTTGATTAGGAGTAGGAGAGAGGAGAGATATTCACTTTGATACAGTCTAAGAATTAGCTGCTGGATGATACAGAACTTTGCTCACTGCTCCATTCATTTCAATTTCAAGAAAAAAACTAATGTACGTCTGCCCATCTTTGGTAACTTACTTATTGGTTGTTCTGTCTTGCTGTAAGTTAGTTAATGCACCAAAGTTGTTTCGGACAGTCCTCAAGCTTGCAAGAACCTAAGAGAGACATGACAGGTAAGGATTTATTCAAGCATCAGTCACCACTTACTCATAATATTGAACTTTATGACTAATTAACAATGGCTTACCTGTGCAAATGGTGTTACAATCATATCGTCTCCATGACTGAAAGAAACAAAAGAGCAGAGAGGATATAATACAACACATCATGTTTGGCATGGGAGGTGTGATCTCCTGCACAATGAAGTTCAGTGGAGGGAGAGGGTGGAGTGAGGGTCATCAGATAAATTTAAGCCATAAGATGTGTTCCTTTTAAGCAACACGTTTTCCCATTAAACAGGAGATCTCTGCAGTAATGGTGTCACAACGGTTTCAGGTTCCAGCAATGGAAGTGAACAGATTTAAATCTGGGCATGTTTCTCTGCATGCTACATGCTGCTGAAGATTCTCAATCATCCAGGACACGATAAATTAAAAAAAACGTTCAATACTAAAACAACTGGACTTTATTTGTAACAGAAGACGCTTCGCTCTTCATCCGAGGAGCTTTTTCAATTCAAAGAGCACTGCGTGTGGGGTTCAGGTTCAGTTTCAGGTTCAGGTTCCAGTTTTTTAGCCTTTATAACCTGAACCCCACACTCACTACTCTTTGAATTGAAAAAGCTCCTCGGAAGAAGCGCAAAACGTCTTCTATTACAAATAAAGTCCAGTTGTTTTTGTATTGAAAGTTTTTTTTAATCTGCGTGCTGCACAGTTTAGTGTGTGACACTTTCAGCATCGAGGAAAACTGTCACAGCAAGGTCTTTGCACCTACATCAACATCTCTCACACAGTCACCCCTTCTCCATTTCTTGCCTTCTCTCACATGTTCTCTCCCTCCCTTTCTCTTTAATGCTTTGGTGCTTTCTGTTTCAAACTTCACTGACAGTTACTGGTCAAAGGAACATGAGCAGGCCAAGGTTTAGTAGTAACAGTCTTGCACACAAAAAAAAAAAAAACAGCTGATCAAGGTGGAGTGGAAAAGTTTTGCTTAGCGATTCCTCATTGGATATCATCAACCACTCAAAAGGTATTACTCAGTCAACACAGATTACAGTAAACTGTCAGTCAGAAGTGAAGACCTCCAAGGTATGCAAACACACTGTCACCATGTTGGCAGCTATGTGTTAGTGTCATGACACTTCTCTTGTTGCTGACTTGTAAAAGATCAAAGCTACAAGTCATTCACAGACGTTTTGATCATGTGACCTGACATGCAAGTCAAAGGGCATGCTATGGTTTATTCTTTGAGTGACCAAAACTGACAGATTTTCAGCTTGATCACAAGAGAAACCACAAGAGATAAAAGAACAGTTGTGTCTGCTGCTCTTTTTACTTCACAGTAACATGAAGACAGAGGTTTTCTGTTAATGCTGCAAATGAAACAAGTGACACACACGTCCAGCTTACTTTGCGGGATTTATACTTTGAGAGAGCAACAGTAAACCAAGATTTATTGGCTTCCACTGTTGCAATCATCAAGCAGTAAATTATCACATGTATACTTGGAATAAACCAGCCATTTAACAATAACAGTTTTAACAATGAATCAGAGTTCTTCTCCTGAGTACGACTGAACACACAGCTGCGTTTCTTATTGAGAGTTTAGAGAACAAGTGTTTGTCCTGTTATCTGGCGCACATAGGTGTGTACGGTAATGAAAAAGGCGTACAATCTTGTCTGTAAAGAAAATTCACCCTTTGTAGTTACATTTTAGTTGCCCTATACATCTGTTAAGTAACCTGGAACACTTTATTGTCAGAAATCTGGTGAAAACGAGAGGTTACTGTAAACGTCTGCCATTTTGTAGAAAATGCTAATTAGACAAGAAGTTGTCCCTTGTTTATCACAGGGGGGTTCCGTTCTCAGCCAACCCGCAATAAGTGAAAAACTGCAAAGTAGGAATAGTAGTGCAAGTAGTAAATAGTAGTTTATTTTAGTTCTCATATACTGTATATGTATATACAAGGCATTTTAAACCCTTCCCACACTCTTGCAATATTCTAAACAATGTTTCTAAACTCTAAGCACTTGAAAAGAGCACAGCATGCCATGAGCTCTGCTGTCTCTGCCACCGGCTATTCTCTGCCACCTGCCAGCACTCTCGGCCACGCCCACTTCTACGATGCAGAGCGGAGATCCACATGCTGCAGGAGGGAGCTTCTCCCTGTACCTGTGGGCTGCACACAGGTGCAGCAGGTGCTAAATAATTTAAAATGATTTATTGTTAATTTTTTTAAAAATCTATGCTGATCGTGTGACTCAAGCAGGGTGTAAATCTAAAACAATCTTACACTTGTGATTTACATGTACAGTATTTACATTGAAATTAGACATTAGATGTAAGTAAAACATATTTATATATGATTTCATTCATTCAACCTTTATTTAGGCATTTTTGGTTCTAAAATGAAAAACAATCAGTAAGTAATAGAAATAAAGTTTCTGCAAGATATTAATAATGTATCCATCTTAATTGAATGAATAGCTTTATTTCCTGAACCACAAGGCAGCAGGATGATCTATATACATAACTGAACCCAGAAAATTCCCACTGAGTTGAACTGAGAGATACTAAGATACATCTGCCATGTACTTTTCTGAAGCTTTAGATTGATGTTAAGGTACTTCAGTAAAATGTTAGTGATGAAACTAGCTTGCAATCTAAACTATTAACTTTAATCCACACAGATATACCTCACCGTCTACCGTAATTTCTGGACTATAAGCTGCTACTTCTTCCACACGCTTTGAACCCCGCGACTTATACAATGCTGCAGCTAATTTATGGATTTTTGTTTTTTGACAGGCTAACGAGCTTCCAGCCACCAAAACATTTAGCCTCATCGCACCTCAGTGCTCACATAGCTGCCCAATACACAGATCTCCTGGGGGGTGGGTCCTCGTGACTCAATGAGACTACCTGTATAAATAAAGGTTAAAAAATTGTGACCTATGACATCACCAAACAGGTCACAGTGGACCAATGAAACGAGGAGTGGAGGAGCGAACGGGGAGGGGGAACTTGTGCCCCTCCATGGAGGCACAACAAATTATTTGCAGCCACTCGATATCAGTGTGAATTGTGTATTAACGTGACACTTGAAACACGGTGGGAGGCTTGGATGACTGGTGGCAAGAAATCGTTTACTAAAACTGGCGGCATGCAAAGAGCAACTTCTGCTCCAGTCTGCCAGTGGATGTTGACAGAGGAGCAGTTTTTTTTTTTTTTTATTCTCTGCAGGAGGAAGATGAAGATGGCTATCAATGACTTCATGGTAGGCTACAGGATTTACTTTTTAACCAGCTGTGTTACTGGCACTGTTAAAAAAAAAAAAAAAAAAAAAATACTGTTGTGTATGTTACTGGTACGTATTTAATCAAAAAAAAAAAAAAGTTTGTGTAAATGTCTCATGTTACAACATGGACACCCACAGCTTATACAAAAGTGAATCCTAAATTTTTAAAAAATTATTATTATTGCGTAAATTTCATGGATGCAGCTTATATTTGGTTGCGCTCAGTAGTCCAGAAATTACAGTAAACTAAGCATGAAACAAGTATTACAAAATATCACAGACATGACGGTTTGCCACAAATGCCAGTTATCAGACTGCTGGATATGCCCCGTAACCAATGTGACACCAAACAACCTTCTGCTAGTCAAGCGTAGGATCCCCTAGGATACACCTAGCCCTAAAAAAAAAAAACACTGATCATTCAGAGGAGCATTTTGTGAGTGTTTCAATTAGAAGCACAGTTGCACTCACATGTCACTGGCTATGGAGGAGTTTCGGGACATCGACTTTGGGGAGAGGTCGTAGTCGCTGTCAGAGCGGTAGAGGAACGACTCTCTCCGTTGGCTGTGGACGAAATTGGCCTGCAGGATGAGGCCTGAGCCGGGGCTGGCCATTGGATCGAGGGGGCTTCGACCTGATGATGTGCCATTGTCCACATCAAAACTGCATATGGAGAGGAAAAAAAAAGATTAAAAATATGTAACTGTTTTTTTTTTATAATAACAGTTTAGACATTCTTATAGAAGTTCAACATCACAATAGCATTTGAAGAGAAAAGCAACGCTTAAAGGTGAAAGTCATTATCAGAACAGAATAATTGGAAATATTTTTAAACCAACTACATTTAACCACCTCCACACCCAACTTTGAAAAATTGTTTTATTCAAACTCAACTCAGAGCCACAGGGATTACCCTCTGCCCGAGTGATGCTCCTGACTCACAGCTGAGTGGCATTTCTAAACCAGTGACACCATTTCCCACTGGGATGCCACAATGAGCTCCTTTGTCTCTAAGGTTCTTGTTCACCCAGTTGATGAGTAATGCACATCTGCCTCATTGTCCCGCCTAGCATGTACAGTAATCCCATAATCTGGCCTGGGGTGGATGCTAAGGTCAGTGTGGGATTCCCCTCAGCACTTTGGTCAACACACACGGGAATGACGTCTCTCTTTCATCATCATCATCTTCATCAGAATCCTCACTGTGGGACCAGCGACACATTTAATCCAATAGAGGCTGTGGTGTAACCAGTGATATGCTCTGCATGTGGAAGAACAGGAGACTGGATCAGAGTGCATGTTGTGAGTGTATTTGGATGTCTGCTCACCACATAGACTGTAGCGTTCAAAACAATGAAAAAAAAGTTTAACATATTTATATTTTGTTTCTTTTTCATCTTGAGCTTGTACGTTTTCTTTAGAATACTTCTCATGTTCAACAGAACACAATTCTCAGTTCTGTTGTTCTTTTAGCTGCTAACTTCGTCAAGGATTGCTACAGGGAGCAAATCTGCACAAAAGATTTGGCATTTGCTTTACACTGGATACCCCTCCTGATGCAACCTGGACTCAAACCTGCAGCCTAAAGATTACAGGATTACACTGCACTGAGCTACTGCAGCCTAAATTATTCACCATTCTAACAGATACAAATTGTTAAACCTCTAAATTGTTAAGCAAGTTTAGGTTTATGTTTACAATTAGTGTGTGAGGAAGAATAACTTATATAGAAGCTTGTATAATGTATGACCTCTTTCCCTCACACTTTCTTTTCCACTCTGTTAAATTCAATATGTCAATCAGTTTATTGAGAAAATGAGAAAAATGCTCAATTAGTCAAATTTTAACATCTCACTTGGAGCAGACCTCTCCTGGATGTAAAAAGTCCACTGCTATTAAAAACAGCAGTGAGAAAAGTTATAACCAAAAGCATTCAGCAAGAAAAGAACAGTCTGCGTTGCTTCAACTGAGTCCAATTTCCAAATGGGGAAGTAGCAAGAGAAGTTTTGACATTTCACATCAACAAAAAAGAATTGTCTGGATTCCTTCAGATGATGAAACTAAGAGATATTCATTATAAACTACGGAGCTGTACACAGTTTGCTTTTTATCAGTAGAACAAAAAGGATCAAAAAATGTGAATATGTTGAAAATTTTGTAACATGTTTGGCATTTTAACTTAAATAGAACAAAGACAAAACTGAATATGCTCAATATACTTAATTATATACTGGTACTTTGTATATAGATATCTATGTTACAGTAGAATATACATTAACATTTTCCACAGTTTTGAGTGTTTTCATATCCTATCACATTGGGTTTGTTCAAGTGGACCACTGTCAACAGCACACAGGACATGCCATGCATATTTCCTACAACAATTAAAGGGCTAAACGCTCAACTAGCTCGTTGTTGTCTAACTAAATAGCAGGAACTACAGAGCTTTGATGATTGATGTAGATAGGTTGCCTGACAAAAGAACCGTTGTGTTGTTGTTGCCTTCTTTTCTGTTGTGCTCTTTTTAATACCCACACTTAGAGAAGTATCATGGTTAAAAGAATTCAGGGATAAAATAACTACTTTTTCAACAGATGATTTAAAAAAAAAAAACATAAGAAGAATGACAGTTTTCACTTTCCTCACACACCAGTCAACTTCTTCCATTTATGCTTTATTATCATGCAAGTATGTTTTTATTTTTTATTTTTTATTGCAGGTGTGAAGCACACCCTCTCATAACTGACATTTAAGGTATCATTCCTCATACAGGTCAGTCTGTTCTGCAGCTGTTGAGTGTGTGTGATACAGAAAGTTTGCCTGGGTGGGTGTTTCCTGTGTGCAAACAGGACCAAGACAAAGATGACAAACAGAGACGGGAAGAAAGTATTCAAATGTAACACCAAGCACACGTTTAACAGCTGATTCAGTATCTTGCGTGTTCTGACGTTGCAGCCTGCTCTGAGCCTCACCTTCAAGACCCTTCTATGGAACAACATATGATCTATGCAACAATGTTACCACCAGCGCTGACATCAGCGCAGGAATGTCTCAGCAATAATTTACCTCAATCGAGCACACATGCAAAAAAAAAGCATGAAAAACGTCAGCATCTCTATGACTACAGTGGAAGTGAACAAAAGAACCAGGGAGCAATTCACAGGAGAATCCTTGTTGGAACAATTCAGATAATTCTGCATTGCTTTAAACTAAAATTTGCAAAATAAATAAACAGTTGACCCACAAAAAAAATTATAGATGCATAACGGAGACATAATTAGCAAGAAACTAAATATTTAGTGTGCAGACACTGACGTGATGACAAAAAGCTCTTTTGTGGTATTCCAAAAACCCCATCTGCATCAAATGCACAATAATCCAATCTACAACTTTGCCTCCCAGGGAGGATAGGTTTGCCTGGGTGTGTGTTTCACATCCAGGCAACAGGAACAGGACTGAGACAAAAAGATGAGAAAGATGACTGAGATAAATATGGCAGAGACATGAGAAATTAAATAACTTTTTTTGCAACAAACAGATTTCAAACAATTTTTTTTCTCACATTTTGGATAGCATAACAGGTTAAACTTAATCAGTTTGATGTCTGAAGATCTAATGGAAATTAGATTACATTAACTAGAAAAATTGAGTTTAGATTCAATAAAAGCAGTTTTTTTTTCTGAATGTTTTTCAAAGTCACTAAAATGCAGTACTGTTGTACGTCTAATAACAGGACACACAATGTCACAACTCTGAGATAAATGAGAAGTGACTTTACACTATAGGACACTGTGAGGTCACATACAAAAGGATGATGCTCATTTGGTTTTCTGTCTATTTTCATGTGTCCAGCTATTCTTTATTTTCCACCCCACACTCTATGAGTTTTAACTGGGCTAAAACTGAGGCCATAAATAGAAAAAATATGTCAAACACTTGGAGTCCTTGTAATGTTTATATAGCTCAGATTCATGTGGGTCAGATTAAAGCTGTGCACTGAAGCCAACAGGGGGAATATGACACTTGTTTTATTTTAGAAAGCCGTGAGGACACAGATGACAGAAGGGGGTGAAGAAAGAACAAGGAGAGACATGTCAGAGCTGCATGCTGTAACCATGAGAACATGTACCAAACTTTCCAAGTTTGTCTTAAGGTGGATTGTGAGGAAATTCAACCTTCATGATGTACCATACTTTGACATGTGACTTAGGACAAGACCAAAAACAAAACCCAAAACCTGACAATCTCACAACCTCAGTGCAAAATTAGGCTTTAACTTCATTAATCTGTTTTTATTATATTATTTTTTTAACTTTAATTAAGATGTACAGATGTGCAATCAGAAAGCATAATATCTAAAACAGATGTGTTTTCTGTTGTACTCTGAGAAGGTTTGAGTATATTAATGTGTTCTTAGTTCAAAAAAGAAGAAAATTTTTATTTCAGACCAAAATTGTTTTTTTAATTACTAAAATAGGTCAGCAGGAACATCAAACTGTGTGCAGAGTTTATATCAACAAAGAACAAGTAGGATTATTTACAAATGCACTTTTTAGAACTATAAAAAAAACAAAAAAAACACTTCATGTGTTATAATTAGAGCCCGACCAATATATCGTATAGGGACTATGATGTAGGCCAATATAGATGTTTGGGGACCCTTCGGTATCAGAGATAATCGTCCCATTATGCACCAGTTTGAGCACTTCCCCTAAAGTGCTGGGACCCAGCTGTAATTGTTCAATGTACCCAGAAGAGGGCACATGAACACTACTTTCACGTCATTGCGTTCACTTAAGTTTCACTTTCACATTCAGCACAGATGAAGCAGGGAGCAAAACTGTGTAGCGTATTTTGATTAACAGAGCATGATAAGTTTATTTTAACTGATCAGTAAAACAAATTAATAATAAATTATTTTCAATCCTCCAACCTGCTTGTCATTATCTACGTGCCCCTCAAGCTAGCAAGCTAACATTTATTTACTGTAACCTAGCATAGGATATTGCCTTGTAACACGTCATCCAGAACAATAACTCTAGCATAGCAGGATATATATTTCAATGTTACATTGTCTTTGTTGTCCTCAATGAAATGCATTTGTTTGTCTTAAATCTTTACTTCTCTGCAAAGAGAAAAAAATAAACACAGCTGTGGTCAATATTAATTAGGGCTTCACCATACATAGCTGACCATTGAAACAATGAACAGGGAAGGAAGTTTCTTTGTTTAATTTATATTTCTGTAGACACTTGATAACTTTATGGTGATAACTTTATGGCAGTAAGAGCATTGCATCACTGTAATGCCACTTGATTGTTGATATGTGCTGCTGACTATCCATGCTGCTGATCTCATGCTGCTGATTTATTTCATGCTGCTATATTCATTCATTCGTACTCATCTGCTCACACAGACTCATATTTGTGCTACTGTTGTTTTGTACTATTAGTGCTTAGTGTATTCTTAGTTTAGTGTATTTCTTAGTTCATGTCTTGGACCTTATTACAGTTTTTCTTTTACAATTTATACTTTTGTTGGATGTAACTGGGACCCTGTACACAATTTCATTCCACCACGTGTACCACATGGCAAATAATGAAACTTTGACTTTCACTTTGATTTTGAAAATAGATTGCTGCTAACTTAAAACAACTACTTTCAGAAAGTTAATAGTAGTTCATGCATACAGTATTTTCCACACCTTTCAATACCTGTACTGTAGTTCTTTACAAGGGCAAATAGCAGTTGCAGCAGCAGCTAGCGGTAGCATTTTCAGTGCAGCCAGTGGTCCTTTCTCATACTAGCCATTAGCATGTCCAGTCGGTCAAAGCAAAGCCAATCAATCATCCTAAAATTACTCATGTTAAAAAAATTAATTGTTCGAGGAGAAAATCCCGACTGCTTCAGAAGTGCTACAGCTAGCTGCAGTCAGAATAGCCATTAACTTGTCAAAAATGAACTTTTGTTCTCTGAACCAAGGTTGATCAAGGAGCTATCTATAACAGTTAAGACAGTAATTGTTCATAACATTTCCACAGAACCATATTTCAAAAGATCTGGACAATCACTTTAATTAAAGGCATGAATGAATCAAACATAATTCATGTTTCACTCTCTTTAAAATAATGTATATGACCGAACTCAGTGACCACTCACATTTTGAGTGACCATTAATTTTAGACCAACAACCAATATGGGAGAAAAAAAAGGAGAAATATAGATAAGAAATGAGAGTCGACATGAAGGGATGGCTGGATGAGAAAATATTAAACTGCAAAATGAAGGAAATAAGGTAGAAGATGGTCACTGCCACAGGACAGAAAGTCTTTTAAATGCACAATTCATATAGACTTTTTTTTTTTTAATCTCACCCACTCAGTCCCTTTTTTTTCATTCCCTCATCCACATCAGGTCAGCTGCAAGAAAAGGTGAAAAAAAAAAAAAAAAAAGAAAGAAAAAAGGGACTGTGGTGGTAAGCGGAGAAAGATAGAGCATCCTGCGCTCTTCTGCCAATCAACCTCTTCTGTCAAGCATTGCAGCGCGTGCCGCTCGCTGCGAGTCGTGCAGGAAGCCTTCCATTTAACTTGGTTATGTAAAAGGTTTTCACCGAGGCCTAAAGGAAGTGAGTGCCACAGAATAGATAAGGTCCCCTGTCTACCTGATGGGCCCTGCTGCAGGGAGGAAGAGCTGACGGAGACCCAAAGAGCCTCCTCTAAATACTGGAGGAGGTGGCTGTAGGTGTAAACAAAGACACAAAAATGATCCGGCAAAGAGGAACAGGGTGGGAAATGGTGGGTCCGTATTTTCTGTACAATTTTATAAATGTGCAGTATTTGTTTTCAGTTTGCTTCAAATATTTTCTTGCACAAAAAAAGCTCAATCTTCCTTTCTTTCCTAATTATAGTTTTGTTCAACTTTTTTGTGTGGTTATCTTTCTTAAAAGCACCCAACAAAATGAATGTATCTTGTAAAAGAATATAATGACAAAAAAGCAAAAATATATTAGGCAACTAAAGGTGTGTGGGAAAATCTTGCTCGAGGGCATCAACAGCAAGTAGAGGTGTGGAATGTTACTATTACGACTTTGTTTTGGAACTTTATTTAAATACACAAATTATACATTATTATATTTTGAAATACACTGTATAAAGGTAGAAGCTGAATTAAGTTCAAAGTAACAAAGTTTTTATTGTGAACTAAAAAAAAGCTGCACTTAACCTGAAATACCTTCTTTTGTTATACAGTATACAGTATATACAGTATATATATGTACAGGTAGTCCTCGACTTACGGCGGTCTCTACTTACGGCGCTCTGGACATACGAACCGCCCCCTAGTGACGTCATTGCGCCGTACGTTGCCTTTTTTAT
>JARVGV010001587.1:14343858-14354666 GCA_031762435.1 Hypsolebias longignatus | reverse complement strand
GAGGACTCTTCTGATGGCAGTGCATCGAGGAAAAGGAAGGCCATCACCATGGACTTGCGTCGAAAATCGGTTTACGAGCTTGGTAAAACAGGTACGTCACATGTATTTACGTACGTTCCGACTTACATCGAAAATCGGTTTACGACGATGCTTAGGAACGGATCTACGTCGTAAGTCGAGGACTACCTGTATACAAAATCTGGTTTAAATGGGTGAAATAATGTAATCATCAGAAACATATTTATTTATTTTACACAGGCACAAGGGAGTGACACACAAAGCTGTTTCCTAATTATTTTCTTTTTATCTGAACTTTAAAAAATAGGTTTTATACCTCTATCCCAATAAATAAACAAATCGATAAATAAATGAGACACAACTTCTCCGCTTCATCCTGCCATCACAGATTATTTTGAAAGGATTAAAAAGTAGAAACTATGGTTACAGATTAGCTCAGTTTTACTGCTAGTTTGTGCATCCCTGTCTGCTGCAGAATATTACCGGTAGATGGAAAATCAAATAATTATGAACAAATTATATGTGATTTTACTTAAAAAGCCCATCCCTAAATGCAAGACATAGTTATTTTTAATGATTGTCTATACAGTATAAAAGATAAAATAACTTTTATTATTGTTTCAAATTCACACAAAACTCTTAGCAAAGATTGAAAACAAGTTACGCTACAGGCGCTATGCACGTTTACATTTATCAAGATACGTCATAAAGAAAACCAACTAACAATACAATATTTGTTCCACCGTCACCTTTTGGGTTTTGCAATATCAATACTGATATGAAACTCTCAGTTCTGTGAAGTTGCAACACCACCCACTGCACCCCCCCCCCCCCCACTTTCATTTCCCGCATCCTTCAGTTGCTGTTGTGATTTACTGCAGCACATTCAGACTCAAATGTCAAGTAGGCAGACCAACCAAGGTGAGTGAAATCAAAAGGACTGAGTGAAAGGAAAAGCAATGAAAATATTTTTACCACTAGCATTGAACAAAACGAGATACTGAAGGGAAGTGAAAAACCAGACACGTCAATGTGGCAGAAAGAAGGAAAAAGACTGAAATACAAGTGATCTGCATACTGACAGAACCAAAGGATGACCTTTTCAATTTAAATCAACATGAGCTCCAACTATATTTTACCTGAAACAGAAAGAGATGCAAATTAAACAAAATCTAACCATCATGAAAAACTGCCTTGTAACTTTGTCAGATTTGTCAAATTTCTAATGAGGAAATAAATGGAACATCGATGACTCTTTAATAACCGTCTCGGTCCACAGTGTCACTCATCATTCTCAAATAGCTTTGAATTGTCCAGCTCAAGGGGGGGACAGCCTTTTAATAGAAGAAGCCGGTGGAGATGTTACAACATCCATTCGCAAATTGTCAGCGGTGACATTTATAGAGATTTTAAAAGAAGGAAAGCCACCATAGAGGGTAAGGTTACACAAGCACTCAGATCTGTTCCTCACTGGCACAGGAAAGGATTTGATGCTTGAAGGGGGAAATAATTTAAAACAAACTGCAGAGTGAGCCCAAATTCTTTACTTTTAAAAAGACCCACAGGAAGAATCATCAGATCAATTGGGTTTGTCGTCATTGATTGATGATTAATAGTGTTTTTCCATTGCATAAATCTAATATTTGAGAACATTGGACAAATGCTTCATATGATTTTACGATGAAGATCCTGGAACTAACATACCGTATTTTTCAGACTATAAGGCACAATATCAATGAACGGGTCTGTTTTCAAACATAAAGTGAACCTGATTATAAGGCTCACTGTCAATTTTTAAGAAAATTAAAAAGGATTTTAAGTGTGCCTTAGTCCAAAAAATATGGTAAGTGTACTATTGCTTGGAAAATATGAATCAAAAAGCCCATACAGTTCATGTCCTTCCATTTGTTGAAGCCTGACCCAAAACTAGTGATCTGTGTTTTTCAGTCACCCAACAATGGACTTCTTATCTCACTCGGGTCATTGATCCATAAAGCTTTTGATAAATGCATTGATAACTTTGATAAATGGTACTTCTTGGTCCAATCTCACCACTTGAACCAGTAAATGTTGTGTTTCAGCATTTTGGAGACTAGTTTGTGGTTCAAGAAGATAATTTACCCCCAGTAAGGCCAGCTTTTATGTACAGTATTTCTTTTTTTCTTTTTAGAACTTGATATGCACCTTTTTTTATTGCAATTGCTGTACCACTAATTAATACTTGTGACAAAATATTTAATTTAGTCGTTGCAATTTAAAATGTCTGACAAAACTGTTGCAACCATTTTTACTATCTGATTTAGCACAAACAGTTATTTTTGTATGATGATTTTTAGCGAGTTTTTGATGCCAAATAATTAGTGCAGCGCAATTTATTCCTGTTTAATAATTACAGTATTGGTTGCGATGAACACATATCTTCCTTCGTTCCTCTCTTTATCAATCATCATGATGATGTTCACAACACTCCCTGTGCTTTAGCATTTTAACCACAATGATCTAGTAAATCAGCTGTGAGCATTCAGATTTATGGGAGTATAAGATGTACATATTATAAATATGTATTATAAAAGGCTATTTACGTGCACATATATGGTTTAGAATCATTAAATTAATTTAAAAAAAGAAGAAGATAAAATAAAATCACTGTTATGTTTCCTGGTGACTGTCATCCCAAACTTGCATAAATGCTCCATTACCCAGGGGACTTTGACAGCCCACACTAGTGGCTCATGCTGAACACGTCCAGCATGTAGTCAGCTCCAAATGTTACACTGAACCCTTCAGTGAATAAAGCTGCTGCTGCTGTAGGACACAGCGCAGGAGCAAAGGGAGGCTCTCTGTCCACTTAGCTGAGTCTAATGAGGCATGTTTTGGTGGTAACTAGTTTCTCAGCAGGTGGTTTATGGCATCACATGGTCATAACCTCCAAAACTTCTGGTCTTGACTAGAGAATGACAGCTTGTGGTTGGAAGCAGCTGCGATAACAGGTGTGTGAACCTGTCATTATGACCATGGTAAGATAGTGATGGCCTTTAATAACCCATTCCCTAATAGGAGACTGCATGTTTATGAATTAAAATGGCTTTCAGCTTTGTCTGTGTGAGTATTTTGAGTGTATGATATGCCTTTTGGTGTGATTGTGTGTGTGGAGGGGATACTAAGTTTACACACAGGATGTTTGTATGATTTTGTGAGTATTTTTGTTTGTGTGTCCATGTGTCACAGTGGACAGAAAAATCAACAGACGTTTAATAGGAACTGAAAACACAATAAGCTAGCAGGTTCTATTTTATGATTTATTTTCGATTCTGAAGCCGCACCTGTGAAATGCACATATTTAGGAACTTAAGCTGCGCAGAAAACAAAGTTAAGTGTAGTTCCAGCTAACTGTGGCAGAGTATCATCAAAGACTTGGGAAACCACCAATAAATGTTCCCCTCACCCTTGGCAAGCATCATAAATGAGTTTACTCTCCCACAACATACTGCACTTGTGCATAAACCGTTACCCTTCCATAAAAACATTAAAAGCACGCACACACGCACACATACACACACATACACACACATACAAACAACCCACCGACATACACACATACACAACAACTGCCTTACCAGTCTACATAAGCTTTGAAAGTTGTGTGCATTCCAGTAAACATTAAGAAATATCCAAACTCCAAAGCCAGAGAAGTTTTCTTAACAAAAATGTACTTTGATGTGTTAATCTATTCAAGCAATGTACAAAAACAAGTTTTTTTCCTACTGATTTTCTACAGGCGCCTTCACTTGGTGCGCTGTCAACGTGTTGCACGATGTGAAGATAAATTTGCTCTGAGCCAAGCTGTTCGCAGTTAAACAGCAGTTAGCCACTTCCTGGATGGCATGTTTTGTCTCTTGCTAACAAGCAGCGAACTCAGACACAATTTGCATGTCTTCCCCTACAATCCCAGCTTGTTTCTGCACACTTTCCTCATAGTTATTCTTTCAATCTTTGTTGAAACCAGGTCTCTCTTGTAAACGAGTCCGCGAGGCTCAATGTGATTAACGTGTCTAAATAAAGGTTGAATAAAAAAGTAAGTGTTCAGCACCTGCAAAACGAAATAAGTTTACAGAACTTTCAGTTTATTTAGATGGATCAGTGCTGCTTCTGTAGTTTTATTCTCTGTGCCGGTCCATTATGGTGAAGAGGGCGAAGCTCGTCGTTCACTTAACGGCCTATGTTCCCCTCACAAATTTCGGATAGTGACCAAAAGAATGAGATCATGGATACAAGCAATGAAATGAGTTTCCTCTGCAGGGTAGCTGGACTCTCCTTTGGAGATAGGGTGAGAAGTTCAGTTATTCAGGAGAGATTGGGAGTAGAGCCGCTGCTCCTCTACATCGAGAGGAGCCAGTTTAAGTGGTTCAGGCATCTGGTGAGGATGCCCCCTGGGAGCCTCCCTATGGCTTTATATGGCTTTGTTTGGTTTTGCTTTAGCAAAACCATCCATCCATCCATCGTTTTTATCCACTTCTTCCTTTTTTGATTGTGGAGCCGTAAAGAGAGGGAATACCATAGGTTTCGCAAAAATTATATGTGAAGGGGATTTGTCCCCCTCAAATTTAAAAAAAATATATTAATTTGGACCCAACCCCCCCCCCCCCCCACACACACACACACACACACACACACATCTACCATAAAATATTAGTTCACCCAGTGTTGTTTCTATTGCTTTGTGAAGGAATCCACTCCACTTGATTCATAGGAGAATATTCAAACCACTAAAAGTCCACTCCAGGTTTTCCTGGTCACCTACAAACACTCACCACAACGCATGCAGTGTTTCTCGGTTACTTGCCTTGGCAGTGCACTCACCACTGAGGGTTTTTTTTATGGATGGAGTGGGGGGAGGAGGGGGAAACATCTCTGTGCTGCACGCTAGCTTAGCGCAACACAAGTGCCTGAAGTTGTCGACTGGGGTGGTGGGTTAGATGTGTGAGGGAAACAGAGCACTATGGCTATAGCATCTTTTCTTAGCTAGTGTGTCTGTGTTGCGGGCCACTAACTTAGCACTATGTGTGGGGTGGGGGAGTTAGGATGCATGCGAGAAGCATGCCCTATTCACACAAGGACCGCTGTTGGTTAAACTTCTTCTTGTGCCGAGCTCTCTAAAATAGTTATTGAATCAAGTGTTTACATATGTGGGTACATAGATGTTCAACAACCCGTTAAAATACACCAGAATGCAGGAAATGGCATCCACTTTATTCCAATATTTCTGGGGGAGGACCCCTAGATCCCCGCCCCACCCCCTCAATCAGTGTGTCCCCCCACCATTACAAATACTTCTGACGTCAATGGAGACAACAGTTAGCAAAATCCTTGGGCTATGTTTATGCACGGGGACATTTACAGTGTAACTGAGGTTTATTTAATCAGGAAGGTTTTCACATTTTGAGTGACACCTTCCCTTAATTAAAGAAAGTAGAAACTGCTGGAGGCTGTAAATGATGTATCACACTCATAAAAGTCATGGTTCGGATAATGTATGCATCCTATCAGAAGTGCTAGGTACACCAGTACTATAGTGGTAATACTACAGTATTTTTAAAATGATCTGTATTGCTAATTTATAATTAGTTATAGTTTGAAGGCAGATGTTGTTTGCCAGCTGACAATCACTCCCAAATGATTCCTCGCAACAAACAATAGTGGTATCAGCAAGATAATCATCAATTCACTGTCACTGACTGTTATACCATTTTCTATCACAGTGAACCACACTGACCTCCACTCTTGATGAGTTATTATAATTTCAATGAATATAAAATGCCATTTTCTGAGCTTTATGCCATAAAAAGTGATTATATTTTAAAAATATTATATGTGGTACGTGTATAAAAGTGAAATAAGCCTCTGCATCCTTTCTGGTCCATTGCATGGCTGAGAGTGAGATGCTTTTTTTTTTTTTTTTTGCTGCATCATGCCAAAGCAAACAGGTCAGCAGCTTAGGAGAATGGTCTAATGCAGAGCATGTTGCTGACATGTGAAAATCAAAAGACTTTTGTTGGATCCTCCATCATTAATCTCCTCACCCTTTATAAATACAGTATATAAATTTGAATGATTGTCTTGTTTTTTGGCTGGATATTTGACTATACCGCAAATTGTCAGTACAGTATTTATTTATTTATTTTCTGTTGGGACATTCAGGAAAATCCCTTATTTACATGTATGGCTCCTTTACTCAATGTGGGTGGCTAAAATGGTAGAGCTGTTGCCTCTCAGCAAAAAGATTGCCAGATCAAATCCCAGCCGGAAGCCTTTCTTGGTGGAGTTTGCATGTTCTCTCCATGCATATGTGAATTTTCTCCAGATACTCAGATTTCCCCCACAGACCAAAATCATGCATGCTAGGCTGATTAGTAACTCTAAATTGTCTCTAGGGGTGAGTGAGAGAGTGAATGGTTGTTTGTCTCATTTGTTTCTTTGTGGCGCTCTGATGGACTGGGGACTAGGGTGTCCTGGTACACAGAAGTATAGTAGTAGATGATTTTAAGGAGAAGTGGGGAAATATTTCCAAAATTTCATTGTTTGAATTGCATTGTGTCTCAATCCTCACTCAGCAGAAGCAAGTTAGGAATTCTAAGCAGCATCTGGCTCCTCATCCTGCTTTGAATTCTTCCTCCTGTGCTCTACTCCTCTTCTCCGGCTTGAGATAAGCTTTCTGTCAAGATAAGGTTAAGTAGCTCTGGTTCTCAAATCACTTTCACCCTTCCAATGTAACATGAGGCAGACGTACATAAACATACACAGAAAGTCTGAATACTTAGATGATAAACATCTCATTCTTCAGAGAACGGCACCGCTGAGGCCTTTCAAAACACAAAGCGGGTACTAAGGTGGAACTGTCTCATGATGGCTAATGCTTTCTTAATCATAAACTGCTTAGTTAAAAGATTCTAGAATAACATTAAAAAAAGTTGAAGCCCAGTCCTGCGGCACCCTTTTATATATACAAGTACAAAATGAGGTTTCATGGTGGAGCTTGCATTAAGAGGGTTGCAGGTTTGACTTCCGACTGGGGCATTTCTGTGTGTTTAAATGTTCTCCTTGTGCACAAGGGTTTTTTTTTTCTGTACATACTCTGCTTGTCTCTTACAGTTCAAAAACATGCATGTCATTTATATATTAAATGAAAGTGTAAATGGTAGTGTTGATCTTTATTTAGTCACTGCAATGTCTATTGTGTGCCCAACCTCTTGTCCAATGACACCTGGGTAGATAAACCAGCTTCCAGTGACACTGAACAGGTACAAGCATGTAAGAGAATGAATACATGGACACTAAAAAAAAAAAATGCTCTAAATCTGAGGCCAGAGGAATTCATCAGCCATAAAATCCCACCAACCCTTCAGCTTTTAGTGTGTGTGGTTAAATGTCACAAAGCAGAATTTTGAGCTTGAAAACCATAACAGTCCCAAGACCTGAAATCAATACTCAAAGCAAGAACAATGAAGGCATATAAAAGTAATTTATGCAGAAACCATTAAAAAAAAAAGTTTGATTACAAAGATTCTCTGCATCCTTGTGTATGCTGTGCTCCTTCAGCAGCACTGTTGGAAGAGTTCATCTCCAGGTTAGCTGCCTGTTGTTGTCACAGAAACAAATGAAACATTATTTTTCAAAGACTCAGGGATAAGAATTGTATGTTCTTTAAAAGCAATGGTCCAGATATGACAAGGTCCTGTGAGAGCATTGCAAAAAAATATAAAAAAAAAAATAAAAATCAGCAAACCTATTCTGTGTCTGCAAGTTAGTGGGCTCAAGATAAAGTAATAAAATAACGCAAATGTGTCACATTCATGTGCCATAAAATGATAATTGTTTTGATTAACAAAATTTGCAGTTGTACAATTTGTGTCTAGATACAAGAGAGGAGGCTTTCAGGAAAACAGGTTGAGATCTTCTGGTCCATCGTATAAAAGGTGTATGAATCAAAAGAAACAGGACACTCGCATGAGGGTTAAAAACTCCTTAAAAACACTGAAGGATCCCAATATTCCAGAGCCAAACTAGAGAAGGGTGCTACTGCAGATTCTATAACTGAATATGATACAGACGGGGACAGAGAGATCCTCGTCCAGGATTTATTTATTTTTTATTATTCTTAAAATGCTAATAACACATTAAAATTCCACTGCCTTCTAATGACAACAGTTTTTATTGCAAATATTAGTGCGAGACAATTAGTATTTTGTACCTGTGAACAGAACAATGGAAAAGGAAACCACTTGTGTCTGACACGTGCGCAATTGTATTTTTGTGGAGTTGTGCATGTGTGTCTTGTGTTGTGTGGGATGTGTGATGATTTTCCTGTGAATTTGCTGTTTCCTTGTTTACACAATATGTGGGAATAACTGTTGCACGTTGCCAAACTCGTGTGCCTTGGAGACTACAGAAATAATAATTCTTTGCTTGCTGAAAAAAAAAAAAGAGTGTGCAAACATTCAAGCTACTGAGAAATTAAAAATAACAGTGTGAATAGTGTGGGCTTTAAATAAGCACTATAAATAACTTGAAAACCAAGGAAGCTTGAAAGAGGACAAATAAAACTCAGATCATTTTATTTATTTATTCGTAAACTATCATTTCAGTCCCTTGCAACTTGACAGCTGCTCCAGAAAAAAAAGCATCCAGCTACAGCCATGAGGGGCAGTCGAGACTGTGATCTCTTTAAAACACCTGCTCTATTCCTTCCACCCCAGGTCAACATCCAGACACTCCCTGAAAACTGCTAAGAAGACAGAGGACATAAAACACAGCTGGTTCTGACACACAAATCTGCAGAAGAAAAATTTGGAATGATATTACCGTAATTTGCTAAAACAAACATGTAATGAATGTCTGAAATTGTTACAAATGAATCAATGGGTGAAATAAACACACTTTGTATAACACAGCAGGTACGTGTTACCAATATATCAAGCTCTAATGTTTAATCACATGCACATCTGAGAAAAATTATACTTTCAACTTATTATTTCCATTCCAAACAAAACCATTTACTTCATTTAACTGTGAGAGAAGGGACATTGTTGGTTGAACCTAACAACAGACAGCCAGCTTAATGCAGCCTGTGAGAGTAATCAGTCACTACATTCACGCTAACCATTCTTCCAACAGTCTCTTTGCTAACACATAAAGGTGCACATTAAACATATGGCACATGCAGCAAAATGACTCTGCAAAGCAAATATTATTTGTTTTATGTGATGTAAATCACATTGAAGAACTAGCTTCAACCCTAGAGCTTTAAATCTTAGAACATGAGGCGAGTACAGCCTGAAAAACAACAGAATGCGTTACACTGCGTAACAAGATTAAATATAAAAAGAGCTTGTGGCGTGATGATTGCAGCTTCCATGAAAATTAAGAAGGCATGGCTGATCAAATGCACTTGATCAATACGTGTGAGTACAGTTCGCTGCTCTTGAGCGTTCACATGATTTACCTCAATGAGAAAAGACACCAGCGAAGATTTAAATAAAATAATAGTTACTGCCTGTCGAAAAATGAAGTGTTACATTTTTAGATATATTGTACAATTAGACAGATTATGTTGAAGTAGCATGCAAGACAGTCACCAGTCTTTTCAGGAGTAGATATCCTAGCAAGTTAAACTTGAGGTCAGACAACATGAAAATTGGGTAAAAAATTTCCCTGACGCCCCAAGTTGGATTAATTTAAATAAGCCAAACAGATGTGACTTGTTTGTAAGGGTAACCAGAAGAAAGGGCCTTATTTGATTGAAAAAGAGGACAGCATGGTTTGTACATTTGGTAAAATGTTCTTTGGAATACAAGAAAGAAAACCAAAGGGGAGATGTTGAGCCGCAGTGCAGGATGCCACATACGATGGGAAAAACACAGCACATCAGCACAAACTTATGGTACCAGATTTAAAGCATAGCAGTGGAAGGTTGATGATTTGGGCTTGTTTGACCACCAGAAGCCGGATACCATGAGTTGACCATGAACTCCTCTGTATACCAGTTTGACTCAAATGTGAGACCAGTTGTGATTCACATAAAGTTTGTGTGAAATTGACTCATGACATCACGGAGGCAAAACTAAATAATTAAAGGGTTAAGTTACAAATGAGGATCAGATGTGCACTTACATTTTGCCATTGATTCATTCTCATGTAAGTAGTTCACTATTAAAATTATTAGCATGATTCAAAATGATAATGATGCTAAAGTCAAATACATGTTCATGAAGGAGTGGGACATTTGGAGGCATGGGGGTTAGGCAATTTGAGTTTTCAATTTAATTATTTTAGAGGAAAGCTGAAAACTAAAATATACAAACACTATCAAGTAATCTCCCAAACTATTTCCTTTATTAACATATTTCATTGTCACAGCATTAACTGTAGAGTCTTCCAGTACTTTGATGTATTTCAGTGCATTACATTTGGTATTTTTGTCATCCTTCCTAAATAAACATAGGAAAAGACTTTGACATCATGCCAGTATATTTACAGAAGAGAGAACATAGCATGGCCTATTGGAACCAAAGAAAGAAAATAAGTTTGTTTGCATAAAAGGAATTGCGGATGGTGTATCTGTAACTTAAAATGGTGTTCCATTTAGTTTTAAAATATGTTAACCATTACCTCATGTGACTTGAAAAGGAAAAAGTGGGTAAAGATAATGGATGACTGGATGGATGGATGGATGGATGGATGGATGGATGGATGGATGGATGGATGGATGGACGGACGGACGGACGGACGGACGG
>JARVGV010001587.1:14333572-14343758 GCA_031762435.1 Hypsolebias longignatus | reverse complement strand
CGCAGCGCCGTAACGAGCGACCGCCGTAAGTCGAGGACTACCTGTATATATATACTACAGTTAAAGATTTAAAAAATGATGAACACAATAGAAGGTACACGTGTTAAGCCCACTTCACACTGGGTGTCATCCTCTCTGTGCTCCACAACCTTTTAGATTAGAACATGGCTGTATTGTGGAAAATTTGGAAAACTTCCTTCAGTGTAAAGGTGACCATGACATGGCTACGCTCGTAAAACACACTAAATAGCTTTTACTGCTATTTTGTGCTTCCCTAAGATGATTCTCACACCATGCTCTTTATACCTGCCCTGTTCCAACCCTTTCAGAACGTGTCAGGATGCAACTACTGTATCGGTATCACGCCATGTTCCAATGATGTTGTGACAAACATACTGGTGACCTACAGGCAAAGGACCAGTAAGGACTGTACTGTGGTTGGGGTTGGGAGAATATAGAAATGAGCTTCACCATTAATACATCATCCACTATTTTGTGAACTGTGATTTCAAAGCCTTGTATGTAACCTTTGGTCGTGACCAAATACAAAACTCTGAATGTGGAGAGTAAAGCTTGTTGGAACGAAACAGGTCAGCAAAGTGACATGTTAAATCAAGTATAGAATATATTCTGGGGCAAAACGAGAGAGATAGAGAAATTATTCTGCTTATTTATTAAAAAAAAAAAAAAAAAAGAAAAAAAAAAGCCAGATATTCAGGCACTTGATCCAGCATTAATACATTTGTTGTTGTTTTTCTTCTTTTGGCTGCTCTCTTCTTCAGCGGTCGCCACAGTGAATTAACTTGCACAAAGTCTTACCAACTGTTTTTATGACGGATGCCATTCCTGACACAACCACAGTCCACCGAGCTGCCACAGCCATCTAGGGCATATGTGTCAAACTCAAGGCCTCGGGTCCAAATGTGGCCCTCGTTGACATCTTATCTCGCCCCCAAGATGTTATTTTAAATGTATAACACTTTTATTACTTTAATGTTTTCAGTGATCTTTGATTATGATGTCAAAAGTGCAACAGGGAATGTCAAATGTGACCAATCAAACTCTTGTTGAGGAACAAGCAACCAAGTAAAGATGTTGGGTATATGATTTGAATTAATGTAGATTCTGAAAATGGCCCCTAGTTTGAAAAAGGTTTTAATTTTGCCCCCCTTGTGTAAGTGAGATTGACACCCCTGATCTAGAGTGTCTGGGCGAGCAGAGGGTCGGAGTTAAGGGCCTTGCTCAAGGGCCCAGAGTTGGGAAAATAGGGGTGGAGTCAGGTGTACGTGTTTCATCTTTTCCACCCACATGTTGATGCTGTTAGTCTGGGGAATTGACCCTGTGACTCTCCGATTACAGGCCCACCTTCTCTAACCTCTACGCCACTACTCCACCTTGAAAGTGATCATCTGCTTTTTTCAAATTATTTTAAGTGAACCAAAATGTTCTCAGAACTCTGTCTAATATCTGAATAATGTTCTTATTCATTGTCTATTTGAAACACAACAACATGTTTTATAACAATTTAAGACTTATTAGTCTTAAAGTCTTACTGTAAGACATTTAGAAATCTGTAAGCAGTTCCATATCACCTTTACCCTTCCCAAATCAACCGATCAACACCTTAATAATACTCTCAGTGCTAAATCCCAAGTAAAACTATTTTCTCTACACAAAAGAATGGAGAGCTTTTGCTATTGGGAGCTGTTAAAGAGTTAACATTGTTTTATGGATTTGTACTGCTGGTTTGAAAAACTGTGCTGAAGGTCAGTTATAATAAGTTCTCCACATCTGATTCCTTAGAACAAGCCATTGAGATCTATCTCTAGGCAGATGCAAGTGATGTGTGGGTGGATGTTCACATGCAAAAGCTTTTCACAGAAACATAAAGTCATGCTTGTGTCTTTCAGTATGAGCACGCACATGGGCTGCACTTAGAGTTTGTGGAACATATTTTCTAAATCTGTATCTTGTCCTGGGAAATGATGGACAATAAGAGCAATGGCATGTTTGTGGCATCATAATTTGTGCAGCACTAATGAAAGAACAGTCATAAAACCACTGGAACACATGCATCTAAACACATGAAAAGAACATCATGTACCTAGATTTTCCATGTAACGTAAGTTGGTAAAACAGACAGTACTCTGGGAGTTACGTCAAACCAAACAACATTGCATTACTTGAAAAAAAGAACATTAACAAAACAAGGTGGATTATAAAAGCACAGTGAACTGACTTTAGATAACACAACACTGTATTAATCAATTTCACAGATGTTGAGCTATGACAAAAAATGTGTATCTGTAGCTGAGAGTGATTCATAACATAACATAGTATGCTGAGTATGACATGAGTTGTGTACGCTTTGACCAAAAAGGTACAACTATGAGAGCTCTAATTTTATGTTAGGATGAGTTTAGTCTAAACAATTGGAATGAAAAGTGCCAGGAAAAATGCATTCATTCAACAAATGGCAGATTTTTGTTTGTTTGTTTGTTTGTTCTTTAAAGCAAAGCTTATATAATGTACAGGTGGTCCTCAGGTTACGACGGTCTCGAGGTAGCCTACAACGTTTTGAAGTTACGACGCACCTCCTTATTTTGAGTTACGCGGTTTTACATTGGTTTTATGTTGTATAACTGCGGCGCAGCGGCAGAAGAATACAGTATTGTATTTCATTATCAAACATACTGTACAGTATTTTATGTGTTTTGTTGATAACTATGCAGGGTACTGCGTTAGGATAGACTACGTGCTTGGTAAAACAGGTACGGTAATTACATATGTTCCGACACGTCGAATATCGGTTTACGAGGCCGCGTAGGAATGGATCTACGTCGTAAGTCGAGGACTACCTGTATATAGCAATTTTTTTTTAATTGTTTTTATTTTGATGTCCAGGTTAATACCTCATAACATACTGTTTTCATAAGTCCTCAAAAAAAAAAAAAGCTTGCATATTCTGCAAGTTTTTAAAACAAAACAAACAAAAACTATCACAGAAATGCATAAGCAATTACTAAAATTAGGAATTAAAAAGGCTTTGAAAATGAAAAAAAAAATGTCAGAAGGGAAAATACCAGCTTGAGTTATAGCGACTGCCCAGCAACTGCCCTTCACTGCAGCTGAGAACGACCGTCTGCAGACTTCATTCACCTTTCTCAGACGAAGGTCCAGAGAATGAGTGTGGACACTGATTTATAATCCACTTATCTCACCTCTCTCCCAGCCACTGCCTCTCTCCCCATCCTGTTCTTATACAGCATCAGGGTGATGACATTGCTATGGCAACAGCATGCCACTGCAGAGGCAAATGTGAGCAGCAATCCATATTTTTTTTCCACTGACTGCATCATGCACATACATATCAATGATGTCACCTAAGAACTTTAGCCAAATCCACAATATAAGATTATTAGATGCATCATAACAACTTTATCACTACATGACCATATAATTTTGCATTAAAATACTTTCATAAGTGAATAATTATTTCACTTTACACTTAAGACTGATCAACACAGTTTTTGCTAAAAGGTGAAACTACTGTACATGTGCAAACATGGATAAATTAAAATTCCTTAGCTTCAGCATGTTAGCATTGCCATTGTTAACACTGTGGTACTCAGAGCTAAATCAAAGCTCTTCTGTGCCTTAGCACAGTCCCAGAAAGCCTCTAGCATGCCTTGTAGACTTTTTGAATGGTATCTACTAACTGGCACCATTTTCTTGTCTGTTGCAATTTAATAATTAAATCACATTTAAAGTCATTACATAATTCATTCTGGCTCATATAAGGGTACTTTAGCGCAATCATATGCCTGCAGAAACAGTTTCTGAATTCAGAATTGAATATGTTAATTTCAGTTACTTTAACAAAATGTACACACAATACATACACTTTATAGCATGTGTAGGAATTGTGTAGCACATTTGTGTAGGAAACCATGGAGTGAAAATGATGAGTACATTAATGGATGCTTAGTTAAGGAAGAAGCAGGTGGATGGATGGATGGATGGATGGATGGATGGATGGATGGATGGATGGATGGACGGACGGACGGACGGACGGACGGACGGATGGATGGATGGACTTCAAATTAAAGTCTAAAGAGGCACATAAGGATAAGAAAAGAGGTGGCACTGGAAAATGGGATTCAGCCCAAGAGTTCTTCGCCTTTTTTGCAGATCTGAATTCAGTTATACACCATGAGCGTTAAGACCAGGCTTGTAAGTATAATTGGATTTTAACTGGTAATTTTGTGGCCGACATCACAAATTAATCAAGAACATCACCCTGGAGTTTTACATGTTCTCTAGCATCCAAATACAAGCAGACACAGCAATTCACTTATTGGCACAGAGTAGAGCTCATGTGAAATTCACCTCACGCTCCCAAGATTTCTTCCATCTTCCTCACCTAGCCACTTTGGTAAACCAGTGGGAAACTAGGTGCAGACCAATTACTTCACACTCAGACCATGCTGTTCATTTTTCATCTTTCATTACAGCGTGCACCCGTACTAAATCAATGCAATCAAAGGAGACAGCCTCAGTGGTCTGACAGACAACAGAGGGCTCATAATCAGTAAGGATGACACAAACAAGAGCACACATGGTGGTAAAAGAGAAATAATTTTAAAAACACACACACCCACACACAAAGCAATGAATGCACACGTGCATGCACATTTATATGTGAATTTATATAACGCATAAACACAAAGACACAGATGAAACAAGCAGATGTATTTGCACTGTCTATATTTGCACATACAAAACACACACAAATGCTGACACATAAAAGATGAAAACCGACTCTCGTATAAAGAGCAGGATATTGAAAGCAGCTGTGAAAAATGATCAAGGGGTGACATCAATAACAGGACAGTGTTCACAACGTGGGAGACAGCTGCATATTAATTAGACGGGCACGTCATTAAAACTGCTCAAACACGACAACGTCTCTGTACGAAGTCCCCGTTAATACAGACAACACCAGGTGGATTGGAGAAGTGTTGATGTTCCACCTCATGATAGTTCAGGATGATAAAGGATTCTACATTCAGTACGTTCATAACAAAGTGACTCTTGAAAATACGATGGGTGTTGCATCTACTATCTTTTCCTCAGGCGACTACCCGCCTGAGGAAAATAAAAAGTGGAGGAGCTCTGCCAAGAAGAAACAAACCTGCTGAAGTGAGCAAATTGTCTCCTGGGTGAGAAAAACGATGATGTTTAGACTTTGTGGTCCCAAACTCATACATTTTAAAAGGTAGAAATGTATCTTGTTACGCAGAACTGGAGGCAATGTTTGTCTCAACACATGTTTTTGCAACGTTATAGGCTTTCTGGACGTTCACCATTTTCACATCAAAAGAGCTTTTCATTTCCTCTGAATGCCAATCATTTTTAATTATCTGGTGGATTTTTTTTTGTCCGCCAGTTTTACTGAACCTCTCAGGGATCAACTCCATGCTGGTTCTGAAATTGGGCAATAGAAAACATATTGGAAGTGCAGTTTTCTAGCTCTTACAAGTGTGAACATACAAACTTTAAAACATCTCAAACTATGATTTGTTTCTCAATTAAAAAAAAAAAAAAAGCACTGAGACTTCAGAGAATTATGCTCTTATTGCTGATTTTGCCAAACATAATCGTACATGAGCAGTGGATTAATCAGTTTTGCATCGTCAGATAATGAAGGCTTTAAACCCAATCTAAGGGTCCTTTTTAAAATGAGATTTAAATTTTAAATTTATTTTATTTTGAGGTTGAAAAATAAGTTGTAGGAAAGAAGCGCGATAAACACAGCCAGCACTTCTTTTCCTAAAAAGTGGCTGCAACTCACACAAACAAAACCATGGATGACCACCTAGAGTTCACTAGAAAGGCTCATTAAAAATGTCCCTTAACTTTGGTTACAGCCTTAACAATTCTTTTCTCAGTCCTGAGCATGTTGCCAATCAGTAACTAAATTCTCTTTTAGTAGTCAAGTGAAAAGCTCTGGTAGTCAAACAAGCTGAAAACCCTGAAATAAGGGTACAAGCAGAAGAACCAATGAGATGAGTGCAAACGCAAAGGAAACAGAAGTTAACGTGTCCAGTTTAAAAAAAAAAGGGAAGGTGATGAAAGAGATGATAAATGATAAGCAATATGAATAATTTAGATTTTTTCAAAAGTTCAATGTGTTGAGCAAGAACAGGCAGAATCTTTCCGTTGGTTTGCTTAATCACAAAGACATCAACATATCAAAAGGCCTTAGATGAGACACTGCAGCTGTGGCCTCTTCAGAGCAGATTAATTCAGCTCATTTAACTAAATCTGGAAGTGCACCATCCACTGTTGAAATACACCTTCATGTGTCTATACCTGTTGGATGCAAGTGCTAATCAGTATCTGAATAATCCTTTGTGTTAGCGCGCGAACAGCAGAGCTGTAGAAGTGAACTGGAGCCAAATGGCTTCTAAATCGGGAAAATTCTTGCATTTAGACTGGGAGGTCTGATACTTTCTAAAAGGAAAAATAAATCTCTGTGAGCAGAGGAGGAGGCATGTGTTAAATTCACCTAGAGTTTTCACAGGGTTATATAACCTGACATTTAATAGACGTGAGCCTGACAACTTCTGGCAAAGCACCAGGCTTCATGATCGCAATATGAGGAAATCGAGGCGCTGAGGGTTGGAGGGCGGAGGATGAGGAGAACGGAAATGTACAAATAGAATTATATGATGAGTGATTTGTAAACGTTTATCTGCAGGGTGCAAACACCTTTAACAAAAAACTAATCATCAACAATTTTTTTCCTAATAAATTAAATAGTTCACATTTTATTAGAAGATATTTGCCTCAAAATACTATTTTTTATTTTTTTATTTTTTTTCTTTTCTAAAAGGCGCCTTGGACCACATGGGAATCTCAAGGTCCTTTGATATTGTAATGCCAGGCACAAACTGATCCAACCAACAGAAAGGAAGCAGATGTGCTACTTGCTACAGAGAAAAAGCTAAACATAAAGCATACTTAAACTAGATGAAAAAAAAGTGGTAAACCCAAATGTTTGGAATGCAAATGTCTTTTAGTCTAAGTTTTGTTTTTGTGAATGATTTATTTAGCTGATATGTCAGCAGTAAAAGGACATTACAGAGGTAGAAGTGCTTTTCAAAAACTACAGCCATGCATTGGAGCTCATAATTCAGTGACTATCAGTACACGGGTCCGAGAAAGTGCCAGGGCAGGGCAGCTGACTCGAGACCTGAATTGCACATCTCATGGAGTCTCTGAGCAGGGCACCTTATCCCCAGTTACTTCCTGGGCACTTTCCATAGCTGCCCACTGCTCCATCTGGTGGTGGATGGGTTAAAAGCAGAGAGCCGATTTCGCCATTGTATAGGAACATACGATGATGACAATACATAACACATTATTATTATTACACGTTTTTTACATATGCCCATAGTAATGAGTGTGTTAGTCTGGTCTGTTTTGGTGAAGAAGGAGCTGAGCTGTAAGACTAACTTATGCGTCATCTACACTCCAACCCACATCTATGGCCATGAGGCAGAGTTTATGACTGAAAGAACAAGACCCTGGATACAAGCAGCTGAAATAAGCTTCCTCTGCAGGGTGGTGCAGTGAGCCTTAAATTTTGCTTTGCCATTGATAAGTGTGACTCCACTCAGCTCTCATCTTATCGGTACTTCTCAGGTGTGGGTGATTTGCCACTGTGACCCGTTTTCCTGCCCTGTGGTTTGGATCGTCAATGCAAAGTGGGCGGTAACATAGGTCATTGTGTTCAGACCACTCCACCCATTGCTGTCCTTAATCACCCTAATTGGACTTCAATTTCTTTAGCTTATCCTGACACTGCTTATAAGTCTAGATGTAGAGATGATGCGCCATCATCTCTGATATCTTTCTGTAAAATGTGCAAATTTCTTCCTGACATCGGCCAGTAAAGTTGGGAAGGTCTGTACCACGGTACTACTGTATGTTCAGAGCTTCCATACCAGAAATGAGCAAAAACAAGACGCGCTCAACAAGATTAGAGAGGAAGTGGAGGTTCAGATGTAATCTGTAGTTTTGCTGGGTAGGTCATCCCGCGATGTAGACTGGCCAATTAACGGCTGCTCTCTGATTACGTACATCAAAATCGTCACGTCAGAGCATTTCGGTTGGAACCAGGAACAAGGTGGTCCCAAGAACCAGGCTGAGTGGGTGTAGCAATGGCAATGGGCAGGCCCTTAACTGGTACATTGTGGTGTAGAACCGATGAGAGTTGAGACAGTGGCAAAGTGCCATTAGAGATAGGTTTAGAGTGGAGCTGCTGCTCCTTCACAGCAAAAGAAGTCAGCTGGGGCAGTTTGGGCCTCTGATTAGGATGGCTCCTGGTTGACTCCCTTTGGAGGTTTTCCAGGCAGATCCCAGTGAAAGTAGAATCCAGAGCATGATTTGATGTTATGTGATGTGCTTGAAACACAGGAATCAGGGTGGCTTCTGGGTAATACCAGATGGCTAGGCCTCAGATTGACAAAGCCCCTTGGATGAGGGGCGAAACGTTTCTTTTTAACAAAAAAGAATAAAATGAAGTCCAGATGACATGATTCAACCTTTTTTGTTGATTTGATGTTATGTTCTGAGGGGTTCAAACAGGCAACCCCTCGATCACAGGTTTGCCTTCTCCAACCTTCATGCCAACGCTTCCTCACTCCCCTCCACCACTCCCACTATGACTCGACCACAAACAGGTGGCAAAAATGGATGGAAAGATGTTTTTAACAAAGCTGATTCCTTTAACACATTTAGCTGTTTTTAATTATACAAAATTGCCTAAAAGTAGCTAATTTGTTAATTTACCCCTTTTTTTAGGTCAATAGAGGAGCACTGTGCTGTTCTTTTAGGTTTATAAACGTCATAAACAGCAGACAACACAAATTAAAACTTCATGCTTTAGATTAATATGTCACTAATGGTTTATCATTTTGAAACTATAGTTAAATTGCTGCAGAGACTCCAAAGGCCTTTCCCCTTTTCATTAGTTAACTAGTATTTAACTTTTACACAACCTATAATGAAATCAATACCCCCATTGTTAAACAATGTTCTTTCTTTTCTCCATTTTGTACAATAGGTGTGTTTCTGTTGGTATACATTTGTAAGCATATATGCAAAATCATAGCATTGACTAGTAAAAAAAAATGCATTTGCATATAAAAAAGCCTGTACTGTGCTGTTGTATGTGTTTGCACTAGTAATACAGAGGCTCATATGTATGCAAATCAGGAGAGAAGTGTTAGAGATGATAAAACCTGGAGAATCCTGCTTACGGCAGAGCAGGATAACAACAGCAGCTTGACGACACGGCACATGAACTAAAAGCAACTATTTAAACAAGGATGTATTATTTGGAACTGCGTGACTGTAATAAACAAATACCAGATACAAATAAATGACTTTATATGAAGACTGTTCTTTACCTGTAAAACCTAGAATGGCTAAAAACTCACTGTGAAAACGTTACTGAGGTTGTGTGAGCACTACATTTGTAACGTGAGAGGACTGATGGACAAATATTTGCTTCAAAGAAAGAAGAATTACTAAATCACCTTATATTTTATGTTAAGGAAAATGTTGATGTGAAGAGTATCTGGTATTTTAAAGTATTTTTTTTCAATACGTTATTTTGCTTCAAAACTTTCAGATTGAATTACTAAAAGACTAAGATATCATGATGTGTATTTTTTAGATTTTCTTAATATAAACATTGGGATGAAGGAAACCACTGTACACACTAATTGTACATAATTACATAAAATACATTTAAACAGATGTAATAAATGTATAGTTTTTATACATTTTTGATTCAACAATAATTATCATTAAATATTTGTTTGCCAAATTAAGGCTAAAATGCCTAGATGCCTTTTTGAACAATTGTGCAATTTTTTTTACGTATGTTTTTGCATAATTACAATGTTTGATCAGAAATTTGAGAATTTTGATTTAAACAGACAGTTAAAAAAAATAAAAGCATTTTAAATCTACAATCACAACACCACAATTGATTTAGACTGTTATGTTTTCAAACTCATTTACCAGTCTTGGTTAAACCCTGCTTTGATATTCAACAGTCATATGAAGAAATGAGAAAAAAGTATTTGTTCATGCTAAATATATGTACTGT
>JARVGV010001587.1:14303657-14321853 GCA_031762435.1 Hypsolebias longignatus | reverse complement strand
GTCTTCAGGCAGGTGGGAACTGTCTCCAGGGCAAGTGAGGTGTTAAAGATGTCGGCCAGCACATCGCAGAGCTGATCAGCACATTCTTTCAACACTTTGCCGGGGATGTTGTCTGGGCCAGTTGCTTTGTGAGGGTTGATCCTCCTGAAAGTTCTCCTTACTTCTGCTGCGATCACGCTGAGACGCTCTTCATCTGGTGATGAGATGAGTCTGATGCTGGGCAGTCAAAGCGTGCATAAAACTTGTTGAGGGCATCAGGCAGAGATGGGTCTTTGGGGCATTGTTGGCTCCTGCCTTTATAATCTGTTATGCATTTAATGCCCCTCCACATGCTCCGTGGGTCTTGTGAGTGAATTGAATTATTTTACCAATACAGAAAAAGAAACTGGTCAGTTTGACTCCATCTATGAGGACCAGTCAGACCAGGAGCAGAGCACACCGAGTTGTGAACACCATGTACCAAATGCACTTTGACTTTTGTTGTTGCTGCCCAAATAACTCATTTTGTGATTTGTTAATGTTATGAGTCTGCAAATGAAGAGAGGATGTGTAAAGTGTTTATGTTTATTTATTTTAATGTCTGGCTTCATCTTGTTCCCTGCGGTCCTGCACTAAAAAAAAAAAAAAAAAACATTATTGCTCTACCTAATTACGGTAGTTTATTTTTCCTACACCAAGTGAAGACTTCAAGTGGTGCATTCAAGTACAACCTGTAACTACAACATTCCACAGTGAAATTATTGATGCTCTATATAAAATGAAGGTTAAATAGTCAATTTAGGTTCATAGTGATAATTTTCAATACTGCAATATTTTGGTTTCATTACATGATGTCATATTCCATCAAAACATTAAGTTCTGTGGGTTATTGTCAAAATATCTGTGTGAATTACTAAAATTACATGTTGTACCTGAATGTATCATAAAGAAAATTCACTGAACACAAACTTTTTAAAGTTAAAGAAGCACAGATTGTATGACTGTATTTTTATACCATTTTGATTCCTCACAAAATAACTAAAGACGCATTTCTTTAGTCAACTTCTAGCTGGAACATATTGTTAACGCATCATATTTGTTGTATTTTTTTTTTGTTTGTTTTGTTTATTAGCCTTGTGTATATTTGTTAATTTAATGTTTTTTATATTTATTTTATTTTAGTTATGTTAATGTAAAGCAATTAGCAATTTTAACCATGAAATGTGATATAGTGCTAAAACTTTATGATTGTCACAGCAATATTGTTTGCATCCATATTAAATGTACATCTGTGCATGTGAATTTTTCAAAGCTACAAATCATGATAAAAATCCACGTAAGCTACCCAGTGCAGACCTGTAACTAAAGATTCAGGCTCAGGTGCAAAAGAGATCAGCAAATGAAGTCCTGCATTTATACAAGTGCAAAAATTAACAGTTTCATCTGACTAAGATCTGCACACGTAACAGAATAAATACAAATGTAACAAAGAAATGTTATCTCCTAATCTCTAGACATGCAGAATTAGTTAACATCAGCACATTTAATAAACTGCCAATCATCTTCTTCCTTGAACTGATAACTTACCAAGCATCAACTTATCGTTCCTGCCTCCAAACAGCTTTTTGTCATTTTAATTTTAACCTATACTCTAATTTGTACTATTACTACTGCTATACTATTCCTATAAGTGGGCATATACTATATATTTTTAGTATAACAAACAGTACCAGCTTTAACATTTAAGCTACCTTAGCAGTAAAATCACATCAGAACAATCACCATGATAATCCTTACAAAGACTGCCAATCTCTGAATTATACTAATTGCAATGTTAAAAATACAGTTTGATTGATTATTAATTGTGCTTTGGTTGTTCCTCAGTATTTCATTACAATGAGATCATTATTAGGCTACAGATTTATTACTGACTTCCTGTCAATGCATTCCATAGAAACATTTCTCTTTGACACCTGTTTGCATTCCTGAGATATAGTATAGCAAAATGACTAATGAGGTCCTGCCCTGCACAGCAGCTCCGTTTACAGGTTCTGTGTTTCTGGAAGTCAAACTGACTGTACAGACTTCACTTTGACCTGCTTAGGTAAAACTGGAGTCTACATGTTGGCAAAGTTTGTCAAACGTGTCTTCCTGATACAAATGTAAATGTTGCAGCAATTGGTTTCAGAGGTGGAGAGAGTTTTATGCCTGAAACTTAACTTGTGGGTTTGTGTCTGCTCGAACGTACACACAACAAAATCCGTCACATAACTTTTACCTGCTAGGATTTTATGATCTCATGAACTGTATGTACTGACAACAAACCTGCAGTGATGAAACCCCCCATTCAAAATGCTGCCCCAATTTTACAACAAACAACGAGGACTGACAGGAGGAAAACAAACAGGCAAGTTAGTGACTCAAAATTCTGAAAAAAATGTGCCAGATTTCTGTTGGAATCGCATTAAATTCATGTTTATGACCAAGCGATTAGCAATTGTCGCTGTTTCAAACAGAACGTTTACAAAAAGTCCTATTTTCATGTGCACGGCCTGCAAAACGTTACAGTTGAGTTGCACACATCATACCCACCTCAGCAGTTACCCTCATGTTTATGATTCAGTCTGCTGGAGTGCACTTTTAAATTGAAAACAGGCAGAACTGAGTTTTTCAGTTCTAAACTTTTAGTCATGGACACTGATCTTGGATATTTTCTGGCAGAAGTGACCCCCCCTTGCAGGCGTTGAATTACAGCTCTAGCGCTCTTGAGACAAGCTGGAGATATTTTAGGTGAGCGTGAGATGGATTAGAGGCCTCTGTGTTAATTCTGCGACAAGTTTGAGAGAAAAGACGTCCCAATTTTTTTTTTTCTTCTTCATGTTTAAAATTCAATCAAGAGAACTGCCTGGGACCCATGAAACACACAACATTCTTCATAAATTCTGCTTGCCAACTAGATGAAGCCCATATACCAGATTTCACTGTTAACAGTTTTAAGAAGTTCAGCCATTTTTTTGTATATATTTGTAGCATCAGATTCCTTTTGCCCTTGCTTGAGTAAACAATATTTAACTTCCAAATGCTTGACTACCAGTACCTTGACATTAGTGGTTTTATTAGACCTGTCCACTTCATCGACTTTATCCAAAATATTATGAACATCCTGATTAACTTCAGTTTTGTGCTAAATTATCAAAGCTATGAATCTATGAATGGAGTGGGATAAATATCATAGACGTCAATGAATAAAAGTTTATAAAAGCTTAAGGCTGATATTCCTTATCTCTCCTGTTTCCTGTCTTACCATGTCCCTTCTATATGCTTTTGCAAAAATAAATAAATAAATAAATAAATAAATAATTGAAAAAAAAAAAAATCATAACCACTGCCTGTTGCTGTGTGTGACGTCCATGAACATTTCCTCCTGGTTACCAAGGGCAACATGGACGGAGACGGCCAAGTGGATTTGTCAAGAACTAAATGCTGGAGGAACAAAAGGAAGAAAAGGGAAAGTAATCTACAGAAAGAGCATGAAGTACGTCTACACACCGAAACAGAACCACAGCATGAAACCAACAGCAGCAACAACATAAAAAAAGGCACACAGGCACATGGTAGCACGGAGAAAAGAGTTTCTTTTGTGCTTCTTCTGACAAAAAAAAAATAAAATAAAAAATTTTTTTTAAAAATGCATGAACAGTAAAATGTCACCTAACAGCTCGTCTAATAACCTTAAGAAAGATGACGAGTCTCAGTTTCATTACCAACATATAAATTATTCACTTCTCAGAAGAGCAAATGTAATTTTCTAATTTCAACAAGCATGACGCAAAACTGAATATTCCACTTTGTAGCTTTGCATTCGCCATCGTGTGCTCTATTCCCTCTGACTGGATTACCTGCTTGATTTTGTAAGATAAAAATCCTGAGGTGTCCACTGTTCACTCAAATAACACATCAACTCTGTGTCCACACGCTCTCTGTTGCAAAACCAGTGTTTAGTCTTGACAGATTGGATGGCTTTCTTTTGGCAGCACACTGCATGCCGTCACCTCGCCGAGCACAGCCTGGAGTCTGATTTGGCGCCAGCAGAGACCCATTTCACATGAAGCTGTCAAGGATGACTAAGATTTACTACATACACCTGTTGCTATAGTTACCGCTTACAATACAAAGGGTCCGTGATGCGTCTCTGTCATACTTTGTACGATGAGTGATGTGACAGTGCTGAAAATTCTTGAATAAGTACTGTATTTAAGTGTGATGCGTTTGAGCATCTGCCAAAGCATGCGAGGGGAAATGAATCACTAAACAAGGATTTTAACGTCTCTTAGCAGGTAAGTGAAAATGAAGGTCATTACAGACTTACTATTACTTGCATATGAAATATATCAGGTGTCTTTATGCAGCTCTGGCTCCCTCACGTGGATATCTTTAAAGGTTTAAAACATGGGTCCAAGAAACTGCAGTTGGGATTTAAGTTGAATTCACTTGTTAGAGAATAACAAATCCTCAATCTGATGTTTAACAAAACTACTAACTGAAGGGACAGAATAAAGATTACTGTATAGTAAAAATTATTATTATTTTTTTTAATTTTGTTCCTTATCAGAGTTGACCTTATCAAGCTGAAACCTACATGCTGAGATTTTTTTTTAAAACACTTAACATCAAAAACATGAATGTATTTTTTTTTTTTATGGTTTAGCTTTGTTTGATCATGACCAGAATTTAAAAAAAATTGTGATAGTTAAAGATATGCTCCTTTGTTTGATTCTTAAACATTTTAAAGCAGATTTAAATTCCCGTCAAAACATTTTGTTTTTATTAACTAACATAAATTTTGGTTGAATTGAACATTTGACTTTTATGTTTTAGATTATGCTTATAGCAAAGACTGTAATATTTCCTACAAAACAGCCCTGGGTTACAGAGAAATATATGTAAATTCTGTAACGAGTACCAAATATTGTACCACTATCATGAATCCAGTATTATTTCAGTAGCATCTTATACTTTTGGTGTTTCTTCACTTTTTTTAATACCTCAGGCAGCTTCACTCAGTAAAAACATAAACATTAAAGACATGCTGTTGCACTAATTAGCTGCTTAGAAATTATGCATTCAAGGACTGGTGGAATAAAGAACACATCTCCAAACGCTGCTTAACTATGGCACATTCAATTAAAATCCAAAACATTTTTTGGAGTGTCAGGTCGCTAGTCAATAAATCACAAGCTGATTAATTAGAGCATTCTAAACAAAACTGTTCATCTTAACTGAAAACAGTTTGATCTGCACGGCCATTGTCGCAAAGCTTAAGCCAGTGAACTAGTTGATGTAGTGTCCTGGTGCATGTGCAATAATCCAGGTAGATGAATCTGACGTGGTTGAATCAGGTGCTCTGGATGGATGTTTCTGTGTTGAAACATTTCAACAAAGAAACATCCATCCAGAGCACCTGATTCAACATCGTTAGCAAGTTCATGTAGTGACTGACAAACTTCAAACTTATGCTGAACTTGAAACAATTTGCACAAATGAAGAAACATCTTTTGAGTTAAAGATCACAGCAAAAACTAAGAATGCTGTAATTATCTCACCTTATGTAGCTACCTTTCAAATAAGATGGATGAGCAATATTTATTTTATGTCAGAAACTTCTGGGAACTGAAACTGAACTAGGTTTTGTCACTAACAATACAAAAAAAGTATGTTTTATTTAATTAGTTAGAAATCTTATATATACCCTTTGATGCAGTATGTGACTGCAAATAATGTGAGTCAAAACATTTCCGATGCTGCTCAGAAAATAATTATGTAAATTTCAATCAGTTTGAGTGCAACTTGTTTTTATCTGTATGCATTTTTGTACATAAAGGATAAAGATATTAAAATCACCATATATATTAGAGTTCTGCTGTATTTTATGGAGACTCAGCACAATAAAGGTTCATGAAGTGAAACATGTGGACTTTGGGTATTTGAACAACAGATGGCAGTATCTGATAGGAGGTTTACAGCAAAGTAAAACTCAATACAGTACTGTAGTTCTTTCCATGCACAGATAAGCCTTCTACCATGCTAGAAATAGGATTTATAGAGCTTCTTACAGTGTTGCCTGATCCGTATTGAGCATTTTGTTCAAAATCAGCCTTGTTGTGTCATTGCACCCATGATATTTAAAATATTTCACTTTAAATACAGTACTATCCTTTTTATGGCAGTAAAATGTACTTTTTCTGAGCAAATGGAAACTAAATGACAGTTTCCAGGCCCACTGTTGTTAACCAGTCACAGCTTTCACATGTAACAACTGATACTGCAGTATGCCTCACATAAACCCCGTCCTCTGTCTTAATGTACATTATATTGGATCTGTCAGGGGAAACGAATATCAAAGGAAGCAACACAGAACGTCAAGTGCAGCGTCTGAAACACAACTGAACAAAATGAAGCAACACAAAAGTCATGACTGCTTTCTTTTTGCTTATTCGTGAGCTATGTAGTTATCTTTTCGTTACATCTGAAGCTCCACTCCTGTAGACTGTTTTGTCTATTACGATCCCTGACTACTGATTTTCAGCCTTCTTTGTCTTTCTAGCTTTTCCAGCTCCATGCTGTGTGATTAGCTGGTACCTGAGGCCCACTGAGAATGCTTCACAGACAGTCTGCAGCCCTGTCAGAAGCTGTGGTCTGATTCCATCGCACAACCAGGTTAAAGGTCATACCCCCCGACCCCAGACCTGAAAGGATACACTCATAATGGCAGTCCAGCACATTTACAAAAAGGACTTAATGGTGCAATTTTGTTTCCAAACCAAAAAAAAGAGCACACAGTGATTCAGTCTGACACCAAAAAAATGATGTATCCTGCTGTTTCTAAACACTTTAAAAAGTGTTTTTAAAACAGCTCCTGTCCAACAAAAAATAACTAAAAACTTTCTGATTTACTTTAAAATAAAAGCATTCCTTCACTTAATGCATAAACTGCATTTTGTGCCAGAGTTTACATTTAGATATCATTAGACATAAAATGACAGAGTTATAGCCTTTTTGGTCAAACAATAAAATAAAAAAAAAACAATGTGCAATTTCATAAAATAAGATTGCAATATCTTGCAAGTCTCCCATTATGTGTTGCCAGTGACTGTCAGAAACTTACATACCAAATTTTAGCATGAAATTTACTGAAGTAAAGCCATTTAGTGTAAGCCAAAGTCAATTACTTGTGGCAGACATCTTGAACTAAGTTAGAGATGTACAATATAGACAATAATTCATTTCTGAGAATTTTATTGAAATTCATCCAATTGTTTATAAGGTATTTTGCTAACAGTCAAACAGTGTGGGCTGGACCAGTTAAAAAAAGGTTTGAAGTTCAGCTGTTGCACAATTGGCTGTCTTCAGTGACACAGTTTGTCTTTATTGTTTGTGTTCTGTGTTTATCTTGTCTTTATTTCCTTTCCTGATCCTTGTGTTTCACTCTGTTCCTAGTGTGTGTCTCCCTCTTGTGGTCTGTCCCAGCTATTACTCCCTCTTGTAATTAGCTTCTGTCACCACCTAGAGTTGCATTCGGGCCCAAAAAAAGTCCAACTCGACCCAGACCCAGCCCGTAGCCATCATTTTTGAACCCAACCCGACCCAATGAATTAACATTAATTATTACCGATCCAAATCCTTAAAACCCCTGACATTTTTAATTAAGCTTTGACTGCTTATATAGTTATTAATGGGCGGCGGGCGCGCACGGCTTAGGGGGCAGAAGATTGAAGCTGGCGGGTGTTTGTCCTTTCATGGCCATCAAAATGCATTAAATCCCTGCTTCTGCCTGCATTCTGCATTATTCAAACACAGACCTTGCTCTGATGTCTGTGAGAATATTTTGGAATCGCACGTGTTTGGGTCATCGGCTGTGCACGTCCACTGAGTGTAGGCTGAATGCTAATTTGGGCTTTGATAGATCGCTGGCGGTGGTCCATCTGAAGTTTGAACTATTGTTCAACTTCTTTCAACTGGCCAGTCAGCGCGCGGTCAAATGGCCATGTGCAGCTGGTAAATGTATGGCAAGCCATATTCTAATATAATTAGGTCATCAGCTGGGCGCGTCCGCTGACACAATCGAAAGCCCAACACTGGATTGGCCCGCCCATTAGGCACATTATTATGGCCTGTCGGGCCAGACTGGGCTCCGGGTTAGAGATGACAGCTCTATCACCACCTGTTGTCTCTCCCAGCTGTTTGTCATTTGTCTGTCGTTAATGTGTGTGTATACCAGAAAGTCTGTGTCTCCTCTTCCTTGTTTTCTGGTCATTGTCTCATGAAGGCTCCATGTTCTTGTTTCATGGTCTGTGCTACATCCTGGTTTTGTCTCCCTTAGTTTCCTCTCATGGTTCATGTAAGATGTTGTTGCCACGTCAGCCCTTTTCGTTTATTTTCATTAAATAACTTTTACTTTTAAACCCGAGTCTTCTGAGCCCTCCCTGCATTTTAGGTTCAACTACCACCAGATTGTTACACTCAAAGTATAAATTGGGGATGATGCTCAGCTACTACCACATCCAATTTAAATTCAATATTTGTAAAACTGGCTGAGGTAAAGCCATTTTGGGGTTTAGTAAAAATCCCATTTTTATTAGTAAACCACAAAAATTAATCAGCTGTAGATGTCGATCGAATGTCTACTTTCTGAAAGTATCAATAAAATACATATAGTGATTCATAAGATTTCTTACTAACAGTACAGACAAACTAACTCATGCAGAAACATTTTTGCAAACACAATATTGCCCCAGCAGCGGGCGATAAGGAGTCTACAGTAGAATTGGTTAAAAAAAAAAAAAATGGAGCAAAGCCAAATACTGTACTGACACAGCAGCCATTATTTTCAAAATTACTTTCAAACTGGCCAGATCAGCACTGCAACTCTCCAAGCATCATGAGTCAAAGTCAGTGTGCACCCAGACTGAATAATGACTCATTAAACGGAAACTTCTGGGAGTCTTTGGTTATTACCAAGTTCACTGCCAGGGACCAAAAGTAATAAAAACACCTTGTCCACAATCGATTAGAAAAATGTCTGATATGCGCGCTGAACCGTTGTGTCTTGTGTTCTGGCAGGTTTATTTTAACGCATGGTAAGAGTTGTCGATCAGCGAGCGACACTGTGGCGTGAACCAGCCGGCTGTGATGGGAGGAAGTAGGGCGGGGAGGAGGCAGAGCTGAGGGACGAAGGAGAGCGAGGAAAAGTAGCAGAACAGCTTGTCAGGCGAGGGGGCTGCTCAAAGCATGCTGTAACTGACGCAGGGTGACAGCAAATGAAAGTGGATGAATACAAATGACCTCAGGGAGACTGGAGAGGGTGGAGAAAGGGGGCAAGGGGTGAGAGAAAAGACACAAGGATCAGGGTGGCTCCAGATATAGCTCTGGTTGTAAACAAGGTTGTCCCCGAACGTTTTGAAGTCCTAGGAATCTGAGTGGTGGAGTTATTTAGCTGCTTAACAGGAAGCAGACGCGCTCAAAACACATGCTAATCACGTCGTTTACAGACATTACAGGCCGAGAATGTGTAGAGAAAAGCAAATCAGCATCCACGTTTTTTTGCCGTCTCAAATTCAGAGCAGGATGAGAAACTATGATGAGAAATGACAGAGTTGGAGTCGTGTTGTCAAACGTTGTACCGTATTTTCTGCCGTAAACGTCACACACCCCTGTATAAGTCTCATCACTCCAAATATGTCTAACAAAGTGGAAAAATCCATAAATATGTTACTTTGTCATATACGTCACATCTATTATGGGTCACCGCTGACATGTCGTGTTTGTTACACGTCTCTGCTGACAACCTGGAAATGTGGGTCTGTGTTGTTCCAAAAATTGATTGGCTGCCAAATGGTGGCCGCTGGGGCATGCATGGGAGGACTTTTACAAGAATTTAACAAAGTTAACACTTAAAAAAAAATTGTTTGCTCAGAATTATAGTAAAGGTGTATCTCAATCTAACTTTTCCTTAATAAATACACTTTGATGGTCAAATCAGCTGCATTTCAAAAGCCAATTTGTGGCCATGGGAACGTGCACGGGAGGACTCGCTGTGCATTTCTTCGAAATTTAACAAGATAATACCTAAAAACAACTATTTGTTTGCTCGATTTTTTAGTAAAGTTGTGTCTCAGTTGAACTTTTACTTAATAAATGCACTTTGACGGTCAGATCAGCTGCATTTCCAAAGTATTCGCTGCCTTGGTGCTCCGGAAGAGCGCAGAGGGAGGAAATCAGGAAGTAGGAACGCTGAGCATTTCTTCAAAATTTAACAAGCCAAGCACCTAAAACAATTATCTGTTTGCTTGACATTATAGCAAAGGCGTGTCTCAGTTGACCTTCTACTTAATAAATGCACTTTAATGTCCAATTAGCTGCATTTCACTGGGGCGATGCAGCAAAATGAAACTGATTTGATGGTTGCTCCAGGCGAGCCAGACGAAGGTGGCAGCTTATTGTGTCACTAATAACCACTTTTACCTATTACATGGCACAACAGCATGACGTACAACTTGAGTGCCATCTAGCGGCTGAAAATGGTAGTGTTCAATATTTTCAGTCAGAATGAATGAAAAAGGTCATATCTCAGTCAAAAATTGGTTTATAAATAAAAATCCATAAATTAGTTGTTTCAGCATATAAGTTGCAGGGCATGCAAATCATGCCAAAAAATGTGATTTATAGCCCAATAAATATGGTCATTGACAATAACAATCTCATGTTTTAATGCAATACATGTTAGCTATTAAAATATGTTAGAGATGACTCTCAGCTACTACCACACCTAACTGTAGCTCAATGACGGTTGACAAAGTTAAATACAATTTGGCAGCCATCTTGATTTGAGCCGACACTTTGTAGATGTACTTTCTGCACGTTTAATTAAAATCCATCAAGAGGTTTGTGAGATATTTTGAGAAAACACACACATACGCGGTCAAACACCGTCTCTATAGTGATGTATCAGTTGTTCTGTTCGTCATTACACTCCAACAGCTGTAGTCATCAATCCAGCGCCAGTCCTGATCACTCCCCAAAAAAAAGAATGTGACGTTTCACACTTTATCACCGTACTGCTCATAGTAATTTCCACAACTGTTCAATAAACACACTGAGCAAATTTCAACACCGACAATAAATTCAATCTGCAGGTGGAATGGAAAGAGGAGGAAGATGTGGTTCATGTAAGAGCAGAATAATGATAGCAATGCTAGAATCTGAATTGTTTGAGTTAGAAGTCAGTTGTTAAACCACAAATTTATTATATTGTTTTAAATAAATCTTTACTGTGCTATGGGCACAAGTTTAGTTAATACTCTAAACAATAAAATACACACCCAAAACCCTCCACGGACTGAAATAGCATCACAAAGCCGGCCTGACTGAGACGAGGATTACTTAAAAATCTGTAAACAGAAAGCGTGGTAACAAACACACACAACCGCACACGCACACACACACACAACAATAGTTCCAGCATGTTTAGTCAATCAAAAATAAATAGGAGCTCTTATGATTCACCAATGCAACCCATATCTATAAGTCTTTCTTATGCTAATCTCTTCCAAATCCCTGAAATCTGAGCTATTTGTTTTGATCTCACCAGCTGACATTTCTGTCAATGACTCAAGATGGCTGCACAAATAATAACTACGGTACTGTTACCTTCAGGTGCTAGGCTAGAGCAATCCTCAAACAGAAATTGCCTATGGCAACATCAAAAGTTATCAGACTGCACACAGCTCCCCCTGGAGAAACAAAGAAAAAGAAGTTAATAATACATCAGTGATGTTTTGGTTCTTGGAGATGCAGTGAAGGCTGGCTTATGGAACTCCAGAGCACATCAAATAACATCAGTACCACTGTCTCTACTGAGAAAATCAATATATCAGCTGCATTTCCTTTTTATTTAAGATAAATGTTTTATTTGCCGTTTTAAAGTGGCTGCTGCAAGATAAAGGAAAAAACTCCTTGATGTGTCAATTTAAGGATGTTACTTTCAGCTGATTGGAGCTGTAGTTGGACAAAAGTAAAGTGGGAAGTCTACCTCAGGGCGTCACATAAACACGTTCTGTGAAATCAGAGGGGGGAAGCGGAAATGTTATTTCCAAACTCAGAACCAATCAGTGCCGTGTGTGGTCTTATTGCACCAGGAGGAAAAAAATAAGACACTCTGCTATTTGAATATTTGCAAGAGTGAATCACACTGAAGCTCAGCTGACCTTTCCAGAAAAGCATAATATAAGATGCAAAACAAAGAATTTTGATGCTATGGTTTATTATTAGGTTATCTCAGTGCAGAAGTTGTTTTTCTGAGCTAATAGTTTGATAAAACTGAGCAATTGAGCATAGAAAAATGTTTTAGGAAAGAGACAAGAGAAGATGAAGGGTTTGAATAATAATAATTTAAAAAAAAGATATCTGCTAAAATAATTAATATTTCTACTTTCACTTAAATTGTAAAGATTCCTAAACCGGGGTTGGCAACGTGAAGTAAGATTATTTGACCCTTTTAAATTTTTAGCATATACTCATTTAAAATACCTTCTAAAAAGATTTGCTAGTGTTTTTATGTTAATTTTCAGCATTTATCAAATGAAAACACAAAGACCAAAATCTGATTTTAAAGGTTAAACTGTTTTTTGTGAAAATTACTTAAGAATTTACAATTTTTAGGTAAAAGTATTGTTTTTTTTAATTACAATTGCTTATGTTTTCAAAAGTATTGATGCATACAGCTTCAGGTAAGAAGGATTAACTTAGCTTAAGTCTGTTCAAACTGGACATCTTTTTTTTTTTTCTTATACCAGAATGTTCCCGCTTTGACTACTCATCACAATGAGTCTTTTTTTCAATGAACAGATTAGTAGTTTGCACATCCATAAAGAAATGTGCAACATATTTTCATACTGACTGAAACAAAACACCTCCATCAGCAGATCCAGGTAACGCTGTCATAACAGAGAGAACAGTGGAAGCCCATGTGAATGAGGATGGAAAGAGAGATAAACATGAAAAACTGAAGCACAGATTTATTTCTATTAATCTTATCAAAAAGTGATTCAAAAAGAGCAACAAGCAGCAATTTATTGGTACACTATAAAGCATCTTTATTACATGTCTTCTTTTGGATTTTCCTCCTTCAGGGCGTCGCCACAGCGAGTCATCCTCCTCCATCTCACTCTATCCTCGTCATCCTCTGTCCTCACTCCAACTACCTCCATGTCCTCTCTAACTGCATCCATATATCTTCCCTTTAGTTTTCCTCTTTGTCTTTTTTCTTGGCAGCTGCATTTCTAACATCCACCCACTGTTCCTCCTCTGGACATGTCCAAACCATCTCAATGTGTCCTCTCTAACTTTATCTCCCAGTTGTTCAACCTGTGCTGTACCTCTGATGGTCTCATTCCTGATCTTATCCATCCTTGTCACTCCTAAGGAGAACCTCAACATCTTCATTTCTGCTTTTTCCTGTCTTTTTGTCAATGCCACTGTCTCCAGACCATGCAACACAGCTGCCTGGTTTTCAGCCAATTCATCTCAGTGCTTTACATTGAGAAAACCCACATGTCAGAATTGCAGTTGCGTGGGTCTGGAAAACAAACTGGAGTATATTATTTCAAACTGAACCATTTGATATTTTTCAGCAAAACATTTTTCTTTATTCAAACTTTACAGAGACCTTAAATTGTCCAAATATCAACTTAAAACAACATCCTAATCAATATTTTAAATGGTTTACATAGAGGTTAATATTGTACACCATGTAAATAGGACAATCTAAAGTAAACAGATTTGGCAGAAGCACAAGCTGCTGAACAAGTCTGATTTTTGATGATTGACTCTCTCATTCATTTCTCTGTGACTACACCTGCAGTATCACAAGCATGGTGTGCAGCATGTTTTTGTCACGCACACATTGGATTTCTATCATGCATGTTGCAAGGCCTGTGCGGGACAGTGCGCGTGGGCGTGCCCGCTTTTCTAACATTAAAAAGTTGGAAACTGTGACAGTTTAACCCGACCAAAAAGGTTTATGTGGCATTCACATGTGCGATCTTTGTCCTTCAACCTGAGGCTTACATTTATTTATTTATTTTAAAGCAGGAAGTGACTTCAGAAGGTGGACCTGCCCCATCAAACGACCCTCATCAAAGTCTTTACGTCCGCGGGGTCGGGTCTACTATAACCACCAAGAAACACTATGAAATGTGCCAACACATCGAGCTCAAACTGAGTCCAGAGGTCTGACAGAGGCCTTACCTTTCACGTCTCAGAGCGCGAGGACTTCCCTCTTCATCAGGGAGTTCACCTGAACCACGCACGCAGGTGTTTTTCCGCAGCAGCGAAACGGGAAAAGACAACATAAACGCAACAAACCAGGCTGTTCTCTGCTCGTTTGAAACACCGCAGGTGTCTGTGTTCACTCAGTGCGCCCCTCAGCAGATATAAAATGTAGATTGACGAGAACTTTAGTCCAAGTTGCAGCCGTAGCCTTCTCCCAGCTGTTGGTCGGTGACCCTTCCTCCTCCTCCTCAGGGTCCTAGCGCCGCTCAGGTTAACGCCCTCTGAGGACAAGACAAGGACGAGCACGTGGAGAAAATCAAAAAACTTAATGATGGCCCTGCAGGGTTTTTTGAGGAAATTGTTAAATTTAATTAATAGCTGAGAATGTGCAGGTATAATTTACAAACAAATAAAAATTACTAGAAGTTCAACAAGAGTTTTTTTAATTTACTGGCTCAACAAAACCTAAAACTCCACCCAATAGGACACACGGTCACGATGCTTATGATAATATGCTTTTCTATCCAGAACTTTTCACATAAACACTTCTTTTGCTTTGTAATTACTGTAATATATCAGGTAGTTTGAACAGATTTATATGGAGAACATAAACTAGAGAGTGAATGCACAAAACTGTATTAAAGCGCTATAGTGACGTCGAGTTTTAATAATAAATAAGAATGCATTGTTGGAGAAGGTACGGTAACATTAATAACGCATTGCAAAAAAAAAAAAAAAAACATAAAAAATAGAAAAATCACTCTGCTGAGATGAACAATTGTGATGCCCACATGTGCAGTAACAGGAAGTGAGGACAAATTGCAAAAAGAGGATTGTTACTGACTGTGGTAACACAGACAGCGACTAATCTGATATTTCTGCAGATTATTTTTGAATCACTATCAGAGCGAGAAGAAGAGGAGTCGGAGTTTATATAAACCAAAACCAAGGAGTTTTTATTTTTTATTTTCTTATTTATTTATACAAAACAAGTACAACAAAATCCTGCACTGACAAACATGGCTCAAAAGAGAAAAAAGGCAAATAATCACATGAAAGTATGTTTTGGGCAGTTTACAACATAAATTTGTTACAGAGTGTTTTAGTTTTTAGAGCTTTTGCACAATACTTTAAAGTAGAAGAGATATAAGTAGAAAAGACTATAAATTTAGGTTATAGCATGGAGAATTTACAGCTGTGGATGTCAAATTTGGTTAATATTAGTATTAAATTTACAACAAAAACTTTCTTACTTGAAATATTCGAACAAAAGAAACCAAACAGTAAAGTTTTAGCGTCAAATCAATTTCTAACTTTCTATTTACAAACAAGAAAATGTCTTTCCAGAACAACTGAGTGTATACGGACAGTCCCAGAAGAGATGGGTGATGGTCTCCTCAGAGCTGTGGCAGAGTGAACACATCGGGTCCACGTTTGGACGGTACTTGGAGATTATACAGTTGACAGGATAACATTTATTCAGAATCTTTAGGGACACTTCTCGAATCTTATTAGTTATAAAGTATTTTCTAGGTAACAACCAAACATTTTTCCAACAGATATCATTAAATGAATTATCCCAGAAGAATATAGAATCAGGTTTACTGATACAGTCTTTAATTATTAATTCTCTAATACATTTTTTTTTTCCATTTAAAAATGGGTCAGAGTTGCCAATGAATAATTCTTCAGTTAAATAGTCCGTATTGTTTTGTACAGGATTTGACATCAATATTTTCACACCAGATGGAATGGCATCAAACGCAATTGCAAATTCTCTCAGTAGTACTGGAAAATTATACATGTATGTAGTTAAAATTTCACTATAAGAGTAAGTGTTGCCCTCTTTGTTGAATAACTGATGTACATGAATGATTCCTCTGTCAAAACATTGTTTAAAGAAAATAGATTTATATTTAAAATGGATTTCTTTGTTATTCCAGATATAGTATTTGTGTGGGGAGAAAGTGTGTTTGTGAACCAAAGTCCAGCATAAAAGCAGCTGTTTGTGGAAGTTGGAGAGTTTGACCGGAATTTTGTCAATGTTGTAGTTACACCTTAAAATAAAAGACAGACCACCCAATGCTTCAAATACGTGTGTTGAGATGAAGTTCCACAAAGAGTTTGGATTTAGGGCCCACTATCTTTTGATCCACTTAATTTTAAAGGAACATAAGTCATGAGTCTGTAAGTCTAGTCCATTAAACCCACCAGAGCACAGCTTATTTATCATTACATTTTTCCAGATTAGATTAACCTTTTTCTTCCGAATAAACTCAAACAAGGTTTTGTCCACTTTTGAGATGATATCCTTGGGAACCTGAAGGGCAGAAGTCGCATATATCAAACTGGAAAGACCTTCAGTCTTAGAGAGTAAGACACGACCAGAGATGGATAAATCTCTCTGTACCCATAAACTGAATTTCTGTTGGATTACAGTAACAAGAAGATTGAAGTTTTCACTTAATCTTTGGTTCTCTTCTTTTGTAATATAAATACCAAGACATTTAACTTTGTGTTTTACTGGAATTCCTGAGATATCTGTGTCATGACAAGTTTTAATAGGGAGTAACTCACATTTAGATAAATTAAGATTGAGACCTGAAGCTGAAGAAAATTCACCAAGCAGCTCAACGGCACACTTTACTTGAGAGCAATCTTTTAGAAATAGAGTTGTGTCATCTGCCAGTTGGCTCAGACATATTTCTCTACCAGCAATTTGAATACCTTTTAAGCAGCTGTTATTTTAATTAAATGTGCTAAAATTTCCATAGGAAGAAGGAACAAAAATGGAGATATTGGACAACCTTGTTGAATTCCACGCTCAACATTAACTCTACCAGAGGTCCCATGGGCTAGTTTAATTGAGCTATTACCAAAGGCATAGAGGGTACGTATTGATTTCTTAAAGTGCTCACCAATGCCAAATAGATCCAGAGTTTTAAACAGAAAATCATATTCCAGTGAGTCAAAGGCTTTATGGAAGTCAAGAAAGAGAATAAAACTATTTTCTGATATTAAATCTGAGTAGTCTAATAAATCTAAACAAGTCTTATGTATCTTCCAGCCATAAAACCATTTTGAGATTCCCCAATAACATCATGAAGTACTTTTTTCAATTTATTTGTTAAGCATAATGCTAAAATATTATAATTATTATTTAGCAATGTGATAGGGCGCCAGTTGTCTAAAACTAATAAATCTTTTTGTGGTTTTGGGATGAGTGTAATTAAGCCTTGACATAGAGTGGATGGTAGTTGTTCTTTATGTTTACTCTCTTTAAAACATTCAACAAAAAGGGAGTGAGTTCAGCTGAGAATAGTTTGTAAAATTCAGAGGTTAGAACCTGGAGATTTATTTAATTTAAGTTTTTTAATAGCATCTGAGATTTCTTTAAGTGTTATGGGTGAGTAACAAATTGATTTTTTTTTAAATCTCAGATTGTCTTAATATTACCTGGATTGTTAAAGAAATCATTCATTTGCGTAGGTGAAATAGTTGAGGTTATAGTTTTTTTTATAGAAGTTCTCACATATTTTTGATAGTTCTTTTGGATTTTCTATGATATTACCATTTGTAGAGAGTCTAATTACTGTATACAATTTTTGTTTTGTCTTGTGTTAGTGTAACCATAAACATTACCTAATAGATAAAACTGGTTGCAGTAACAAAAAACTGTCAAAATATAATGTCCATTTGGGAGTGAAAATAATCTCATTAAATTTGTGCTTCAGGGTTGAATTTCCATCTGAGTGACAGTTTCCATGAGACATCCACAGGTCCTCACCCCATTGTGATTTCCACAAGTTGTAATCTTCTTCAGTAGAGTGTGATTCTTGAACCAAGCAAAAGTCTGAGTCAAACTGTTTCACATAAAGAAAAACTGCCT
>JARVGV010001587.1:14272495-14285854 GCA_031762435.1 Hypsolebias longignatus | reverse complement strand
AGCTCCGGTTTACGTTCAAATCGGGTTACGGTCGGCCCTTAGGAACGGAATTCGAACGGAAACCGAGGACTACCTGTGCTTGTATAAACAAAGGCTGCATGAATTGAATAAAATACAGGTAGTCCTCAACTTACGTTCGAGTTCCGTTCCTACGGGCCGAACGTAAGCTGATTTTGCCGTAAGTCGGAGCGCTACCCACGTGGCGGCCGTAACTCCGGATTTTCACCATAAGTCGGAAAAAGAACGGTAAACGTCGTTTTAAACACGTTTTTTTCAATGTAACACAACAACAGCGTATTTAAAACGCCGTTTTGCTGTATTTCCAAGCAGTTAGCTAACACAATACCCTAAAAATAAAAAAAAAACATAAAATGCTGCATAAAAAAGTCAACGTGAGGTATGGTGACGTCACTGGGGGCGGCGCCGTAAGTTCGAAATGCCGTAAGTCGGGGAGGTCGTAACTCGAGGAGTGCCTGTACTTTTACAAAGGGCAGGCAAATTGCATTTGCTATGAGGCTGTGAAGTGAAGCCCATGTTCTATACTTTTAACCTACAGCGCAGCTGTAGATCTTTGTTCTGTGGCAGGAAAGGGATGGTACTTTATGCCCTCTGTGTATTTGGTGCAGTTTAAATCCTGACTTTTCTTGGATCCAAGAAGCTCATTTTATCACCAGAGGACACTGTGAGTCACCAGGGAGCAGAGATAGAGGACTACACTGAGGAAAGATCTATATACTGTACATAACTCCACTCTAGGGATGTCAAGACAGAACTGGAGAGCACAACAGACAGAAAAAATAGACAGTGGAGAAAAATGGGTTAGTTGCTTAGAGCGAGAGATCAAGAGCAGTGAAGCTTCAGTATATCACTGACTAACACGGTGAGTGTTATCTACCTAACAGCGAAGGCATGCAGAAAGATTAAAAGCACATAAAGTTCAAAGAGGCAGACAGTTTCGATTTGCGATAACTTTTGGTATTTCACAATAAACAGGGAAAAAGTGTTCAGCAGACAGCCCTGTCTGAATCATCAAACACAGAGATGATTTTAAAAAAGTTACAAAAGAACCAGACTTTCTGAAATGCATCACATCACTGCACTATACGGTCTAACTAACTGGCCACCAGTCAGGCTTAAGGGCAGCTAATAAAACAAAAAGCAGTGTTACTCATCCTACTGCACAGACAGGAGTTTAAGCACCCGATTAAAATTATCAACTTTGTGTTCTATTCATAGCCACAGCTATTGCAAAATTTAAAAAGAATAAAAATGAAGCAACAAAGCTGTACTGATTTTGAGAAATATATGAAGTTATCTTAGTAACTTTACAAACATTTTAAAACCTTTTTTTTCTTTCTGTCAGGCAGCAGTTTCCGACTGTAAAAAGCAGAAAGTGTAGTCATCTGCAGCATGCCATGTCCTTGTGATAAGGACAGCACCACAAGCAGACAAGGACAACACTCCAGTGGAAAAAGTATATATATCCGGGGGAGGTGAGAAAGAAAACTTTCAGTATGCTAAGTGTCTGTTTCCATTTTGTTCATACAAACCACAGCTGACGACAGTGGTGATGAGCTTCACAGTATGCTTTTTAATCTAGCAGGTAGACAAAAGAAAGTCACTGAGACCCGGTTCTGCTGATGACGAAGGACAAGAACAACACTGACTCAAAATGAAGGACTGACCCACAGTCTCATTAAATATAGACTCATGGGAAATATGCCAACCTGCATACCTCACCCTCTTTGTGTGGAGGGTTTAAAAACGGTGCAGCGCACGACTTTACAGCCATATTGGTTGTAGAAGTGCATCCCCTTATTGAATTTCAAACATAGTAACACTCTTGGGCAATTTGATTTATAATGTATATCAAAACATCTAAAAAAAAATACTTCAAAACAATTAGGAATTCTAAAGATAAAAAAGTTTATTTTATATAAATGTGCTGGGTTTTAACTGTAATGAAAATTAAAAAATAGTCTCGTTTTTCCTCGGCTAGCCATCCCCTTGACAGCACACATTCGTATCTGGAGCATGAACTGACATGTATGATAAATATAGTAAGACAAGGGATAACAAATGACTTAAGACTCTAGTAGGATTTCAATTTATGGTGCACCTACTGTATGGAAAACAGTGGTATATAAATACATATCCCCCTTTATTATGTATATATACTGTAATTTTCACTGTATAAGTCACAGCTTTTTGCATAAATTAGTATGACTGCGACTTATATAGTGAAGCAACGTATTTATGTATTTTTCCCATATTTATAACCCAATTTTGGGCTGAGATCTGACGATTTCATTCATTCTGACATGGAAAATATTGAACACTACCATTTTCAGCCACTAGAGAGCCCTTGAGTAATATGGCAAGCCATTTTATCATTAATAGGTAAAAGTGGCTGTTAATGAGACACTTGGTTTGCCATACCAAGCCACCTTGGTCTCGCTCCGAAACTCCTGGAGCAAACGTCAAATCAGCTGCATTTTACTGCACTGCCCAGGCGAAATGCAGCTGATTTGACCATTAAAGTGCATTTATTAAGGATAAGTTCAACTGATGTACACCTTTGTTGTAATGTTGAGCAAACAAATAATTGTTTTTAGGTGGTTATCTTGTTAAAGTTCAAAGAAATGCACAGCGAGTCCTCCCTCTGCGCACTCACGCAGCTGCGAATCAGTTTTCGAAATGCAGCTGATTATAGCGTTAAAGTGCATTTATTAAGGAAAAGTTCAATTGAGACCAGCCTTTGCTGTAATGTTGCACAAACAAATATATGTTTTTATGTGTTAATCTTGTTAAATTCTTGTTTAAGTCCTCTTGTGCATGCTCCCGTGTCTACCATTTGGCAGCCAATCCGTTTTTGGCACAACACTGGCCATGTTTCTGGGTGGTCAGCGATGATGTGTAATAAAAGTGATGCATCAGAGGTGAAGAGTAATAGATGTGACTTAAACAGCGAAGCAACGTATTTATGTTTTTTCCACTTTATTAGACATGTTTGGGCTGATGCGACTTATATGGGCCATGTGACATGTACAGCGGCAAGTACAGTATACTGTATATATTTATACTCTTGTATTTATTTATTTGTTAATTGCTAGACTTCTTGATCTGGGACCTGAGTCCAAATACTGTACCATAAACATGCAAATGTGAGGTGGTATGACAATCAAAAATCCTTGAATCATTGAGTCCTTGAATATGTCACATGTCTGTACGCACTCTGGGAGAACATGCTGAGTTCAGAGCTTTCATGTCATATTTTACTGCAAACCGAAGCATAGTTTTACATCTTACTGTATTTTCCATTATGATGGGACTAAAAATATAGAAAAAAATAAATGGCATATACTGTAGATATACGAAAAACATACTATATTCCTGACCAATATTCCTAATACATTTTATGTTTACTGTCACCAGCAGTTTCTGCATTGAATGATGCTGACAACGATAAGCAGGTAAGAGTTTTCTTCAGTGAGAGGATACAAGTAGGGCACCCAATCTGTCAGTGTTCAAAGATTATCTGCAAAGATTTATTTAAATTTATTAATGCAATTGTTACAAAAAAAAAGTACAAGAGCTCATTTTTACAGTTTCTCTGGCTCACTGTTGTTCTTAAAAAAAAGATTTAAAATGCATATAAATAGCAGCTCCCTGCTCTATCACTGAGAAACTTGAATCCTCTTTGTAAAACACCTTCCAGGCAAAATGTCCCTAAAAGTAATTACCAAAAAATCTGAAGCTGTCCTAACATCCCTAACCCTCATTTGGTTACTGGTGAAAACAGCCTGTAGGTTTTGGTGTTAGTTTGTCATGATGGCATATCTCTTGCAAAGAAAAAGAAATGGTAACTTCTCCATCTTTGACAACTACAGTACTCCAAGCACTTTGCTGCAGAGAATGGTTTGAAAGTATCATCAGAACTGAATGGGTTTATTGGTACCAAGGTGTCCAGCAGGGAACATACTGTATATACCGGTAATCAGACTTCAGACAAGTACACACTGTGATCCAAACCAAGGCTGTCAGAATACTGTAGTTTGAAATCCATTCTCTCAGCAAGAACTCCTTTAAAGAAATGTTAGTGTTGGCCTTCTACACAGTTTTTGTCTTTATTGCAATTTGTCTCAAAGTGATGTTTGCTCATTTTGAAAAAAAAAAAAAAAAATACCTGCAACATTAATTATGTGTCTACAATATTTCAGTGTTCCATCATTCAGCTCATGTGTTCATATTTAACTGATACAAAACTAATTACAGTATATATCAATCAGCCATAACATAATGACCACCCACAGGGGCAGCTCTAGTCAAAAATAGTGGTCTTCCACTCTGAGATTTCATCCCTCTACCCTTAAGTAGCCAGCAGAAAGGTGCGAACCTGCCCACCCCCCATTTTCTTCCCAGGGTATATCACTCTTCCAGCCCTCCGTCAAAATGGGATAACTGGACCATCCTAGCCTCCTGAGTTTTACCCAGACAATGCTACAGTCAAGCCCTCTTAGCCTGGATTATAGAAAGATTCAACCAGACACTAATGCTTTACTGTTGTATAAATAAAATATATACTGTACAGTCATTTATCGCGGGGGATCCGTACCCTGAAGCCTCGCGATAAGTGAAAAACCGTCAAGTAGGAATAGTAGCACAAGTCGTAAGTACTTTGTAGTAGTTTATTTTAGTAATTATATTTATGGTTTTAAACCTGTTCCAAATTCTTACAATATTCTAAACAATGTTTCTAATCCCTAAACGCTTCAAAAGAGCACTGACTGTCATGATTCATTCAGCCTTTATTTATACAGGTTAATCCCACTGAGCCTCTGGGACACATTTACAGTCACCTGCAAGCGTTCTTGGCCACGCCCACTTCTCCGCTCTGCACGGAGAACAGCTGATCAGCTGCATGAGGAAGCTTATCCTGCAGCTGTGGGCTGCACAAATGTGCAGCAGGTGCTAAATAATTTAAAATATTTTATTTTATTATTTAAAATAATTTACTTTAAATAAAAATTCCAATCCGATCGTGCGGCTCACCCATCATTGAGCCAATTGTGTGTCATGTCCGATCATGGTTTGAAAAACTGCGGCAGAGCGAGTCCATGAAAAATTAAACGCAAAATAGTGAGGGACTACTGTGTGTATATTACAAAGTGCTACTACTATATGATAGAAAACTGTGCGTGTGTGTGTGTGTGTGTGTGTGTGGGGCGGGATCTGAGCAAAGACTCTCTGTCTTCAAGAGCTGGTGGGAGGCTCACAGAGACCAATAGCCAATTTACTGCATGACATGTTTTAATAGATGTACTGATGTGGGTCCGAGTTGGCTCTGGAAACTAATCTGGTTCTTTGTTGTTTTATTTGTTCATGAAAAACTGTTAAGAACCAACTGTAGTGGCAGCCCTTCTTGCAATGGAACCACTTTGATAAAAAAAAAAAGAAAGAAAGAAAGAAATAGTAATCCTATTTGAGATCTATACTCCCCTGGATCTCAAAAACTCAGCTGATGCAGAACTTTGTTCTTGTGTTACTCAAAGTATTATTGAGCTCTTTATGCTCTGTGCTTGAAAATGGTAAAAAAAAAAAAAAATTAAGAAACACTTAACCCTCAAATTGAAACCAGATTCTGTTTTTATATGCTGCTTCTGAAAATAAAATGCTGTTTTGTTTTGTTTTTTCCCACAGTAAAGATCAGTTCCACATACACTTAAATAATCCATTCTTAAGAAGCCACCGTCCCCATTAGGTCTCAAAGATTAAATGTCCTCAAAATGTGTGCACCTGCTTAAGAGAGATGAAAACTGCTTTCCAAAACAATAATGTACACTCCACAAACAATCAGTTTTGCCTACACTCTGCTCACTTACCTCAAAGCATCCTCATGATCATCCCATCGCTAATAAAGTTAGCGTACCCTCAAATTACTGTAACCATGGCAACTATTCCCCAAAAGGGCAAGGTGACCTTTAGTTTATGCATTTGGGAAAAATCTAAGATTAATGTTCCCCTAAAACAAGGTGTATCTATTTCATACTTCTACTAATGAATCCAATTTAATGCGCAACTGGTCGTTAATCTGAGCATTACAAATTAGAGTTGAGGCCTTAATTTGCTGAGAGGAAATTAGATTATTTTTAATTATTTCTCCCCACCTCCCTCCCACCTGCTCTGGATCTCTACTTTTTCTATCAAGACACATTTTCCTCATTCCATGAGATGGACAGATTAGAATTAGAGCTCTGGACATCTCTGAAAAGCTGTTGAGGGTGTACTGTCAGGTGTCACAGTCTGAAAGGTGAAAGCTTCAATCCCTGACGCTGTGGTCTTTAGGCACTGTGGACAAAGAAACTGACATTTAATGGTGGCAAAAAATAAAAGTCTATCATTAGAGTTAGACTAGCTGTATGTAAAATGATGGTGGGTGGGCAGCATTTTGTCAGACATAAATTTGAATTTTTACAGATTATATATTTTAAGCTAAAAAAAACATTATAATTGCCAGGTAATGTGAAAGTGACAGCAAGAAAGGAAAAGGTACAAAAAAACAAGGCTCTTATGAAATATGTAACATTAGTAGCTTCATCCATCTGTTAAAGTGAAATCCTTCAATCTCCAAGGAAAAGGTCACATTACTTTAATGTTCTTCACAGCTTGACACAAACCTCAGAACAACAGGAGAGAGGCTGTATGTATGAAATTTGACAAACGACAAGAACCATTTTCCTTTTAAAGCACACTCTAAAAATCACGTCAGCTGTAGATAGAAAAATAAAAGTGTTTTTGTAGTGGCACTTGTCTGTGTAAAGTAAATGAACGGATTTAAAACAAATTGAAAATAATTACTGAAATCACAGAAAAACACTAAGATTTATATTGTGCTGTACTGGAGTGGTTAAGAATTAATCCCTTTCAGTATTTTTGACATGACTCTATAATGCAACCAGCAGTAATGTGTTTAAAAGTCAACCCAGGCCCAACTAGTCCAGTGTAAGCCAGCTATCTGAAAACTAGCTAGTTATATCTGCTAAGGCTTTTCCAAGCCAATGCATTGACTGGTTGCCAGAACTAGCAAGAAACAACTTGGACTCCAAAAAAAAAATAATAATAATATAAAAAACTAACATTAATAAAGTGAAAAGTAACTTCCTTTAAGTATCCCTTTTCCCTCTAATATAAGTAGAGGACGAGATTCATTTCAACTGCAGTTTTTCATCAATTCTAGTTAAAATACTGTCTAGTCCACATGGGTCAATAGTGAATAATATTTTAACTTCCTGCCACCATTTTCAAAACTTGGACCCGAGTGTCGAGCCATTTGGAGACATCTCTTGTCTCCTGTCCTAACATGAACTGACACATTTTAATATTGCAGCAATAATTTATTGTTCAAGTTCAGAAGAAGTTGGTTTTCAAAGTTTTTTGAGTCCAGTCTGGCTCTAGTGGGAGAGAGAATCTGTCCTGCTGTACTGAACAGTCTTTCAATAGTCTTTCAATAATCTTTCAATAATATTTCAACAGTCTTTCAATAATATTTCAATAGTCTTTCAATAATATTTCAACAGTCTTTCAATAATATTTCAATAGTCTTTCAATAATATTTCAACAATCTTTCAATAATATTTCAATAGTTTTTCAATAATATTTCAATAGTCTTTCAATAGTCTTTCAATAAGGTCATGGGTGGTGTGTATCTTCTGGCTGACTCTCCAAAGTGGTGGAATCCATTTTTGGTGTGTTAGTGGTGTTGTGGGTGCTCCCAGCTCAATGACATATACAGGTAGTCACAGCCAGTGCGTGACAGCATCCACCCATCCATCCATCATCTTTTACCTGCTTCTTCATTTATGGGTCACTGGTACCCATGTCCAGTCATCCCTGTGCAAGAGGCAGGGGACGCCATGGACAACTCTCCAGTCCATAACAGGGCCACATAGAGACAAATGACCATTCTCTCACTCACACCTAGGAACTAAAATCACATTTTCAAATACACGATGCCTGCTAATGTTGTAAAACAAGTCAGGATTCATGATTAATTTTTTAAGATGCATGATTGAAAGTTTGATGCGTCTAGTTGTGGTGGGTTTAATTTTGCAACGTTTTGTTTGTTTTATTTGTTTTTGCTTTTTTAATGGTTTTACTGACTCATCATTACTGTAAAATAGATCCAACCCACCAAATCTGGACAATCCTGTTGGGTTACATTAAGTTTAAGTGTCTCTGATGGAGATGTAGGAATGAAGATTACTGTGCAACATGAATATATTGACTAATGTTGGAGTAACTGGATCCATCAAAACATGTCAGTCTATTCTTCCCAATAGATGAAATCCATTTCCTGTTAATAAGAACATAAAACTACTTTGACATATTATGAGCCAGTCATTTTTTCCCCCCATCAGTGACGTGGATCTGATTCATGAGTCACAATCTTTAACTGCTGCTCCAACAAAAGTCTTTTCAATTTTTAATGGCCGCAACCCTCGGGTTTGAAAGTTTAATGCAAAAGTCAGCTGCAATTTTCCCAGAAAGCTGGCCTTGGTCATTTTCACTGGAGGTATTTAAGATAAACACGCTGACCACTGAAACTTCTTTTTTCTGCAGCTCTTATAGCTGCTATCAAAGGGCTAGTTTGCTGCTAACACTCAAAATAGGTAAGATACATAAAAAATACAAATAAATCTAGCTAAAAAAAATTTAAATCATTTGTTTGCTTTGGGCTTTGTTTTGGACAGATCTTCACTGAAAACTAACCATTTTTTAAATGAAAATATAACATTCTTAATTAAATAAATTAAAAAAAAAAAACTTTTAGCAAAGATTGCTGCAACAAAATAAAAATACAAATTTAACCCCAAGAGAACAAACAGGGGAAAAGAGGGAGAAATATAAATATTATGTATACAGTAGTTTAATTTAAAGCCTTCCTTTTTTATGTCTGAAATACTTTGTAACTACTGAGAAAAGAAATGTATATTTTTCCAACTCTTTTGTTGCATCAGAATTGTCACACTGAACGTCAGTTTCATGTCATGTGAGCTGTTTATTTCACCCCCACATCTTAAATGATGTGAAATTCAAATGACCTTGTGTTTCTCTACTGCAGGCCACAAAAGCTGTGGCACACCTGAAGGCAATCCTTGCCTGTCAGGTTTCCTTTCATTACTGCTATTATCATCATCTTCAAGGTAAGTTGCTTTTCTTTCTCTAAATTTTTTTATTATTATTTGCTTGATTATTTTTATGACACTAAAGCTGTAATCTGTACCATAAAAGATGCAATCTAGACATATAATGCCCACTGTAGCCATGTGGTTACAAAGATGTGTGGCTTGAATGCAAGACTGAGTAACCAAGTGGAAAATGCAGGCAATTACCCTGAGACAGGACTTTCAGAGACTCACACTTATACAAAAACTGATTGACTCCACATAATTCAATTAACTAAGCATTTTTTTTTTTTTTTTTTGCATTTTCACCAGTGACGGAGTTTTACTAACCATGACAGGTCCTCAATTTTCTGGTTTCATTTCTGAGAAAGAATTTTGTCACAGCTTAGTTTTCAGTGAGTACATGCACCCAACTACTACCAGTAATTCACTACATGTGCTTTGTCATGTGGAGGGAAACAGGGGAGATGAACCTTTCGTAGGTGAGCTTGGAGTCCACAGGTCACTGTTTCATCATGCTTTTTTCAAACTGCCCTATTTTAATAGGCAGCAGCCTCTACTGTTCTTATTCTCTAGCTTTTATTGGCAGATAATGCTTCTCTGCCCCAGTTTTCATTGATAATAGGCCATCCTCAATCCAACCATGTCTCTACCTCTAATCAATGCTGCAGTTTGCAGGCAATGAGTCCTGTGCAAGACCATTTCTGGATGTTTCATTAAATGACAAACCCAATGTTTACACCAAGAGCAAATCGACCTATTTTCAGCCAAGGGTTCCGCAGAAAGTAAACCGACCTTTACAGAAATACAGTCATGTGACCGTGTTTATGATGGCCCACTTTCCCTATCCTCTTCAATTTGAGTCAGCTATTACTCAAAGCAAATAATTCAGACAAATACCACAATAAAAGTTTTAATAATACACTGGATCTGGGTCTGAGGAAAAAAATGCTGAGGTAATATGACAAAAAATAGTTTATCGTAATACACGTAATAAAAAAAGCTATTCAGAAAAATTAGGTCAATTTATTACAGCTTTGTTAGGATGCGCTTAGAGGGAGATAGATGATCAGGTGATGAGGATCTGCTGCATGATTGCTTTCATATTTCATGACCAGAGAAGACCATTTCAGATCAGAAATGGCAGGCTTTAAGATGAGAGCAGACAGATATGACAGGAGGCATGTGGCCCTAAGAGGCAAATCACTCAAACTGAAAGAGGATGTGGGAATCAGAGGAAATAAACGTGTGTCAAAAACCGAGAAGATAAAAATGTAAAATAACTGCATGTCAGTATACCGTGCATCAGCCGGTGTTATTTTCAAGTGTGTGCCAGTAAATCAAGAAATGGAGAAAGTGCACCTCAGGGGAGCAAGCCGATAAAATGGAAAATGAGAAATTTGGTGAGCGAACAAACAACATTAATAAGCTGAGGAAAATACAGTATTCTGGAAAAATTAATAAATGCACACCGCGCTGAACCCATTCAGGTCCGACCACATCAGCTCATTTCAATATACTGTAGCGACTGAAACACTCTTGGTGTTATAAAAGCCTTGTGGCTTGTTTTCAGGCTAGTTTTTATGAGTCTATTTCTTTCAGCATGTGCTAACCACTACCTTATTTGTGGCAGACTTAACAGACCAGCTGCTGGGTTTGATCATTTATTTTAACATAGCCTCAATGAATATAAAATGATTTTAAAGCAGGTTAGCTAAAGCAATAAGATCGATAAGACGGTCTAATCCAAGCGAGCTAGTAATACTATTTTATATTACATGGTCATTCCAGCAGAAATGTGATATTTCTGCGGGAGGATTCCGTCTTCAAAAGATCTGAATATGTCAACCTACAAACAAAGGGACATAGTCTGTTGAAGTCTGAATGTGACTGTCACTTTTCGAAAGGATCTGAGCTTTGACTGATGAAAATCAATTTTCTCACTTTACACTGTAAAAGAATTGTAGAGTAATTTGTCCGTTCAACTCTTAATTTGTTTTGGGTGTTAACAAAAAGCTAAAAAAAATTAATTAGCCTCTCTAGAAATGCATTGCTGAAGCATATCGGTGAGTTTTTGTCAATAAACTACGTGGCTTTTTACAGCCACTTGGTCAACTGAAATCATATCTGTGTTTGTAGATATTCTTTCAGCAACTTTGGTATAAATATTCAGAAAACAATGCTTAGCGTGTCTTGTCTGTCTCGAAGCAATTAGCAGACCCCACAACACACCAGTTGCCCACTCAGCTTCAGTGTTTATCACCCTGGTGACTGTAATATGATCAGAACAGCATAGCCAAATAAACCTAAGGGAATTACCCAGCGTCAAGCAGGCAGTCTGGAAAGCCTTTGGCTCACAGCCCCTTACAAAAAAAAAAAAAACTGGCCTTCAAAAATGTTTTTCTTGCATTTCATTAGGATAACAGATGACCAGTGAGAGGGCTTTAAAAAGCAAATGCCTGTTCCTGCAGGTTCAAATGTTCTATCTGCTCCGCATGCACAGCTGGAGCTCTGTTTCTATTTGAGATGTCACCGTTTTCGCACAGTTCTTCTCCACTCAGACAAGAACGTTTCCCTAGAGCCAGTTACGCTCTGTAGCTTGTTGTAGGTGCCGGACATTATCTGGTTTTGTCATTTGATGAATGGGTTCCCTGGGCGGAATCCACCTGACCCATCCATCAATAGTGCTACACATAGAGGGTGTGTGCATTAAACATTCATTTTCCCAGTAGTGGCCCATGAATTCAGACCCAGTTCACTTTGATGAAAGGGCATCGCTAATTCAGTTCCTTCTTTTTTTTTCTGAGCAAAGCTGTCTTTATAGTACATTTCATTTGATTTTGAAGGAACACTGATGGAATGTTTCAGAAATAAACTATATTTCTTGGGCCATGACGTCAAAGTAGAGAAAGCTCTGCACGCTGCCTTTCACTCACACTGAAACTGTTGACGATCAGTGGAAATGATTTGTGCTAATAGATGCATCACAGATGTGTGACAGAGGCAAGTTTCACCCACATGCAACGCTTATCACTCAGGTCTCTACTTTAGCTTTATTTTTCTAGTAGTATATCCTTACTGGGTGGCACAGTGGCACAGTAGGAAGAGCTGCTGCCTCTTAGCAAGAAAGTAACCGGATCGAATCCCAGCCAGGGGACTTTTCTGGGTGGAGTTTGCATGTTCTCTCTGTGCATGTGTGGATTTGCTCTGGGTACTCCAATTTCCTCCCACAGACGAACAACATACATGTTAGGCTGATTGGTAACTCTGAATTGTCCCTAGGTGTGAGTGAGAGAGTGAATGGTTGTTTGTCTTGTTTGTCTCCATGTGTCCCTGTGATGGACTGGAGACCTGTCCAGGGCTGTACCCCACCTCTCACACGGTGACTGCTGGATATGAGCACCAGTGAACCCCATGGCCCGAAAAGGAAAAAGTGGGTAAAGATGATGGACGGACGGACGGACGGACGGACGGACGGACGGACGGACGCTTACTTAACTGTCTGGACACTTGGCTATCTCATCTGTGACTCCAGGTTATGTCACAGATAGTGCAACAGATCCCCCACCCCATTTCCCAAAGTTGAAAGTGAAGCCATTCACATTGATTTTCAAGAAAGTTGGTCAAACAACAGCAGATGAAGCTCCTTAGTTACATGTTAGAAGATTTAGAACATATGAAGGCAGCATGCAGGTCAGAAAAACTGAGCAAAGGAAGCAGCATTTATTTATTTATTTATTTATTATTGCATCCTGAATGCTGCAGATTATTTACAATAATACTCATAACATTTTACTTTTTGATTTTTAAAATATTTTAATTTTGAGCATGGCTTGAAATTTTGTGTAGCTAATCCACTGGAATAATTTGTTTTATCTTTTATTTTATTTTTTTTTTTTTTTGTACAAATCTATTGAAGATATTGTTCTGTTACTGAAGATTATTTTTGATTGAACTAATTGTTTGGAAAAAAGGGGCAGAGATATAATAAGATTTTTTTTCTTCTTTCTGCTACCTTTCATTTTTTAAAAATACTGTATTTTGTATGTTATTTTTTATGGGATTGTTTTGTATTGTATTTTAAAAATGAACACATTTTAAATTAAAAAAAAATATATATATATATACCTGTATATATATATATATATATCTGTATATATATACATATCTGTAT
>JARVGV010001587.1:14249663-14261470 GCA_031762435.1 Hypsolebias longignatus | reverse complement strand
TGTCTGTCTGTCTGTCTGTCTGTCTGTCTGTCTGTCTGTCTGTCTGTCTGTCTGTCTGTCTGTCTGTCTGTCTGTATAATCAGACTGCAGTAATAGTTATTGTCCACCACAATAAATGTACAAGCAGTTTTGTTTTTGCCTGTGTCGGTGTGCCTGTGTTTGTCTGTTACCATCATATCTTGGGAATAAATAAAAATAAATGTATATGAAACTCACAGAAATTATTCACTAGATAAAAATATACAAAAGAATTTGACTTTTGGAGTCAACCCCATTGAAGATGGCTTCTTCAGCCATATGATCTTAAAAACATAAACTAGCTAAAACTCAATTAGTTTTCCAGATATGAAGCTCTAAGTTGGTGTTAGCAGCAGAAATTGATTGCACAGATAATTTCAAAGCATGAACCGATTGCACAAGTTTTTTTTTTTGTTTTTTTTTAAACATTCTCGTGAACTTTTGGGGTCAGATGTGTTTGTCTGTTAGCAAAATATCTCATGGACTGCTGAATCGATTCTATTAAGACAGTTATTATTTGTTGTATGTCTACAACTGATTAACCTTTGGAGTCAACCCAATTCAAAATTGTTTAAAAAAACAAATCTCATGAACTACTTTTTAGATTTTAATGTAAATTGCAGAAAGCAATTGATGAACGTAAATATTTGAAGATGGCCACCACAGCTAACTGATATCAGCCAACATAAAAATAGCTACTTGGCTTGTTTTATAGGCATAAGCTACATTTGACCTGTGGTTGTAGCTGAGTAGCTTCTCAGTGTTTGGTGATTTTAATTTTAAATTCTGGCATGAATGTCATGATCCTGCTCCCTCATGTCATAGTTCTGCTCTTGTCATTCAAGCACGCACACTCGCCACAGATCTCTCCACAGATTAATCAGAACTCATGGCCCACACCTGTGCCCTGCTCTTTTTAAGATCCACTTTCATTCCCTGCCAGATTATTCAACTCTTTGTGGTAGTCGATGTCCAGCATTATGTTTTCCTGCCTCGTCGACCCCACATCTGCCTCTTGGATTCCTCAATTTGCCTTCTCCCTGTCTGTTCTGGATTCGCCTTTCTGACCTCAGTACTGATCTTCTTTTCTGCCCCAACGACTACGCTTCACAGATTATAACTTGGATTTGGATCTGGATCTCTGACTCCCAGTGCATGACCCCCGCCTGTGCCTCTGGACTCCGTTCTTGGATTTCCCCTCTGACAACGCTCTGCTCACCTCTGCCCAGTGACGATGATGTCTTTGCCTCCAACTCCTTCAGGTGGCTTCCCCCCTCTCCCGACTGAAGGTTAGTGACGGTCTTTCTGTTCAGCTGACATTTCACAGAAAAGTTCAGTTCACTAATCATCCTATCTCTGCAAATTGGTCCCGCCATTGGATTCAGATGTCCACCAGCAGCTGCTTCTCAAACTTTTTAACCATTCTTGTTGTCTGGTGTCGTGCTCGAATCCTAAATCCAAATTCATGTCAATGAAAGGTTGCAGGTGATATGCATCCCTTCAAGGAATACTTGTCCTTCAGTTTATTCCGTATTGACTGTTTCTGAATTATGAGACGTAGTCACCGATGTAGCTGCTGAACGATGTAAATCTCTGACAAATTTGTTTACAGACAGAACTGTCAGTACTCCTTTATAATCAAGCAGCAACTACTAAAAAAAACAAGAAAGTTTCTGCAATTCTGTTGCTCTGATTGCCATGAAAAACAGTTTTGCTGATGGGAAGCTGGATTTAGAATGTGTAACACCAGCAATTCTGCTTTTTCACACCAGTTATTGTTTATAAAGAGCCTGCGACACTTTGTACATTTTATCCCCCCCACCAAAGCCTGTAAACATATTTAGGCCTTCTTAACAAGCAGATCCTCATTGCTCATTTTCAATTTGTTGCTTCGTCCCTTTGAACTGAACAAGATCTCATCATTCGTGGCAAAACCAGAGAAGAAGGAAAACAAACAGGAGCAGACAGGAGAGAAAAGTTTAAGTTCATGCATCTTCCTCTCTCAAATGAGTCACTGAGCAGCGTTACGCTAGTCGCTCCATATGTATAAGTGAGACTCTGTTTGATCAAAGCCGAGTCAGAGAGGACCACCGCTTTTACTTTAACAAGAGGATTCACTTTTGTTTCCACAATGACAATGAGGCTTTCTCTAAAAACAGAGCTTTAACCACTAACTTTACATAAGGATTTTCCCACTGGAGCGCCATTTCTGATACAGACCGCCATTGGATTTGTGTGTTACCGTAACCCTTCGGAGAATAAAACTGGCTGGAGAGTTAGACTTTGTCTCTGCCAAACTTCATTTCATCCACATTGCTTTGATTCCTTCTTAAAGATTCTCCAAACGGGGAGTTGAATCTTTTCCAAGTTGGGCTTTGGCTGTCGTTTCCAAATGAATATTTGTATTGCATCACTTTTTTTTGTGTGATATGAGACAAGCAATTTGCCATTTATTAAATTACTGTGAGCTACTTTTAAATTAAGGCTCTTAAAAGAATTTCATGTCAGTCTTTTGAACCAAGACCATCTAACGCTGAGAACTAATGCTGTTCTAGCTGTTTTGGTCAAAGAATGTAAAGATGTGTATTCTGGATAATTAGCTACAACCAATCCAAGTTTTAGCTTAATATCTGCAAAGTTGGCTGAGTTGTAGACATTTATGTGATTTCTATGGTCAATTTTGAACTGAGCTGGCTACAACATTTTATAATTTGTTGATGTATACCTAATGATTACTTTCTGAACGTTTCATTAAAATCTATCCAATACTTCATGAGATAATTTACCAGTATTATTGACAAACACACACAGAGATGGACACGGGCAAGAACATTGTCACCTTTGGCAGCACATGATCATTAACTGACATCACAAAACCGTTTACAAGCCGAGTGTTTCCAGAACTAAAAATGTTGTATCTTTCTGAAAGTCTTTGCATTAATCTTATTCTTGTAGTCGTTCAAACACCCTGGTAAGATTAAAAAGTGACAGAGGTGAAGAACAGAAATCTGTTAGACTTCAGTGTTTGATGAGTCATGCTGTTTGAAACCAGATGGGGGAACTTTAAATATCAACGTTTCTCATGTTATTAGTCCTCTAAACAGCAAGGATTCCTCGCATCACTGCCGACACAGTTTTTTTTACTTCCTACCTCTCAACGTGCCATCTGTTCTTCTGGAATGATACTGAACTTCCTCAGATTTGAAGCTTGTCTATTTTGTTGTAGTTGCAAATTTTGGAAAGTGATGTCAATGAAACGATAAAACACAAAACCTACTATAAAATGTGTATGTGGTCACCCACAATGAAGAGCTGATACTGATGACCTTTTTTTTTTTTTTTCCTTATTTAGTCCCAAACAGCATTAAAGCTCAAATAACGATTATTTTTTATTTATTTATTTGCCTTTTTAGTCTCAAACAGCATTAAATCTCAAATAACATGATTTTTTTATTAATTTTTTGTCCCATACAGCATTAAATCTCAGATAGCATGATCATTTTTATTTATTTATTTATTTATTTATTTATTTATTTATTTATTTATTTGCCTTTTGAGTCCCAAACAACATTAAATCTCAAATATTGTTGTATGTATTTATTTATTTATTTATTTATTTATTTACTCATTTGTTTACTTTTTTTAGTCCCAAACAGCATTAAATCTCAAATAACATCTTTGTTTGTTTTTTTTTTTTGTTTGTTTGTTTTTTCATCTTTTTAATATTCTTACTTCTATACACTTTGATCCATTCATATATCAAAACATTCATTCAGGTGATTGGTGATGTGAGCTTGGCCATTTGTAAGTTTTATATAAATATTTATTACTTTTAAATCATTGAGATCTCTTCAACTCTTTTTTAAAAACATTGAAGTTTTTGAAAACTGCTTCAGCACACTGGCTTTATCTTTGATATTTTAAATTTAGCTACCATTCTGCTACTTTAGCTTTTAGCTAGCCTTTTACTGCTTTTAGCTTTGGTCAAGCCTTTTGATATGTTCACATACTTGTTAGTTTTGGATCAATTTTAGCTAGTTACTTTTAACTTTTTAGCCATATGTGTTTTAATACTATTAGCTTTTTATTACTTTTGTCTTTTAGTTAATGTTTTGCTATTTTTACATAGTGTTTTACTACTTTTAAGTAGCATATTGCTACTTTTGGCTTTTTATTGCGCTTCTTTTAGCTTTGCACTCATCTTTCATGCTGCTTTATTTATTTATTTATTTTTTTTATTTTTTTTTTTTACAGAAAAAGTTTTCTTTCTAGTTTATTTAGGCTTGTTTTTGCCTCAAATTCACTGATTCTGAACTCTTTTGGTTCATTTGTTCTTCTGTCATCAGAGCTGTTACCAATTAATCTTTCAAAGCAAAACTTTTGTTCCTCTGGGTTTTGTAATTTACAACATATTTAGATGATTCAGCAAGATAAACAAACATTTTTTTCCTGTTTAATCCACATAATCATTGGGTCAAAGCAACACTTAGTTCTGTCTTCTTGAGCAGGGCATTTAACTCGTTTAACTCCAGCCTGATGGGACAGTTGGACAATGATCCAGCTTCTTCAAACTCCACTGTTTGTCCCCGTTATTCAGAGAAGTTGAGCTCAGTTCAATGTGATCAACGACACCCAGAACTTTTGGTCCTTCTTTAATCTTCCTCTGCTTACTGCAAAGCTTTGAGGTGTGTTTGGGCTTGTTATTCTGCTGCAGTTTGAAATGTTCTCCCCCAAAAAGATGCAAAAAAGGCATATTTCTGAAGTTAGACTGAAGGTTTCCTCTTTGATCCAGGTCGAGTTGATTAGATGTCAGCATCCAGTTTGTGTCTAACAAGACACCTCCAGACATGAATACTCAAATCACCATGCTTTCAAACATGGTTGTAGTGTTTTCTTTTCTCCTGCTTGACTTTTTGTGTTCACATCTTTCAAAGTTTCAATAAATGTGGATTTTTTTTTTCCCCCTGAACATTTCTGTCGGTTCTTCAACCATTATTTATTATTGGTCCTTAATTGTTCTGCTCCTGCAACATCATTAACATTTTCTGCAAGAATATGTATTGGTCTCAGGGTTTCTTAAATGTTCCTAATATGTCCTTGTGTTTAGGACTTCCAAAGTGACATTATAATGTGATGTTTTACACACACACACACACACACACACACGTATGCACGCACACACCTAATAATGAAAATAACTATTTGGTGTTGTTTCATTAGAAAAGCATTGATTCAAACGTTTATTTCTCACAAGTGAAGATGCATGAACAGATGGACAACTATCAGTCATGATACAGGTATTTATTTTGATAGTAACAGAAGCAATAAATGGACAATGTTGATAAAACTATTGTTTCCATTTATTGGACGAAACACAAAATGCCACTACAGAAAACTAAACAAGTGAAGGCTAATAGCTTTCCAGCATTCCTCCGCTTGCACCAACTGAGTGAAGCAAGCACGCATGGGAGGACTCGCTGTTGCAGTTCTTCGAAATTTAACAAGATTAACACTTTAAAACAATTATTTGTTTGCTCGACATTATAGCAAAAGGTGTGTCTCAGTTTAACTTTTCCTTAATAAATGCACTTTAATAGTCAAAACAGCTTCATTTTGCCTGGGAGGCACGGCGCCATCCATCCATCCATCTATTGCAGCCGGCGCCACTAGCTCTCCAGCGTTCCTCCACCTGCACCAGCTGAGTGAAGCGAGCGCGCACGGGAGGACTTGCTGTTGCATTTCTTCGAAATTAAAGCATCAGTCATAAACTGTGTTATGAATATGAAAAAAAATGTATATGTCACTTTGACATATAAGTTGCAGGACTGACAAATCTTTGCCAAAAAAAACCTGTGACTTATACGTCAGAAAATATGGTACTTGTTTTAGTTAAGTCAGTATCTGTGATAGAGTTCTTCTACCTCTCCATGAACAGAGCTCGATTCATCAATCTTTTGATTGTGTTTTCCCATTGGTCTGAGTGAACTTTGGGTAAGACGGACTGAGAATCTCTGAACCGTGGCAGAGTGTCATGCCAGCCTCCTTAGAAGTCCTCAGTCAACTCTCAAACTGATGCTGCAGCCTGGCTGCCTCCAGTAAAATAACCTATCCTCTGACACGTACTCGGTTTTAGTCATGACACTCAATTCTTAAAGGTTTTTAATCAATTCTGTTGTTGCGCATTAAACTTGACTGTTTTATGTGAATTTTAAGAGCCAGCTGTAGGTATCTATTACATAAAACCGACAGTTTTCAGGATATTAAACAAGACAATATTGCAAAATAATTTCTTAACAGCATTAGCAGAAGGTATAATGTACAGTATTTAACTACCATACACAAACACTACTGACATAGCTTGGAAAACTTAACAAATCATTCAACACTCCAAGGTTTGTCCTAAAAAGGATTTTTTTTTTTTTTTACCCAGTCCCTTGATCAATAATATTCATGTAGCTTTAGAAAGAACAACACGTCACCTGCTCTTTTAATCCATGCAGGACAGACTTGACCCTTTTCAGTCGGCATATAAATAGATTCAATTTTCAATTCAATTTAATTCAGTTTATTTATATAGCGCCAAGTCGCAACAGAAGTCATCTCAGGGAACGGAACATAAACTTTCATACATAAAAATAGCAAGTTAATACTATTTATCTGAGGAGCAGACTGCTTTGAGTTTAACTCCATCACAGAACTCTCATCTTGAGCAAGCTTGAAGGCGACGGAGGAAAGGAAAAACTCCCTCGTTAGGAAGAAACTTTTAGCAGAACCTGGCTCAGGACATAGTGCAGTACTGAAAATGCTGTTGCCTCCCTTAAGCATCTTGTTAAAAAAAATAAAACACCAAAAATCTACATATCAGGGTATGTTGAAAGGTATCTATGCTACAGTAACAGCAATCAAAAGCAGAGCACCACACGGATGTGTTCGGTTAGTGCCCCACTGCTGTTTAGTCTTTACGCTATGATTTTGTTTCAACAGAGTTAAAACATCATCATCAAATTTGCTGATGATATGGCTCTTGTAGTTTTGATAAGAACCGGGACCTCTGCTCAGATGGTGCTAGTTGAGCTTTACTTCTTCTTTTACTTGTCACTTCTGCCCATGTCCAGTAGTCACTGGTGGGGGACACCCTAGACAGATCACAGGTCCATCACAGGTACACACAGAGACAATCATTCGCACTCTCACTCACACCTAGGGCAATTTAGAATTACCAGTTAGTCTAAAATAGATGTTTATAGTCTGTGAGATGAAAGTGAAGTATCGTATTTTCCGCCATAAACGTTGCACCGCCTTATAAGTTGCATTGGTCCAAATATGGCTAATAAAATGGAAAAATCCATAAATATGTCGCTTCACTGTATACGTTGCATCTATTATGCATCACCGCTGACAACCTAGAAATGTGAGCCAAACCTGGAAATGTGAGCCACTGTTGTGCTAAAAATCGATCGGCTGCCAAATGGCGGCTGCGGGAGCCTGCATGGGAGGACTTTAACAAGAATTCAACAAGATTAACACTTAAAAACAATTGTTTGTTAGTTCGACATTATAGTAAAGGTGTGTCTCAGTTGAACTTTTACTTATTAAATATGCACTTCAGTGGTCAAATTAGCTGCATTTCACCGGGGCGGCGCAGCGAAATGAAGCTGATTTGACGGCTGCTCCAGGCAGACGACGGTGGCAATGGCAAGCCGATTATGTCATTAATAGCCACTTTTACCTGTTACATGATACAACGGCATGCTATATACTGTTTGACTTCCATCTAGCAGCTGAAAATAGCAATGTTCAATATTTTCAGTCAGAATTAATAAAAGTGGTCATATCTCAGCTAAAAATTGGTTTATAAATATGGGGAGAAATCCATAAATACGTTGCTTTGGCGTATAAGTCACAGGGAATGCAAATGATGCTAAAAAACTGCGACTTATAGGTAAAAAAAATATGGTACCCGGAGAAAACCTTTGTATGGAGAGAACATGCAAACTCCACCCATCTTGAAAGCTGCTCAGGATACATCCTGTATGCATTTCCAGTTACAATTAAAAACCAAAGCATAAAATGATTTTCAACAATTAAATATCATGACGTGTACAAGAAGTCAATCAGACCAAAGAAGACAGGAGATATTCCCTCTGTTCTTTTGCTCACAGAAACAAAATGTTTTACAATATGTCCGTTCAACTGAAAGCCAGGGCTTGTCTGATCCAAGCTGGTTCTTGTAAGAGTTTCTTCATTGACTGACACCACAGGAGCACTTTTAGACGTGCTAATAAAATAACCAAGGATCCCAACCATAATAAATTTAGGATGAATGAGTGCAGGAAAAACAAATATTTTTGTCCCTTTATCATGGTACTCACAAAAGACACTTTGAAACTTTTGGGTCTAACTGTCTAATTTTGTGTAATAGTTTTAGTTTTCTTGCTGTTTCTTAAGCAGTTGTGTGTGTACTGGAGCTTGTGATGCAAGACGTGTCTGCTAGTGGACAATGAAGTATGTCAACGATCAGAAGTCAAACTGGTTTTGCACTTTTTGGTCATTTCTTCTCAACTTTAAGCAAATCACTCATTGTATTGTTGCCACGGGAATATGGCTCCAAAACATGGCCTCAAAGTTATCCTTAGGTAACTTGCATTTCAGGGATTTGTTTTCGTCCCTCGGTTCAATTATGTGTCAATCCACCAAACCATCTAATTATACCAGTAGCGTATTCATCAAAAGTCATTTTTCATGTGCAAGGGTGGAGAGACACGAGTTCTCCTACCTGCTGGTGTCAGCTGAGGTGATGGCGATGAGTGGCGGTGCACGTAAAGGCAGTGTTGTGGGCCTCGGGGGACCCGTGACTGTGTCTGGTGAGTGTGGGAGGGACTGGAGCAGAAAACACGAGGAGCACTGGGGAACATAATACTAAATGACTGAAATGGCACAACCACAGAAAATAAACTAACAAAATACACAGATCCTTACAGGCTCAGGCTTACGGTCGCAGTAGTACTGCTCTGCCTGTCGAAAGGCTAAAGGTGGCAACTGGACCGCCCGGCATGAAAGTCTTCGCACCAGAAAGGGCTCCATACATATGACTGGCTCAGGTTCTGGGGAGTCGGATGATTCATCGGACACCTGAAATTAAAAAAAAGCAAAATCTAAAGAAAACCTTTAAAGATTTTTCACTAAAAACAAACAAAAAAAAGTTTGCCTGAAAATAACCATTTGTTCTTGTGTTGTGCTCTTTGTTCAAGCATAAATTCACATGTGGTTTTAAAAGACCAATAAGAAACAGAGTTTGCTCACCCTGCAACATATTGTAAATTAAGCTTAATAGCACAGGCACGAGTCTTATTCCTGCAGGATTTAGTAACCAGACCTTTAATCAACACAATTATAACCTTCACTGGTGCAGAATCTATTGCAAGACTATTATATAACGCAGGTTGTTTTGTTTCAAGGTGCGCTCGATAAAGCTTGCATTTATTATCGTCTACAGGGAGAACAGATGCTTGGTAGCAGGAAGTTTTCTTTGGATGCCTTCAGGATTTGCTGGATCTTCAATGGTTTGCTGTTTTTAACTAGCTTCATGCAGAGGAGCTCCAAACAAAGAGAGCGAATCAATGAAGCAAGTAAACCTACTCTGCTGAATTGTTTATTTCTGAAATCTTTTGCATTTGATATACAGTAAATACTCAGCCTTCTCTGCATCAATAGGCAGATGTGACTTTCAATAAAATAAACATAAAGGTGTTGTTTTGTTTTTGGGGGAATGTACAAAATGTAACGACGTCGTGTGTTACAAAAATTAAAAACCAGCAAGAGGAATTAGAAAGAGGTCACTGAAGACCTGACAAGGGTTTAAATGGAAGGTGATTCACTTGAGGAATAGCTGAAAGTGAAAATGACACCGCATGCATAGCAAAGAGAGGAGGGGAAAAGAGACAGAACAAAAGAGCCTCGTGGAAGCTCGAGACTGTAAAACATCTGAGATGAGACCAGAATGGGAGGACAGAAACTCATTCTGCAGTAGCAGGTTAACCAGGAGGAAACACATCGGGTGGTCAATATGCCGTTAAGTGGTTATCAGAAAGGATGTCTCTGCTGAGGTCATGGCAGCTGCAGGAACTCTCCAAACGTCAGTCGCTCCAGTCAAGAAGTCGCCGTTTTACATTGTAGTCCAACTTTACAAATGTTTACTTTAGCAAATTAATTGCTCGATGTCCATTTTCAGTACCAATCACCAAAAGCAAATTTTTCTTCTTTCTATTATAATTGCTGTTTTGCTTTCTGTGAGTTTACCTATACTGTGCAAAGCCTTTTGTTTCTTTGCACTGTTACTGAACATATACAAGCTCCTAAAGGACAGTCGATAGGAGTTCAATTTCGTCTTTCCTCGGGGATAGCGCAGAGGTAATCCATTATTTGTTTATCGACTGGTTCCACGATTTTTCAGGATTCGGGACACACTTGAATATATCAGCACACGTGGCGCAGACTCATGAGACAGCGTGATAAATTGGGGCTGATTGCGTGCCATTAATCTTGCTTCAAACAACACACAGTCATTGTTCTGCATGAAGGAACAAAAGCCTCTCTTGTAGAGGTAATGGTCAAGCGTTACCTTCATATTCACTTCAGATGTTTTACAAGTACTTCAACGTTGTTGGCGTTTTTAAAGAGCAGAGCTGAGGCCATTCATGTTTGCCAGTTTTGACGTAAAGAGCAGTTCAAATCAGCACAGTTTACACTGTAGCTTAATGATTCAGTGGCCAATGAATGTCAAAGGAACATGAATGTTTGCAGAAGCTACTCCTTTTTTTCTTTCCTTCTTCTCAAACTGGCCCTGATCATTAGTTCTCCGGGCTTACAGAAGGTCTTTAAAAGTTTTTCTTTATTCTTTGGCCGCTATTTTTAAACTCAATTTTAGTTCAGTCCTTGTGCCTTAACGTCGCGGCAACATATCCAGTGTGATAAAATTGGCGAAAGTGAACAAGTGGAGCAGAAGTTGTCAGTCGTAAATGTAAAAATATTTTTAAATGTCTGGAAGTTACATCTTTCACAAAGAGAAAAATAAAGTTAATTTAAAGATGCAAAACATGATTTGAAAAATGTATCTTAGTTTATCTTAAACTGTATGACAGACTTTCAACTCATTGTTATAATAAAAGAAACGGTATTATATTTGGTGCTCTTCAAAGAGCTAAGTAAAATAATTAAATTTCATCTTTGTGACAGGTTGCTAGTGGGACAGTGGTCTAAAGATTCTGTTTTATTTTTTATTTTTTGTGCTAAATTGTCTGCTGTGTGATGAAACAGCACTGCTGTAGTTCATCTTTTAAGATCCAGAGCTTTTTGTAAGCTTTTTTGTAGCTGAAGAAAGTTGTTCAAATCCGTCATTACAAACTGTCCTTAGTGGTTGGCATATCATAAAAAAAGGGTTTGAGCAGCCTCAACACGTACTGTAAACATTTTTCATAAAAACACTTGGGAAAAGTGTTGGACTCATTTATCAACACGTGTCTAGTAGTGCAAACACAATCTGTCCTAAGTCAGCTCTAGGTCATCCCCTTGAACTTATGTGACCCCACACAAGCTGTAAGCACGCTGTCTCCAGACAAGAAAAAATAATAATAAAATACTGTACATATACAGTACTGTATATATTTATTATTATTAGTATTATTATTATTATTATTATTATTATTATTATTATTATTATTATTATTATTATTCTTGTTATTATTATTATTATTATTATTATTATTATTATTATTATTATTCTTCTTATT
>JARVGV010001587.1:14231049-14241867 GCA_031762435.1 Hypsolebias longignatus | reverse complement strand
TTTTATCAGATATGTTTGCAAAAAGCCTTTCCCCCCCCCCCCCCCTTAGCTCAGAAATAATGCTTGACTATACTGTTCTGGATCCAAAAGCATGACCTTACCAATATTTGCAGCTTCCTATCCAGACAAAGACCTAATCCATATGTTATTTGCTTTTCACACTTGTGCAAGTTTTTGGAAAGTGATTAAAACACATTTAATTTTTTTATGTTACAACTGGAGTTTGATAAGCAAACTTGACTTTTTCAAACAGAAACCCTCATGCAGTCAGCAAACACTCAAGAGTTCAAACCACCAGAAAGTTTTCCTCCGTTTTAGATTATTTTTCTAACCATCATTCTAAGTCACACTTCACGTCCCAAGATCAGCTATGTAGCAGTAACATTTATTACATTTTGATGGCAAAATATAATAAAAATCAATGTAATCTGGTCAAGCTTCTAAGAATTTGTGACTTTTTGCAGATGAACAGGTACCTTGAATTATAAAGTTTACATTCACGTCACGGTCCAACTTTGATCTGCATGTGCTTCAACATCCACAGCTGATTTTTTTTTTTTTAAACCATTCTAATGGGCAACACGACAGCTCACGGTTTGACATGCACTTTTATCATGAAAGTGGTTAAAAATGCATGTGAAGTGGAATTTATGAGACAAAAAAAAAAAGATTCATCCCCTTGTCTGCAGGGGGTTGTAGCCTTTGATGAAATCTCTTGTTGTGAGGCTTCTCAGAAATGCAGGTGGTGCAGTTCAGACTCCAATCAGGCGTTTTGCACCACTTCAAGCTTGGCTTTATGCGAGAGATGAAAATCGTCCACGTTTTAACAGTTTTTTTTTTTTTTTTTTTATGCCACTCATCGACTTCTTGTCTTTGCCACTGACTTCATGGCTGAGTGATATGAACTACATTTTAACAGTCCTGCATGCTGCGTTATACGTTTCTTTATACGAGCTCCATCACCAGGGATCATGTGCATCTTTTCAAGTTATTCCCGCTTGTGTTCAGGACTTATGAATTAATTCCTGTCAATAACAAAGAGGAAGCCATTCCTTTTTTTTTATTTTTTTTCTTTTTTTTTTTTTTTTTTTTTTTTAATAAACTGAATTTTTCATAAGCACATTCCTTTTTTCTGTTGATCTTTTCAAAGATTAAAATTGCACCAAGAAATCTGGTTGCTTCACACAAAATACGATCTCTGGACAATAACTCAGACTGTATCGATTTGTTATGTTTCATGATAATTATGCATGATTTGAGTTGGATAATATTGGAATGCAGTGCACGCTGCCTGCAAAAAATCTCTACCTTTACCTTCCTGAAGCTTATATTGGCAACAGCTTTTGTTAAGTGGCTGAGCATTTGAATCAAGCTGAGAGGCTGTTTGCTGATTTCTCAATTAGAAACAAATGCCAAAGCCTTTTTTTAGGCTCTGATGACAACATCGCAATATGCTGCTGCATCGTTTTACATTAAAACTCCTGAGCAGCTCATTCACCATCATTTCAAGTCATATAGTCAGTTTCATTATGCATAATTGTCAGTTTTTCTGAGAGCTATTTTACAAAATTCATTTGATTCTGAGTTGTTTCAAGGGCTGGGTAAAACTAAATAAATAAAGAGATTCACGCTTTTAATGTTAAGCCAGAGGGGAGAGCCTTCACTTTGCTCGCTAGGTGCAACCTTTCAAGATCTGTGCCATCACTCAGCTTAGTTCTCTGAATTTACTGTAGCGATTGATTTGTATCAATGTGGGAATCTTAAATAGTTTCTGGGTAATGCCCAGCGGCAAGGAGAGGGTGTGACGGAAAAGACGCTCTCACCAAAGAAAAAAGATGTGGATAAAATGTGTGCGCTGATAAAAAAAAATAAATAAATAAAAAGGATTGTTTCTTTTTTGTTTGGGAGGAAAGAGATGCAGTGAATCACAAGGTTGAAAAAGCCATTTAGCACTCACTTTTACTAGACAGTTTATAGGCAGTGTTCACCTTTTGTGTGTGGCATTGCTGCATTAGTGACAAAGCAGAGTAGCAGGTTTTATCTACAGGGTCACTTCATTACCAGCATTTGCACAAAGTGCAGTCTATATTCAAAGATAATTTACTTTGGAGAATGTGAAACTCATGTTTTTTTTACTTTCTATACCATTGAGGGATTTCACATGTTCGCTCTGCCAGTACGTTCTGTCTTTGTAGACAGGTTGTGCAGAGGTTCATGTTCGGCTCCATGCTAAGGGTGATTGGTATTTACAACCGATATGCAAGTTTTTACTGCCAGAGCCAGTGGCTTGCTGGGCTGTAAAATGCTGTCTCCTGTGGAGTAATAAAAATGAACTCAGCTCGTCCCCAACAGCACACAATGCACACAGAATAAAACATCCCATGCATCTATTCTGCTCAGAAAATAAAGGAAAGAGTGTGTCGTGCATTGTATGAATTGTAACGTACAGTTTTTATTATAGCCTCTGGTGGCTTCGTGGTACATTCAAAAGCAATAATGATTTTTGTCAAAGCATTTTTCACGAGAATTTTACTAGATAGATACAAAAAAACATGGAAACGCCAATCGTAAATTCATTTTAATAGCAAATTTCTGTCAAGTTTATTTGGTTAATTCTACCATCTGCAAATTGCATGCTGGAATTGTTGTTAATCCACAATGTTATTCAAGGAAAGGCAAAAAAAAAAAAAAAAAAAAAAAAAAAAAGATTTCTAAACATATTTTACTGAAGTATACATGACAGTTTCATTTAGAAAGTATCAGTAAATTATATAAATTTCTAAGATTACCAGCACCATTGCACCTGTATTGTGTAAATACAGAGCATGGTTGCTCAGCAGCACTAATTTACATTCAAGAATCCCTCCTTTACCTTCAGTGACGAGGCTCTATCAGACACATCCATGTTTGCTGCTGCTGTTTCATGCAAATCATCTCTGTTTTCTATCACTGCCAAGTTTAAGGCAATAACTCCCCCCTCCTTTTTCTTCATGCATGTCTCTTGCAATTCCTTCACAAAGATGACTGCATCATTTAAATATTCATACGTTGCTCTGGTTTTAATATAATATCGTACTCTATATGCTTCTGACAGAGAACATCAGGTCTGACAACATGACAGCTCAATAAAGTAGGCAAACATAAAGGCAAAACAAAAGCAGGGGACACAACAGCAAAAACATTTTGTTTTGAGAGAGAAACTGTGATGCGAGAAAGGCTTAGTGGCAGAAAACAAGAAGGATGAACAATGATGTGCTGAAGTGTCATATTGCAGGTTCGACTTCTTCTTTCCGTTAACCTGAAGCTGAAGAATACTCCGATTGTCCACAACGTTGCAGAAACTTTCACATATTTTGATGAAGTGACACAGGGTAGATAATGGCAGCAAGTGCTGGAAACTGGGCCAAGACTAAATAAATAAATAAATAAATAAATAAATAAAACGTGAGAACCTGTGATCTCATTAATGCATGGCCCAAAAACTATTTAATGTTGAGCAGCAGTGTTTCAAATAATTAAAAAAACAGAGCCTGTGGGGTCCCACAAGGCTCTATTCTTGGACCCCTTCTGTTTTCATCGTATCTGCTCCCCTTGGGGTCTATCCAGAGAAAACATGGTCTTTCATTTCATTGCTATGCTGACGACTGTCAGGTTTATCTGCCCTTAAAACCAAATAGTTCATGCACAATCCACCCTCTGTTAAAACGTCTTAATGTCTTTAAAGCATGGATGGCTTCAAACTTTTAAAGTATCAACGATCAGAAAACTGAAGTCATTGTGTTTAGCCCTAGCTCTACTGCTGTCTCTGTTCCTGTTAATCTTGACTCACTTGAGCTGCATCTTAAGCAGTCTGTTACAAATCTCAGGATGGTTTTAGACTCTGACTTTAAGTTTAGCAAACAGATTAACTCTGGTCTACAAAAATGCTTCCTCCAGTAAAGGCAGATAGGTAAGCTGAAGTCCGTGTTGACCAGATCTGATCTTGAAAAAATAGTCCATGCATTCATTACAACCCAGCTAGACTACTGTAGTGCACTTTATGTTGAGGTCAGTCAGGTGTCCCTTTCACGTCCAGCTTGTCCAAAATGATGCAGCTCAGTTATTAACAGGATCTTGTAGGTGTGAGCATATTTCACCAGTTTTGTCCTCTCTTCACTGGCTCCCTGTGCATGTCAGAATTGATTAAAAAATTATCTTGTTGATATTTAAGTGCATAAAATGGCCATGAACTCTCATATCTCTCCGACCTACTTCATCCATAAGTTCCTTCTCGGGCGCTGAGATCATCTGACCAACTGCTTTAGGCTGTACTAAAAACCAGGTTGAAGCTCAGAGGAGCTAGAGTCATGCACCCTAAACTCTGGAACAATCTGCCCATTAATATTAGACAGGCCCCTTCACTTCCTGCTTTTAAATCTCTACTAAAAACACACCTGTATTCACTGATGTTTAACACAGTATGGTTTGATTTAGTATTTAATTGATTTTCATTGTTTCAAAGATGACAGAGCTCACAGCAGGGATACTTTGAGCAATATGTGAAAACTTTGTGACCCACCGCGTGGATGTTACTGGAAGTTGTAGAGTTCCAATAGGTGTTGCTGACCAAGTACATCTGGTATTCTTATAGCATCTCGCGGTTTAACAATCAACCCCAAAAAGACAGTAAGAATATCCTCAAAATGATCTGAGGAGTTGATTAATGACCTCACAACTTATGGGATTCAAAGGGTTCAGTACTTATGGTTTGGTTCTAAATACTTCAGCATATCTTTAGAGGTTTTTCAGTTGATGTTTAGATGAGCTGAGGCTGTCATAGTGCCAAAACTAGGAGCAAGTTTTATAAGGTGTGGATGACATTATAGAATAATAGAATTGAAAAACAGAATAGAACCCCCCCCACACTTGTATTTACTCTGGTATCCTGCTGACAGTGAGATTGGATCCCTGAGGTTCAGATTTGTTTTGGCACTGCCCAGTTGCCAGAAGTAAACCCCAGCTGTTTTACTAACAATAGTTAAAGTTGATGGAAAAAAATAAATCACTGGATTTTTGTCTTGGTGATCTGCATTTAATATCTGTGTATCAATATTGTTTTCTTTTTGTCTTTTGTACTATAGGCAGTGTATTTATTTAAAGTACAGAATGTAGAATTGTTTTAATTATTTTAGCTTGTACATTGTGAAGAACAACAGTTTGTAATGCAGCTGTGTTAGCATTGGTTCAAAGGAGCAAAAATGCACTGGAGTAATGCAAAGACAACATGTTCAATAACCTAAAACCAGATGCAAAGCATAAATAAAACCTTAGTTCTATGTGGTCTTCTTTTGTAGAAGACTATATAGAGCAATTAAGATAACCAATGTGCACAAAAAGACAAGGAGAAAAATAAAAGGATTAAACGACACATACTGGTGCATATAAAGCAGATGAGATGGCAAACAAACTAAAACCAGGTGTGTGAGAGAAGAGAGACTGATCATCAGAACAAGATGACAACATTTTAAAAATGGAAGAGCACAGAACAATAAAAAAGTAAAACAAGAATTAATAGAGTACAATAAATAATTGTATAAAAGCAGCAGACCCAAGTTACAATAATAACAATAAATTAAACAAGAACATTATAAAACATCAACTGCAAATAATCATTCAAACAAGATTATCATAACCTCCCATAACTTTAAGACCAGGACACAAATAATTAAAATTGTTGACTTCAGAGCTTGTTTGAAAAGAAACCAAAACGCAGAGGAGACTGGGGCTAAATGAGCCTGAACTTAAGAGAAACTAACAAGTTTTGTTCTTCATGTTATTTATTTACTGAAGTGTTACTGGTTGAGGTTTGACTGGAACCAGAAAATAACTCTTGATGTACTTTGTAAAACTGTTCAATCTGAAATATCCTAATCAACACTGTGCAGTAGTTGGTCAAGAAAACGTATTGGGCTTTGGCACCAAATCAAACAAGTTTATCTTTTGTATGTAAAAAAAATTCTTGAAGTAAATCAGTGCTTCAGAAATGTATTCCTGATAACCTTACAAGGCTGGGATCAGCGTTTATATGTCTCCACTGTTAAGTCGAGGATAAATGGACGAGACGAGTATTTCAGTATTTTGTAATTTTGGATTTTGTGATTGATGCACATAAAAATAAGCAAATGAAGGGAATACCTGGTCGGGACCCAAACAACAGGAATGGGAAACTCTCAGCAGAAAGACAAAATTTACATGGTTTCTGGAGTCAAAGCTACATTAAAAAATAATTTTCTTTACTTTTTTTCATGTGCAAAATGTGTGAGGGTGACTGTGCTCTAGTGTATAAAGAGCAAGATCTTACAGTTTTAATAAAGATTTTATGAAGATAAATCGTTTTATGGGAAAAAATATACTGAATGTGTCATCCATGGATGTAATTTAGATAAAGTTTCTCTCTGGCTGGATGGTAACTTCATTACCTCATGCATCCTCAGCAGTGACCATTTCTGGCGGAGTTTAAACATCACTCTCCATGCATTAGCCTCACATCCACAACTAGCACACCGCCAAACATCTCATGCAAGATTAATCACACTTTAAACACAGTCAACAGGCTGTGAAATGAGAACGGTGAGCGGGCAGCACTGTTTCCTCACATGCCATGTAGAAAGTTAAATAAATATCAAGCCTGCCTAACTCTTTGCCTATCTGCATAATGGATTAAGCTAAAAAGCAATCTCAGCACAGATGAAAGAGCAGGCAGGCCCGCTCTGACACGTGCACTGAGACTGACACAAATTTATCACACAGATGTTTTGGCAAGATTGAAAATAAGAATAGATTCAATTTCCAAAAGTATGTCATTTTGATATGAAGATGCAAATCTAAATGTGTTTCAAATACCCAGAACTGACTCATAACTGAGCGCGTGGATAAGCTGCTCAAAAGCAATTAACATTATTTGTGGTTTGCCAGGCAAACCAGTAATAAGAAGACTGCTGCAATCACTGACCTGGTCTGTGGTTGAGACAGTCAAGTGTTCGTGTGAAAAATTTGTGAAAGGTGGATTATACGGAGACAAACCTGTTTTTTTTTTTCCTTGCGATGAGGCATTAGAAACCTTAAATAATTACACTGTTCCACCCAAGTGGCACCAAAGGGGATTTAAACAAGCACAAAAGCATTGCTGTTGTCTTCCCTGCCTTGTCGTAGAGCTACTCATGCACCTTGAAGTGTTACTGTTTTTCCTCAAGATGTGCATGAAATGGTGTAGACAATAAAATAAATCATTACATGTGTTCCAAGCTATTATGTTATATTATTTTTTATTTCATCTCCTGCAGCTGCACCTTTTCTTATAATGCTCCTGTCCGCTGATCCCGTTCAATCCAATTTCCTTGCTCTTTTTTTTTATTAAATATCTTGTCAGCCACTTCCCCTGTCCTCCTCCTGCCAGCTCCTGTATACGTGCCGTGTGACCACCAGCTTTACGGGTGATTAATGTGATTTCAGATCATCAAATCCTTCAAGCTGAACCAAATTCTGCCTCTTTCTAGAACCCTTTGAGCAATTTCCCACGGCTTCAAAGCTCAACCCTTCATCTTTGTTAGCTGCCTCTGTCTATTTACCGCTCCCAAACCCATTCCCCGGATCCACAAAGCAAACACTTGGCCCGAACGCTCCCCCACTGGCCTCTAATTGGTGATCAAGATGTGTGCGAGAAGGAGACAGAGGAGCCTTTAGCCCATTTCTGTTCCCTCATCACATTCACAGGGCCACAGTCACATCTGCGTAACCATGGTGATGCTGATAAGGTGACTCATGACTATTCATCAATGGCACTGCCTGATTGGACAGCACCCGAGAGCCTTGGGAAAAGTATTCATCCTGCACAGCCTGTGTCCCCGCTCTACCTTAATAGGCCCCTCGGAACAGCGAGGAAGCATCTCTGCTGCTTTCTGTTTGTTTTTCACATTCAGCTCTTCCCCCTCGTCCTCCCCCTTCCGTCTCGCCCCATCGATACCCTCCTGTGGGTGGAACATTCTAACCCCGTGACCTGCACTCTTCACCTTGTCCCAGCTGATGAAGGTAATGACCGCAGGCACAATAAAGCACTATTTTTCTACAGTAACCTGGTAATTTTTTTCCCTGAGTGAGCTGCTTGCAAATGAATGTTAAAATTCAGAAAAGTTTATTTTTCACAGGGATGTATTCACTTCTAAATACCCTTCAGGCACATAGATGTGAATCATCAAACTGTTTTTGCTCCTTATGAGTTTTTTTTTATTATTATTATTTCACTTCAAGGGACATTTGCAATTTGCAATTATTTTATTTTATTTTATTTTGTCTTCCGTAAAGCTGAGGATCAGATCTTTACTAATTTGGGTTGTGTGAAACGTCTCAAAACAATTAATATCTTGTTGTAGCACAACCTAAGTTTGGAGAAATGGGTTTTAGTTCTAACTGGACTGAGAAGCTAACAGGTCGTTAGGGTCAAGAACGAAAGGAAATGTTGTTTTAAAGCAGTTCCAGTCTCAAAGTTTTATTGCTGTTCATGCAAACTATTTTGTAAACTTCACTTTTTGCCATCAGAATTGCGTTGCACATTTATTCTGTAGAGATATCAGGTTTCTGAAGAATTCACCCACGGCTACACCAGAATGCTTAATGAGCTAGCAACTAATCAAACGATCAAAAGAACTGAGCAAAGAAAAAGTGATGACAATGTTAAGGTTTGTTTATTTAAGTGTTAATATACACATATATGAACTTTTTTTTTTTTTTAACAAAGTAGATTTGGGATGCTTTAAGATGGCAGCATCACACTTTGGGCTTGGTCAGACTGTTTGCTCCACAGTACAGTCAAAATTAAACTATTTCTCCAAACTGAGTTAATTCAAGGAGCTATTCACAACAGGTAAGATAATAACTGTTCATAAACCTTCCACGTAACCTCATTTCAAAAGATCTCAACTGTTCATTTGTTTTAACTTAGATTTTATTTGCCTGTTTTATTTTGTTTGATTTTATTTTGCGCAATAATAGGAATAATTAGAGCCTTTATTGAAGACAATTCAATTCAATGGGGCTTTGATGACCCTGAGTTTTGAAAGTCAGTTATGACTTCTTTTTTTTTTTTAAATAAAGAAAATAGAACTAATAATTTGCATATCATTTTAGCACACTCCTATTTAAATTGTAGACATGTAATATGTCTATCTAGATGCATTCCAACCAAGAGAGAGCAGAAATGCGTGGGATCTTTAAGAGCTCTGGACTGAGACAACCAATGATTCATGGAAAAACATGACCTATGTGGCAAATTCACAGCAGCTCTGCTGAAGTCTGGCATTTACATTTGGTTAATGCTTTTTTAATTCATTCATTCAACCTTTATTTAAACAGATAAATCACATTGAGCCTCGAAGACTCATTTACAAGTGAGATCTGTTGACAGACAATAAGTGGTGAAAAATGACACACAGGGTTTGGAGACAAAAAAAATTCCTAACATATTTTTGATCTCTGCATGTAGATAAAAAATTTGTTAATCATTTGGCCTTCCTTATATTCCAGCTAAAGGACTGAACCAGCAGCCCTGCATTTGCGCTGGAACTCAAGGTCAAGAGAGCATGACAGGATGTCTTATGCATGAGCCTAATACTGTTTGCTGATGCTGCATCTGAGCTCCCGCTCCACTTGAAAGCTCTTATCAGTCCTGTTGTTTGGATTTAGCAGAAAACCTGCCTCCTCCATCCAGATGGATAGAGGTGGGTGATGGACAGCTTGTCCGCACTTCTGACAACATCATGTGAGAGCTTGATACAGTCCATTTAGTGGAGCTGAGCTGCTGTGTAGAATAAAAAGACCAGTTTTGCACTCGTGCAGCATTTGTCTCATGTAAAGCCACAAATAATAGCTTTGGGTTTAGCTTTTTTATTTATTTATTTATTCAGAAAAGGTTTAAAAAAAAAGGTGAAAATTTTATATTTTTGTTTTTTTAATCATGTTCAAGAAAACCATTTGTGAACATATGTTACAAACACTGCAGTAAACTATATTTAGCACTAAATGAAAAAAGTTTTAAAATAAGTAGTTTCAATGAGTAAAATTAAAATGATAGGACGCTAAAGGTTTATCAAATATTGCTAAAAAAAATTAAGCTTTTTAGTCCCTGTGAAATTAGTTTTATTTGAATCTTTTTTTGTTTATTGTAGATTTATTTTCCTAAAACATGTCTTATTATATGGTTGATTAATAAAATGTCAACAATTTAACAGAAAAAAATATCCACAGTCTTACAATTATGATTACAGACAACTGTTTCAGTACAGAACATTTATTCAGTTAACTATGTTCAATCAGGTCATGTGGACGGTTTCTTTCTTTTGCTGAGAGGTTTCGTCCTTCATCCAAAGGACTTCATTCCAAGGAGCCACAAGCAAACTGGAGTCCCACAAGTACCACTCTCTCATAGTGGATAAAAACAGTTTACTGATGATTAGATGGTTTCCGGGGCCCTCCCTCTCCCCCATCAACCACTCTGAGGCAGTCATGCCAAAATGGTTCAAAACACCAAAGTTCATGCTCAATAATCCAGGTAAAAAAAATCCATCAATTTTCAGTCAGGTCATCTGGAAGGTTTCTCTCTTTTGCTGAGACGTTTCGTCCTTCATCCAAAGGACTTCTTCAGATTGCCTCAGAGGAGTTGACAGGGGAGAGGGTGGGCCCCATCAACCATCTTATCACTAGCAAATTGGTAAAGTTTGTTTTCTCAGTCATCCAGGTATATAACAACAAAAAAGGTTGAATCATGTCATCTGGACTTCGTTTTTT
>JARVGV010001587.1:14184164-14196800 GCA_031762435.1 Hypsolebias longignatus | reverse complement strand
AAAAAGGTGTCAGCAAAGGTCAAAGGAAAAGTTTACAAGACAGTGGTGAAACCAGCTATGTTGTATGGTCTGGAGACAGTGGCATTGACAAAAAGACAAGAGAAAGAACTGGAAGTTGCAGAAATGAAGATGTTGTTCTTCTTAGGAGTGACAAGGATGGATAAGATTAGGAATGAGCTCATCAGAGGTACAGCACTGGTTGAACAACTAGGAGATAAAGTTAGAGAGGCCAGACAGATGGTTTGGACATGTCCAGAGGAGGAACAGTGGGTATATTGATAGAAGGATGTTAGAAATGCATCCGCCAGGACAAAAAACAGGAGATATATAGATAATGTTAGAGAGACATGGAGGTAGTTGGAGTGAGAACAGAGTGAGATGGAGGAGGAGTCAATCATTTGTTCAACCTTTATATAAACAGGTTAGTCCCGTTGAGCCACGGGGACTCATTTACAAGAGAGACCTGGAAATGGGATGGAAAGGATGACTCGCTGTGGCGACCCCTGAAGAGGGAATAGCCGAAAGAAGAATACGTAACAAGTTTTATCTGACCTTAAGTTACCCACATTACTGAGAATAGATGGATACATTTGATCCCTGTTGAACCTGTTCTTGTGATTCAAAATACAGAAAGAATCACTAATAGACAGAAATTTTAGTATTCGTACTCTTACTATCCACGTACACCAATGGTCTTTGTGTTTTCTTGGCTTTAATAAAAGAAAGTTTTAAATCATTATTTTTATGGTATATAAGTATTTCCAGCAAATAGAGCAGATAAAGAATAAGTTGAAGATGGTGAATGAAACTGAGTACCCCAGCAGCAATCAGGCAATTTATTTATGATGAGTTATTGAACAAATCGAAAGAAAAGAAAATGGTAAGAGAGTGATAACATACAATAATGGTTAGCAACTGAAAAATGTTAAAATGACTATTTTTAAAATTACAAATAACAATAAAGGAAGACAGCATTTTATGTCTACCAATGACCCGACAAAGAATAGCTTCTGCACTTGTTACCACAACATAAAATGGTAACATATGCAGTATTTTGTGTATACATTTAACTATTTAGAAATGTACAAAAGTCTGTTAAGTGAAAGCCCAGTGAAACTCCTCCAATACAACCATATATCAAAATGTCTGTAAATGCAGGCAATGCAGACAAAACCTCCATGTGCAAAAACTTACCAGTGTATTTTCCCCACTAGCACTATTCCATAATCTCATGCGGTCGTCCGTTCCAGTGGTTAGAAGGTAGAGACCATCAGAAGTAAAGCAGAGACCATTCACTCGGCCATTATGGGCTGTGTTGACTGGTGGGAGGAAGGTGAGGTATGTTAATAGTGCATTATTTCCTCCACTGAATTTAAACCCTTCTATTTACACCACATACCAATTAACTGCGCTTGATGCAGTTGTTGTTAAAATCATTTTGTTGGAATGAGCCAAAAGCTAAGATTATGTAAGCTTACTGTACCGCACGTGAAAATGTCTATCTGCATAATCAGAATGCTGAAAGATAACGGCTGAAGTAAGTTAGATTATCTGCAATCTGGTTCTTCTCTTGAATACAAACAGATCTCAGATAAGGAAAGTAAATACTATAATCCTAACCCTACCTTGATCTTTCCACTAAAGTCACAGACTGTGCTAAACTAAACACTACATAAAACAAAATCACAGTTGTGGTACAGATGAAATGTAAAAATAGCACTAAAAGTAAACTTTATGAGGTAGGATGATTCTGTGATTTAGTAATCTGTGCACTAACAATTATTTAAATATAAAATAAAAGCTACTGTGAGATTTTCCAGGCTTTCCATTCTATTTAAGCAGCACCACTTTAACTATAGGGTGGCAAAAAAAAAAAAAAATCATAGGACAGTGATTGTTATGTTGATGTGATACAGCAGTATCTAACTGTTCCATCCTCAGCATCACTGAATAAGCACTTTAACATTTATACCTCTCCAAATAAAGGCTGTAGGCAAAACCAAAAGTCTTGCTCAGGATAAAACAGGGGAAAAGATGAAATGAAAAGAAAAGAGGAAATGAATTTGACCTGTTTCTGAAGAGGCTTTTGACTTCTCTCCATTGTGTTGATCCAAAGTGAAGAGACTACCTGAAGCTCGACGCACGTCCCACACCTTCACCTTGCTGTCTGCACTTAAAAGGAAGATTTTGCACGTTTATTCCTCTTGTTGACTAATAATTCATATTTGTGTTCAAAGTTCAGCTAACAGCTGGAATGCAAACTGGAAGCTCAAGACGTGCTTTATTTGCAACAGCCTGTGTAACCTAATTTTTGTTTTTAAAGGTCAGTTTTCCATTGGGAATTAACACGCTGGTGCATACATTACTGTGTGCCGCTCTTTGCCAGCAGTTTTCAAAATCACTTCCAGTCCAAAGGCACAGAAGCAAACCGATCCCAGGAGGTTAATTAGCAGGTCTAATGTGGCATGAACAAGGTGGAGACTGTATCTACCATATGCTAAACTGACACGGCTACTAAACCAACACATTGCCTATCCAGCAGTGATGTGTTACCATTATCCTTGACTCAGTGTCTGAATGTGGCCAGATGGTTGCATTGTTATACGGCACAAACTGCTGGGGCACAACACGGTGAACATTTTGACATTATAATTTATAAAACCCTTAAATGTGACCTAAAGGCATTCAAGCTAAAGAATTGGCTGTAAACTGGGCTTACCTGGCAGTGGCTAAGATATGCTCGTATCGGGGCGACCAACACACAGACAGCACTTCTGCTCTGTGACCTGAATTGGTAAAAAATGTTTCTGGTTATCATGTGATTCTGTATGCAATTACAAACAGTGCATAAGGAAACACTTTAAGGATTTTCTAGTACCTGTATATGGTTCAAATGTATTGAAAAGATTTTAATCTTTTCTTTTTACATCTTAACACAATCCTGATCAACTTGATAAAAGAAAAGCAAGTAACATCTGTTAATGCATTTTTAAAAAATGGTTGAAATGTTGCTTTAAAACACCCAGATGTGTATTCTTTAAGTTATACTGGAATCCATGACAATCTCAAGACTTTTTGGCCATTGTCCCAAAAATCTGGCACACCTTTTTAAACTCGTCCTGATCCTCCCATTAGCTGTGACAGAAAAGTTCAAGCTCTTCCAGGTTAGATAAGAAGCAAAAGCACCCCCCCCCCCCCCAAAACCCCTCCATTAAAATTATTTTGATCCCTTCCAGGTCCATATTATGTATGGGGTTAATAAAATATTTTTAAGATGCTGAAATGTAAACATTTGTTCCGGCAAAAAGATCTTGAAATAGTCTAAGGATTAAGGATTACTCTATATTTTAATGACCTGCTCATTTCTCTTAATGTATTAATCACACAATCAACATTTTACTGGTGTTTTGTTTTTTATTATTGACAAGACACCTAAAAAAAGTGTTTTCTTCATTGGTTATTGCTTAGTATTGCGTGCAAAGACAAAAGAAGAGGAAGAGACTAGTTCTAATATTAGTTGAGTCTGAAACACAATGAAGCCTAAAAAAGGTCGGGACTTTCTGAACTCACTTAACCGCAGGCAAAGTTAAGATATTTTGGTGCACTGACCCTGGAGAACATGAATCCTTGAACCAGACTTCAAGTCACAAAGTTGGATTTTAGGGTTTGTGGTGCCAACTGGAAACTCAAACATACAGAAATGGTTTACACAAGGGAGAAAGGCTTCCACTTAAAAACTGGAGAGAAAAAAATCATTACACCGGTAAATACACAGCTGCCGTTCAAAACCAATTACATCCTTTGAATTCTAACATGTCTACTAATTAAGATGAATCTACAATAAATTGAATCTAATAAATGTGTCAAAATAATCTAGAACAGATACGAAGCTCGCAACAGAAATAACTTGAAAGCCAAGTTTTATCTGATGAGATAAACTGATAAAACCTGCTGATAGTAAAGAGTTAACACACTCATGCCCAGCTACCACCAAAACATGAAAGGAGACAAGATTGATTACTACAAACAAAAATAATTTCATATATGTTAATTGATATGTACTTTGTTATTATAAAATGAATAAATGAAATAAATAAAATAAAAAATAAATAAAAATAAAATAATTTAACAGTTAAAACTGTATTTCCTCCAGTATAATCCAGCATTAAGCTTGCCTTTTAGGAATGGTTTCCCTTTAAAGGATTGGTGTTAAAAAAAAAACATTTTTTTTAAATGGAAAAAAAAAAAAAAAAAAGGCAAGAAGACTGTCGGGATGTTGCAACCTGTTTGACAAGCTTCGCCGAGGAGGAAGAAAAGACGCGACCTCTAGCCCACAAGCAGTGCTAAAGGGACCGGTTTGTAGAAACTTCTTTGTGCATATGTCAGAGAACATACTCAGCAGGCATGCTTAACCTGTCGGTCCAGCTCTGTAAGCTGAAAACACAGAGATTCCGACAATGTTTCTCCACTGAAGTCAATTCATATGTGATCATCTTCTGACCCGATTCTGTCCCCTGTAGGAGCATGTCACTTCACAGCCTGGGGTATTATGAAAGGATATGATCGGTGTTGTTTTGTGGAGCCTCATCATACAGGACACTGCTTGAAGCAGCAAGCTACTGACAAATAAGATCATTTATGGGATTTTTGTCCTGCATTTTGTGCTTTTTAGGATAGAATGATAGAAATACGAGCAGCTGTGGTGGTTAGTTTGTACCACTGAGATCAGCAAAAACATTCAAAACCCACCTGCAATGAGGCTGTGCTTCCTGGCGATGGGGGACAGGTGGTGACTGTAGACATTACCTTCAAACTCAAACACTTCAGCAGGCTAAATGATAAAATATGCACAAAAAAAAGGAGGGGCAGAGATAAAAGTAAATCATGGAAGCTATATACTGTATATGCTCAGTGATGTGCATATTTACATTTATATAAATGTTTAATGAAAATCTAATCTAATGATTAAATGAACAATAGCGGCCTTAAAGTTTAATAGCGACATAAAGTCACAAGAGGACAGAGGAACAGAGTTCAATGAATAAAATTAGATTAAAAAAAGAGAGCAGCTCAGAGGGCAGTTGCTCGAGCAGCAGCGGTGGTTACAATGCAAATTTTACAGCAGACATAAAAAGCCTCTCTGTGCTCCATTTGTCAGTGTGTGCCAGCATGGACATCGCCGATGGGTGGGGGCTTCGACGCAAACAGAGGCAACTCTGTTTGCATTCAAATGCCACAAACACACACAGAAGACAGAGTGCAGAATAATGCAAAACATGCTATTTCTTTTGCAGATATGATGACGTTCATGTTTGTGAGCCAAAGAAACCGAGTAAACTAATTAAAAGGTCAGTAGTTCATATCTGTCCCTCCTGTGACCTTTTAAAGAAATGTGGTACCAGTGTAACTCTAGCACAACCCTGAGCCTGCCATATGGGACAATGTGGCATAGAAAGGTAGAGAGCATGAAGCAGAAAATAAGAAAGAGGGATGAAGAGATACTGAAAAGAGCAAAAAAAAAAAAAGAGAAGAAACATGGCAGAGCTGCCTATTAGAGGTCATTGTGTCATCCAATAGTCCCTTAGCCCTTTAATAACTCTTCAGTATGTGTTGAAACTGTCAGAGAGGAGTTTGATTTAGCTCTGTAATAACTCGGTTTGATGCTTGACTATAAAGTATCTCCGATTTTGGTCACTCATTTTATTTACAGCACAGAGAAGACAAATTGTACAGATGTGATTAAAAGCATTAGTGGTTTGAAAATGTATTGCGTAAACTTAGTAAATAAGTTTATAGTAAACATGGCTCACCTTTAAAGTCTCCGTGTCCCAAACTTTCATGGTCTTGTCAAAGGAACTAGAGACAAACATGCCAGTGTCATAAGGATACCACTGGACTGTCTCAACACTGAATTTGTGGACGTGTCGGCTTGATCTGACAAAATAAAACAAAATCACCACTTATCAACAATGGCAAAATCATGTTAAAGAGGGTTTTATTGTGACAAAAGACTCCCATTATCTTATCTTATTATGTTACATAAGTGAAAATCAATGGGAGAAGACTCAGATCTAAGTAGAATACCACCCTCTAGTGGGTACGAAAATGTGTTATAGCATTTACCTGCCAACTGAACAGACAGCCTTACAGGTGTACTGCTGTTTCCGACTGTAATTTTCCAGGTCATAAATGACAATTACTCCATCAGCACCTCCAGACAACATGCTAACAACAGAAAATGTTAACTTCTCATACAGAATGACTTTGTTTGAAAAAAAAATGCTATAATCCTACAAAATACATAATTTAGCACTTGGCTTGGTGGTCTTTTCATTAAATGTAGTAGTAATGTCAGAAATATTTTAACATTTATGCTGCAGCCTGCTTGCGCTAAAGGGACTTTAAGACATTTTGTTTCTAAACTTTTACAACTGAGTGAACGGATTGGCTCAAATAAGACAAAGTCAAGAAAGTAGTTTTAGCTGTTACAGTTTATAGTATAACATTTATTTGTATAGTGTAGTGATTTGTATAATTCTTTAAAAAATGTAAATAAAAACTTACTATCTGCCTTCAATTGTTTCAATATCTATGGTATTAATTCCATTTCCATGAATTCGATCCACATCTCTGTCAGGATTTAACTTCAGACTAAGAATCCTGAGGAAATAAATAACAAGAAATCATCAACTTTCAGGATGAGTGGCCATCTGCTTCGACCAACTGGGGTTTGAGAGGACAGGAAGAGAAACAAACAAACATAGAATGACAGATGCAGGTGTACTTTTTATTGGACAAAAGACAAAAAACAAGTTGAAGATAGAGATAATTACAAATAAAACAGATAAAGTAGAGCAAGTAAAGATAGAAGCAGAGTGAGAAAATCTGTGGTCAATTTGTCCTCCAGCGGTCTAAGCCTATAGCAGTACATTATAACTAAGGGACAGTTCAAGAAACCCAGGCTGACCCTAACTATAGGATTTATAAAAAAGAAAAGACTTAAGCCTAGTACTGTATTAAAATAGACAACGTTTCAGCCTCACTGACACTAGGTTCCATAAGAGAGGAGCCTGATAAACGAAAGCTCTGCCTCCCATAATTCTACTTTTGGAAACTCTAGGAACAACAAGTAAACCTGCAGTTTTGATAATGCTGAATTCTATAAAATCCTGATTTTATATTTTAATTTATTTTATACAAGCACTATCTGTGAAATATGCGGATACACCCAATTCAAACATGGCTCTCTGACAGATAAATAATAAACAACGATTATATAATTTGTTTAGAAAGTACAACATAGTTTAATCAAGTACAACTAAATGATAGGAGGATCCTAAAATGATAAAACTGCAGTGCAGATATGATCTCTCACCTTCTCGTTGACTCTGCTCGCCTCAGTCGCATAGGATCATCCAGACCAGTTTGTCTTGCTGTCAGAAATCCCAACATAGCTTCAGGTTAAGTGGAAACTTGTATTAATTAACTATTCAATAATAATAAAAAATCATATGAGCTACTGGTAATTGACCTACTAGCTCAAAGGCTAACATGTTCCCCACAATAAGTGAGATTCCAAATTGTGAGAAATAGCTGTCTTTTTGTCCAAATAATATTTATGCTAAGATATGCATTGACACCTAACACATCTTTAAAATGTGTCCAGGGAATCATTCCTGTAATTTTGTTGGTTTTTTGTGTGCGTTTATTTTCTCTAGCTCCATGTTCAGTCTAAACAAATCGACGCCATGTTGGCTAATACTGACAGTTGAATAACGGGAGCGGTGATTGGTTGGGAGATTGTCATCGTCCAATCAGAAAACAGATTGCTGATTCACCTTCAACCCACGCGCCCTTGCGTAAACAAGAGCGTGAGTGGAGGATTTGGACAACCAGAAGGTAAACGTTTCATTCCAGAACCTTCGACTTGTCTTGTAAACATGAGCAAGATTGCTGGTTTCTTACAGCGGACCTTTGGAATTGTACGAGAGCACGTTGGAGCAGACCATTTTGGAAACAACTATTACCTTATCCCCGCGCAGAAAACATGGACAGGTATAACGTTACTTATGGTAAAAATTATCAGATTTTGATTTCTTGAGCCATTCTTGCTCACACACATCGATTAAGCTAACGTAGAAAAGCGCCTACTGAAAGTAACTGTACATCAGACAGGTATTCTCTCTGTGAATTAAACTTTTTTGTTTTTGCTGATTTAATTTCAACAACGTACAAACATTCCTAATGAAAAGATGACAGCACGTAGTTTTTATACGGTACAAGTTTTGTATTTGCATCACAGTTCCAGTGCTTTCTCGTAGATTTTGACTTTAGTTTTCACCCTTTCCTTTGTGCAACATTATAAAATCGCCGCTAGATGGCGTACGAACCTGCATTTAGAGAATTTGAATAATAGAAAATCACACTGTTGGATGATAGTTACTATGTTAAAGTTTATGCCAAATTTAATACTCTGTTAAAGGTACCCCTTCCCCCAACACACACTCAATTGTATATCAAATGATTATTTTCTGCAATGAGGATTTAAGTGGAGGTCATGGCAGGGCTGTCTGTCAGAACAGTTTGATTCAGCAGCATCTTTCTGGCCTTTCTAAATCAATGGCCAGACCTGTGTGTGGGTTCTTCTCCTCTTTTTCTGTACCAAAGCTGGAAAAACTGTTGGGATGATCCCAACCTCCTCAGCAGAAAGTAAGTTTGTTGGCATTATTTGCTTTTGCCCAAGCCAGGCCCCTTTTGCAAATTAGATCTTGATCTTAAAGGGGTTTAAAAATCTGTTTAAATAAAGGCAATGGCATCTATGTAGTTCTGTTTTGAAGATTGAGATGCAGGGATAGCAAACGTTATCACTTCTACTGGTTAAAGTGACAAAAATGCATTTTAATTTAACACAACTGCACATGAACTGTGGAAAGTGTAGTGATGTGGACAATGTGCATAATGCTGTTTTTCTTTTTAACTTCAAGGCATCACCTTGTTCATCCATTAGTTAATGGGATCTTGGATCACAGCAAGCCCTCTATGTTTTGGTCATGATATTGCAGGTTAAAATGCATCGTTTGGCTTGTAAGCAATGAAATGATTCATCAGATAGAATGCATTCACAGCAGAAGACATTAGGCCATTTTGTTTGTCTTTTATATATTCAAGAGGAAATCACCTTTGACAGGTTGCACGTCTTCCTTCTTTCCGACTGAACTTGACTTTTTTTTTTTTTTTTTGGCTTCACCTTTTCTCAGCAGTTTGTAGGAGGGGGGAGATCTTTCACTCACCTCATATTTATAATTCATTACAAGGCTGCTCCTCTATCCCTGGCTGTCAAACTATTCAAATGAGACATCACAGAAGCAGCTTTCCTGCACACCACACAGTAATGTATGCACTGTCCCATCGTAGTGACTGACACTGTAGAGAGGCTAGCAGGCCAGTAGAATAAAAACTGGCTCTTGACATCATCGTCATCCTGATACCAAAGAGGTACATATGCCAGCTCAAGTATATGCATTAGTAATAAACAAAAAGAAAAATGTATTGTGTATATTTTTACCCTGTTTTGCACTTACCCTGTTCGGCTGGGTAGAACTAAAGCAAATGCATTATTCAGTCCATACGTCTTGCTAAAGTGAGTTATTTTTTATCTTAAACTGATAGGCTGAGCATGGGCTTGGAGCCTTAAGGCAAGGACCGCAGGGGTCTACACTAGAGCACATACATTTTGGTTAAAACGAGTGGAGAGTCTCTCTCTCTTTGTCTGCCAGCTTGCTTCGATTTATTTGTCCAGCTCTGCCACACAGTCAGGCTGTCCCTCTCTACCTTTATCCATGCTTTGCTGCCCCCATTTTCTACCTCTCTCAATCAGTTAACTTTAGAAAACTGGAGCGTAAGCAATGCAGAGGGCCAGCGATAGGCTACACGTTGGGATTAAAATGGCTTCCATGACAGAAATAGAAAGCGACTTAGTGAGGATGACTTACTGTTTTATTTTATTTTTTTCATTTGTCTGATTTGATTTGAACAACTTCTATTTGGGTTACTCTTTTTCTCTTGTTCGCCTTCACATCGTCCCTCCTTCCTGTGTCCCTCCCATGTACTGCTGCCTCTTGATTTTCCTCCTTTGAAGTAATTCCAGTGAAGATTTCCATTCGAAACCGTGGAGTTTTTCAGCTGCGTGGATGGATGGACCCAGAAAAAGAGCCATCTAAACTCCTCACCTCAGATGTTGCTTCTCGTCTAAATGAAAGAGCGTGGACATGAGGAACACTCGTTGAAAGAAGAAAAAAAAGAATGTCAGCCTCTGTTTTTTTTTTTTTACAAAGGCTCCAGCAGTTATAAAGGCCTTCTGTGTGCTGTGCTGTGCTCCCATAGAAAACCACTGTGCTGCTGCTGAGGTCCAGTGAGTCTGGTCTGAGATGTGGCAGAGTTACATGAGAGCCACTGGCTTTCTGGCCGTTGGGTCTTAAAAGGGTCTTTGCCTCTGTGTTGTTTCCACGTAGCTGAATAGAGAATCTATATTCTTCCAAATTTCTATGTGCTTCTGTTCCCCAGGCCCAACTCTCCCTCACGCTGCATGGGGGCGCCATGTCATGCTGCCCAGATGAAAGCCAAGCATTCTGCGAATGGGCTCATTCGTCTTCAGCAGCCGGCCTGCAGCTCTGACGCCTGCCTTCCCTCCCTTTATTTAGGGAGAGAGACGTGCTGACATTATCTGCTGCTGCAGGCACATTTGAAAATAATTGCCTGTATGATTGCTATTTTTCCCACCTCTTTGAGGAGGTGTAGCCTTTGTCTTGGAATCAATGGCTGCTCAATACTGGACAGGGGAAAGGCAGTTTCCTTTCATGTCTCTGTGAAAAGGATGTATTTTTAGTACCATTCATTTTAGCAGTGTGTGCCATGCAGTTTTAATCTATTGGTCCTCTTTTACTGTGCGGAGAATGGACGAGGCTCAGAGGTTCTTCGCATGTGTGTTGTGCTGTTACAGAGAAAAGAGCCGTTGACTTGTCGTCCTATCACTAGCCCTTGTTTTTTGTCCATGATTTATTTGATTCACCAGCTCTGCTCTATGAAGTAAGAAAAAAAACTAAAAAGGAATCAGTTCTGCTATTTCAGGATTGGCGACTCTGGGGACTGAGGAAGGAGGTGTGTGTGTTTCCATTAGTGTGTGATTGTGTACCTGTGTTTTATGCCACATAGTAGCTACACGCCATGATCATGTGTATTTGTTTTGGATTTTAAAGGAAAGGAGGAGGAAAAACAATCAGCAATTGTGTGTTTTCCCTGCACTTCTTGCCCTAACACACTTAACACAACAGCAGATGGCTGTGTGTCATCACAGCGTTGATTCGAGCCTCATATTTCCACCAAAAGACTCACGGCGGAAAGCGACGAGGGTCCAAATGGCTGTTCATTCTGCCACAAGTTGTCCCCTGGGCGTGATGAAGGAGGGTCTTATCCTACCGTAGGACACCAAGTCAATGTTTATAAAAGTGACAATGTCCAGCTCTGCTACACTAAATCATGCTAATTGATCAGCAGCTTTGCAACGCACGGGGTTTAAATGAAGGTTGTTTAATCATTATAGGATTCAGCTCATCTCGCTCGACTCCGGCTGCCAAGCGTGTGTTTGTATGTGTATCTGGTGGCACATCATGGAGGGACTTTACTAGTTCATTAAAAAGACATTTGAAGAAATAATGTTGAAAATGAGAGATGGGCACATTTCTTTTTCAATGGGAAAACAATTCAACTGGGCGTTGGTCCAATATCAGCGGTTTAAGTATTTTGCAGGTTCATTAAACACTGCCTTTCTGCATTGGGAGTTGTGTCAGTATATATTTAGTTTCAAACTGACTTGATGCCAACAAATGCAACTGACATTATTCACCCCCGAAAAAGAAAAAAGGATATTTTTAAAAATTCTCATTGGGCCGATGTGATTCACGTTCAATGTGTTTTGACACCAGAGGGCTCTTTGTCGGTCAGAAACTTAACTAAGAAGACTGACAGACGGGTCGGCGCACTAGGAGACGTCTCCTGAAGCCTGCCGCCGCTTTATGCAAGTCAGAATATTTTAATAAAGCAGACAGGCAGAGAGAAGTACGGCAAGGAGAAACAGAAAGAAGAAAAGATAGGGCTAAGGGAAACTATTGGAGGGTGAAGAAGAAGGTGGGGTGCGGAAAGTGAGTGACAAAGAACAAAGAAGATGCTGACATATGGGGGGAAATTATAGAGTGTGGGGGGGGGGAAGACTATAGGAAGTGAAAAGAGGGTTTCTGACAGAAAGAGGGTGAAATGGGTGGGTGGAACAGGCAAATGGATAGTACGGGAGAAAGAAAAGGTGAGGGTAGGTTAATGGTGGGAGAGTGGTGTTGGTGTGAGGAGGGCTGCTGAAGGTGTAATGGATGAAAAAGGAAGACGGGGGAGGTTGGGTGGGTGTAGCGGAGGTGAACAGAAAGGGGTGGACAGTTTGGTGCATGGACATCATGGGCCTCAGAGGAGGTGCTGAGGAAGGAAGGAGGTCCATACTGCTCCAAAGCCTCACAAAGGATCCTGACTTCCTGGCACAGACCTTTTTATAACCCATTGGGTAATGTAGGGGGGGGGGGGGGGGGGGTTGTT
>JARVGV010001587.1:14164572-14184154 GCA_031762435.1 Hypsolebias longignatus | reverse complement strand
CCCCCCCCCCCCCCCCGGGATATCATGGAAATACAAGGTCTCAGACAGAGGACTAAAACATTGCTTCCATTTTTGAACATTGCTTTCTGCATTTAGGTAAAGCAACCCCCCCCCCCCTCCCGGGGGAAATCAAAGTATTCTTTTCGGTGTCTTACTACTTTTATGAATTATTCTTCTCTCCTCTGTCACGAGTCTCTCAACGCTCCGTGGGATCAACGGGGACAAACAGAACGATTGCTGAATAAGACTAAAACCAAGCAGGCCCACACTGCAGCCAGGCTCCTCCTCCTCACCAGAACTGATGCAAAACAATGACTGGCCTTTTCTGTCTAAACCTCATCCTACATCACTAGGCTCTGGAATAATGGGTAACCATGGTTACAGGCCTCACACATCCCCTCCATGTTTTTTTTTTTTTTTTTTTTCAGGAAGAAATTGCAAGAGGAGGAGAGGGCATTCATATCGGTGGTTGCCCTTGTATTAACGATGCTCATCGGATCGTTCCATCTTCATAAAGCTGTCCATTACGATTCACATCTTCACCCGTCTTTTGCGCACAGCTCTGCTGGAAGAAGAAAAACTCGTCTGATTCCAAGCTGATGGGCTCTCGCTGCATCAAAGCAGCTTTTTGTCCCGCCACTGTGTGAGACCTGAAATTCCCTGCGTCTAACTGAGGACGCTGCTCTTTCTCAAGATGGAAGCGATGATTGCCATGCTGCTGCAGTCAGGAGCTCTTTTTTTTTTTTTTTTTTGTTTGGGTCTGCATCACAGTTTGATGAAACACAAGTGAACATGGTGGGGTTTTCTGAGCTGCAGATGTTGATGGTAGGGCGGGGTCTGACATGGCCCACCTGTTAGGATCAGGTGCAGGAATCTCTTTCCATGTATTGTGTCTGCGTTGCTTCCAAATACATTGCCGACTGACACGTGCTCCCCCGACGTTCGTCTGTCTGAAATAAAAACACAGCAAAAGTGACAACACAAGATGCCCGCAATGACATTGTGGAGGTGAGAAACCTCTCGGGTCGCTCCCAGCAGTTCTCACCTGGGAGCTGATGTGTGACGTTTGGAGGTTGAGGCGGGGTGTTGGCGTGTGCAAGTGTGTTGAAGCAGGTGATGGAGTTTAGCGGGGTGTGTTCAGGGTTCAAAGAGCAGCCCTCAGTGCGCATCATGTCTTATTTTAACGAATAGGGATGGAAGAAGTACGGCTGCCACAGCAACCCCCCTCTCCCATTCCTCCTGTCTCCCGTCTTCCTTCCTTCCTTTCCTCTCCCCTCCCCCAGGATGCACAGCGAGGCTCACAGATGAGTTGTGCTCAGACAGGTGAGATGGCTCATGAATATTTATGTAGTGGGATTTCATTCCTCCCTGCTGCTGGACCCTCCCCCTCTCCAAGGCAGCGCTGCATTTGTCATTCACGGTAAAGAGGCAGCGTCCTTGCTCCTGTCCCTCAGGTTAATCTGCCTGCTCTCTAGCCAGTTTTGTGTGTGCGTGTGTGTGTACAGGTGTGTATTTGACTATTAAATAGGTTTCCCCTAGTGAGTGATGAGAAAACAGACCTGTCACAAGGGCACCTGCTGAGATCCCGACCTCCTGGCACGCTTCATACCACCACTTCTTTTTCTCTCTGGGTGGTGTAGAAATGTAGGTGTAGGTCTGTGGAACAGGCTGATGGCTTACATTCATGTTGCTGTCCGTGTGTGACAGGAATCATGTGTAAGTTGTTGACTCATAAAATACCAAACATTTGTCGTATACATGTTTCCAATGTCATGGGACATTAGAAAAATCCTTCCATTATCTTTACCCGCTTCTTCCTTTTCAGGTCGCAGGGGGTCATTGGTGCCCATGTCCACCCATCGTTGTGCAAGAGGCAGGGGACACCCTGGACAGCTCTCCAGTCCAACACAGGGACACATACAACAACCATTCACTCTCTCACTCACACCTAGGGACAAGAGTCACCAGTCAGCCTAACATGCATGTTTTTGGTCTGTGGGAGGAAACCGGAGTACCTGGGGAAAGCCCACGCACGCACGGAGAGAACTCGCAAACTCCACCCAGAAAGGCCCTCGGCCAGGATTTGAACCAGGGCGACCTGCTTGCTGAGAGGCAGCAGCTGTAGCAACTGCGCCACCGTGCTGCCCTCATAAGAAAAATATTAAAACCAAACCAAAATGGAAAAGCTGTGTTTGGGAAAAAACAATAAACTACCGGTATGTACACGGCCTTGCTGCTTTCAGAGGAGTTTGGAGGGAAAGTACCAGGTGCACTTCATTAAGTGATCTTCTCCAAGTGTGACCACCTCTGTTAAAGCAGGAGTTTTAGCAGTTTGCTGGTCTGGAACAAACAGGTGTGTTAACATAATGTCAAAGAGGAGAGACCTCAGCAGTGACCGTCCATCAATCAGGGACGGATTGAAAGGTCATTTTAACAACAACTTAGAGTCCATCATTCTATAGTGAAGATTATTTACAAGTGAAACATTTAAGACAGTTGTCAATTTTCCAGCAGTGGACATCCCAGCAAATTCACCCCCAGGTCAGCCTGTGCAATGACCATGGAAATATAAAAAAATCCCAAGAACTACGGTACAGTGTCACATTATAACATTTTCATATTCAGTGTTTTCTCATATATCACAGTACAGTAGTCTCAAACTGAATGTTTTAATACATTTTTTTAAAACTACTGCAGTGTGAAAAAGACCACAGCCAGATTGACAAGTTTCCTCCCAATTTGTTTGTGTTGGGAGGATCCAAAATATATGTAGGCACTGTGTTTGTCATTAAAATCCCCTGGATAAAAGATGTAGTGGAAGGGGTTTAGTCATGCTGCAAGAACAGGAGAAAAGAGCTGTGTTGGTTTGTGACAGAGGAGGAGATGGAATGTAGAAGAGACAGTGAAAACTAGGCTTCTCTCTTTACGCCTGTTATCTATAGGCATTAGCCGAAGCTAAGCACATTGCATGTGGGGACTTTTAATACAATTTATCATTTCTGTGTGCTGCCACCCACACCCCTGCAAATATGGGTATGATCTGTTTATTATTAGCATTAAATATATTAGTTGCTTAGAGAACGCAGCTTCTTGTTAGCTCTTTGTTGGATTTGTTGTGTTATTATTGAAAGTTTTCTTTGAAACTGGGTCTCTAGGGAAATTTAAAGTTTTATTTATTTTTATTGTTTTTAATGCAAGAATACATTTTGCTTATTGCTGGTTTGCAAGTCAGGTGCAAATTTAAGTTAGGATTTTAGATCTGGATGCAACAAAAATCAAGCTGCAGAGCTGGAGCTTGTGAGGCCCTATTGTGACAATCTAAAGGGAACCAAGCCTGAGCTAAAGCATTACTGGCCTAATTAGCTGGCCTGATTACTGTATGTGCTGGATAAAGTATCATCCTCATAAGACATAATTACAGAACAGCATATGTATAAAAAATGTTTTAGTCTATGCTAAAAATTGGGAGGGGGGCAGTACACAGACAACTACATGCACCTCACTTTTCCACATTTTGAAAAGTCATCATTTATCCATCCCAGTGCCAGACCTATTTGTTCTGGTTGAAGTCAACATTAAGGCCATCAGTCTGCAGTGTGGTTGCATCCATTTGTCCACATCTGGTCGGCTGCAGAGAAACTGTGACGGAATCCTGACAGATTGTCTGTGTTTTGGAGCGTGTTGTTTTTTCTTTTCCATGCCCATACATTTCTCTCCTTCTAGCTGTGTTTGCCATGCATCATCACTCTCTCCCTCCCAGCTCCTTCTTCCTCCTCCCTTCCTTGCCTCATCATTTCTCCGAGGGATGGAAGTGATAGATAGACATCCAACTACCTGTGAGAAGAAACTATGGAAACACATTACAGTACTTGTTATTTTTGAGCACGCAAAGACACGTCCCTCTCGCTTTCCTTTATTCTTTCTCTCCTTAGACGCCACCCCTCCACCCATCTTTCCGCCTTCGTCTCCGTGTCATTGTGTGCCAGCCAAACTTGTCTAATCAGCAGATTTGACCAAAATAATTGGCAGTGGCCTTGCTGCCAGCGAGCATCGTGCTGTATACAGATAGGGAAAAGGAGCACTTAATATTCCATGCAGCCAGCGCGTCTCCTGTTCTCTGTGATATCTGACCTCTTTTGTCTCCTGCTGGGCTTGATGTTGATTTTGGAGGGCATTGTTAGCCAGAGCGCCGTGATTGGAAGAGGGTTCACGGCGAGGGGGGCCGTGGTTGGTTGGGCTAAAGGAAGACTGATTTGCATAGAGGCTTAGCCCAGATTTGGAGCCACTCAGCAAGATCTGAGGAGAAGGGCCCGAGGGCCGCGAGGTAATCATCCATGGCCTGTCACAGCTCTGTCATCCCTCTGAGTGTGTGTGTGTGTGTGTGTGTGTATCTGTACATAGAGAGCATTGTGTCTGCACTTCTTTGTTTTTATATCATTTTGCATTTTATGTGCACTGTTGGCGAGCAACCTCCATCAAGTCACACTTATGTTCTTTCTTTTTTTTCTTCTTCTTTTTTTTTCCCTTCTTCAGGAAGGCATCTCCGTGCCAGGCGGATGGTAGTGCCAGCCAATCCTTCAGTGCATGAATATACAGAGAGCAACATTCCGATAGAGTGGGATGGTAAGTTTGGACTGCAGAATCACTGCCACATATTGCATTTATCACCACTGTATATAAATGTTAGTCTTAACAACATGGCTACTACTTAAGAGTGACCAAAATGCTGCAGAACTAAAAAAGGACTGAGATTCATGGCTGAATCTTTTAGGACTTTCTCTAATTCACCAATTTAGTTTTTCTTCTTCCTGTTAAATGAGATGGGGAAATGAGTTTAGCAAAAATGCCCTCTTCCAGTGTTCTACAGCCATACACTACAATAGCGTTTCAAATTCCTTACAACTGGATACAAACTGTTCCCCGTGTCGCACATGGCTTTATCCACCTTAAACCCCTCATCCTGCTTCGCTTCATCCCTCATGCATTTTCATCAGGATGCAAATAAGAAACGGATAAAAGAGGACCCAGAATCCCCCGGTGCTCGCTGGAAGAAGAGTTGCAGAATCTCTCTTTCTGCCTCCCATCTTTCTGGATCCCTTTAACCCGCTCCACTGTGCAGCTAGCTCAGCCAAAAACTGAAAAGAAGACATGACAGACACTGTTCTGCTCTGGAGGGAAAGGAGGGACGGCGGTATTGATGAGGGATGACAGTGTACTTTAAAATCTTTAGATCAAAGAAAATCCTCACACACTCTTGTGAGACATAGCACTCGTCTGGAACAAAGAAACCTCAGTGTTTTGAGTTGATCACATGTATGTTCTCCTTTAGATAAAGTTTAAAAACACAGGGTTCACTCCTTCCCCATCCAGTAGTGCTCCTGTTAGTGATGCTGTAGCTGCCGCCTTTAAAAACGTCTGCAGGTTTTGTTTGTGCACCGTATGTTTGTGTGGGTGTTCTCGCTCACTTTTCTTCTTCTTTTTTATTTTTTTCCTCATCTCTTCTCCACTTCCAGCTTGGATCCGAGGCAGACGGAAGGAGCCCCCCTCCATAGAGGTACGTCCGCCGCTTCCCAGCTTCCCCGCTGCGCTGATGGTTGGACTCTGTGGGACTAGTTGCAAGGGAGGGGAAAGAAGCAAAGACGGAAAGAAAAAGCTTTGATTTGTTTTCATGTTACAATTTCAAACTGAATCTAGGAACTGTAGGGGACAGGTGTTAAAATAAACAGCAGCTGAAGATCAGTGATGGTGAGACTGAGAGCAGACGCAGCCTGAGCGAGAAGCTCACTGACATCGTGTCCTAGTTTACTTTCTTTTTTTTTTTTTTTTTTTCCAGCAGAAGCCTCCATCGTGGCTTTTTGTGTTTTATTTCTGGCGTTCTCCAAGATGGGAATATTGAAGGTGTGCAGTAGTTTCTTCCCCACCCTCCCTTTCCTGGTGTTCATCTCACTGGGTTTATTGCTCTTTAAATGTGAGAATACTGGAAATAATTTGGCTGGTAGAATGTGGGTCTATAGGAAATCCCTTGGAAGGCCTGGGCACTCTTTTCTATCTCTCAGTCCGATGCTCCTGCCAGTAGCCAGTGCCATCCCCTGCCTCTTTTGCCAGAACATTCTCTTCCAATTTTCTGCCTCGTGTCTGCCCAATAGCTGCCATCGACAGCTGGACAGTGTTGATGTGTCCAAGGCTGCACTCCCGGCACATTACCCTTCCCCTTGTCACTCTCTCTCTCTTCCTGCTCCAAAGCAACATAAATTGATTGGATTAAATCCTGTCATTAACAGGCTGGAAAAGCAGCTCAGTATGTTTGTCTCCCTCCCCAAAGCAGCGCTTTTTGGCCACAGCTCTCCCCATCTCTTTTCCAGTCCTTCAGTTTTGCCAGCATACAGCAGCATTCTGCCCAGTCCTCCCTTCTTTTATTGGCTGCCGGCTTCAGGGCGAGGCTAACATCACTGGACACTAGCTTTAGCTCAAGTGGGTAACTATTCCACCAGTGGACCGCTTTCTAATTGTTACCATGAATTAGAGTGGTCGCTGATGTTGTAAATACTTCCTGTCACGTTAGCTAAGCAGTCGGGAGTTATTGGGAAAAACAGTAAACTTGGGGTTAACCGAATGCTTGTTATCAGTAAATGTTCTGCTTCATTTTCAACAGACAGGCTTGTTTCTGGAAGCTTTCAAGTGCAGCCGTGCAGTATTTCAAATCCTATAAAAGAAAAAAAAAAATGCTGCCGATTGAGGAGAGAAAATTATCACAGCTTTAGTTTGGACATTCCAGCTTGTAATTATTTGGTTACAGATATAGAGTTATATAAAACATTATATAAACATGGTATTATATAACTATGGTCACAGATCATCTGAACATTTCCAACTTCACAGACCTTTACTTGTCAGGACAGGAAGTGGTCAGAATCATTGCTGTGGATTACACACAACCAAGTTGTCATGATGGGTATTGAAACTAATTAAATTATATTGGTGTAATTACTCATGTATCCAGTGTATTATGTTTAAATGATTCAAAGGGACCTAAAGGGACTTGTCTACAGCATAGTGTTTACCTATAAACTCACAATCCATCCAACAGCCTTTTAATATTCTTCACGAGTCCAGATTATGTGAGCTTGATATTTAATTTTCTACTTAGTATTCATTTATGTGGCAAATAACGACTTAGAAATTATTATAGTGAATAAATGTACTTTTGTGAACATTGGCCACTCTTTTTGGCGGAAAGAGGTATCAAAACTGCATTTTAGACTTTGTTTTATAGATAATTCTTGCAGTAAGCACGGACACGTCTGGTTTATTCCACAGGAGCTCATGATGAATGAGTCCCAGAGGAGGGAGATTAAACTGAAGGCCAAAGAGTTGGAGGAGAACGATCAGGCTCTGCAGGCTAAAGAGTACAAGGAAGGTCTGGTGGCGACTCCTGCAAGGACTGAAGCCAAGGGCCATGCAGCCGCAACTGTTTTTGGCAAGCAGGAGATCAGCAGGGAGCCAAGCAGCACTGCGAACACGTTCCAGCCAGGATCCTGGATGCCCACTTCAAAGAAATGACTGGAGACATCCACACACTGAGAATGAAGTTTTAAGAAATCCACAAGGTTCTGGAATAAAAACTCTGAATGACTTTAGTTGGAAGATTAGAAAATGTTTCAGTTTTGATTTGTTTGTCAGAAACATGAAACTCATGAGCTGTTAAATTTGGATCAATTTACCATCTTAATTTTTAATCCCCTACATTGGATAAATGTTCTCGCTTTATATATATACTGTACTGTATACAGTACAGTATATGTTTCTGTTCTGTGCCCTGAGATGACTTCTGTTGTAACTTGGCACTACTGAATATAAATAAACTGAATTGAATTTTGTTTGTGCTTTCTCCTTAAAAATCTAACAAGGATGCTTTTATTATATTTAGTACAACTCCTGTAATGTAGATCATGTTTAGAAAATATGTGTAAGAACCGAGTACATCCCAAGATACTGTAGCTTCTGGAGCAATAAGTTTAAATGCCACAAGTCACAACATTTAAAGTTTCACTGTATGAAGTTATTCTATCCGATGATGTTTAAAAAAGAAATAGAATAGTATATGAGTATGAGTATACAGTATATGTAAGCAGATAAAATGCAGAAAAAGTTTTTCCATTTTGTGTGCATTGTGATTAAATCACTTTCATAATCAAAACTTGATGTGCAGCTGAAATAATAATTTACATTCAGTCAAAAGCAAATATGTGCTCTTAAATTTTAAAGGTTTTATGATCAGGACATTAAAAAAATACATTTTACCTTTAATAGAATTAGTTCAGGATTTACTTTTACAAATGATGCTCTGCATTTTGGCTTTTGATCTTTCTAAAAATGAGAAACAGTGAAACATAGATCTGAGATAGTGTGCGAATGTTTTTATCATAAAAAGAAATTCCATCCACTATCTTTACTTTTTTATTCTGACAATTTTTCCGTCCTTAAATTTTCTTAAAGCCTTCAAATGCAGTATGTTTAAATTATATTTTGTCTTTAAGCTGTATGAAACAAACTTGCAAAAGCAGGACCTGAAAGATACAGGAGACTAACTCAAATTTGTATTTATTGTTTGCACACCTTTCCAGTTAGTACAATTTCTAAATACAAGAAGTTGCTCCTGGTATGAGCCTGAGCTTTATATATTTGTATTTATTCATAAAGTGATGTGTTTTACCTGAGAATACAGGAGATCTGGTTCAGCGTTATCAATGTGTATTAAAATACAAGAACTGATGATTTAATCTGTTTTATCAATCATAAAACCTTTATTGAACAAACTTGTTTTGATTGCAACTGGACTGAGAACATTTCAGTATGCTCAAAAACATCAGGTCAAATCAGCAGTAAAGGGATGTTAATGGAATGCAAGGTGTTACAACAGCTGCACAATATGGCAAAATATTTTTGTAGAAAAAAAAAAAAAAAAACTGATGACCACTGAGCTCTTGCTGACCAGAGTCCCACTGGGACAAGTCTCCTCTTGTCATTACTGTCCATCGCAGCAGCACTGTCAGGCCTATGGGGCCAGTGTCCCGCTGCCTGACTGAGGCGTAGTGGCCCTGGGTTGGCTGTAGGGCTGGGAAAAGGAAGGGCTGGGACTGATGGCTGCTCGTCCTTCTCTTATGCCCTCATCCTTCCCCGCCCCCTCACAAAAGGCTCAGTCTTTCTTGGTCCCCTTGGCCTTTTTTATGTTTTCCTGACGCTTCTGCTTTTTCTTTTGCTCGCGGTCACGTGCCTCAATCATTTTGGCCAGCTTCCAGGACAGCAGTGCACTGGCGATGAACAGAGGGGTCAGAGCCAATATGATGGTGGTGAGGAAACCGTAGGGGTCTTTGGCAGCCCACTCCACAACATACTCTGCCCATGCTCGAACATCAATCATCCTGCTCGGCAACAACCCAGATAAATCAAACCTGTGAGCAACAGGAGAGAGTGGGACATGAACAGCTAAGAGGTGCAAGATGGATTACAAAATACAGAACAAGTATCCACAAAACCAGCACCCACTGATGATAATTCTAGGGATGTATGACAATAAACAAAAACAGATCTTTCAGTTCATCATTTTCTCTATGTTCAATTTATAGTTATTGGCTCTTTGGGAATTACTTTGTTGGTGATTAAGTACACTTTTGGGTCTGTCAAATTATTTTCTTTAACAATTGTTCTATATTCCACTAAATAAGAACAAACTATGTCTTACTGTCAGCAAAGGCTGACAGTAAAAATATTTATCTGGTACAAAAATATCAGAATAAAACAGGATTCAATGCCAATTCTTTTGTTTTATAGTCACAGCACTGGTTTGTGTTGTGGGTTTAGACTTTTTTTTTTTTTTTACATTATAAATTAAAGCTATCAAACAAACTACAGTTTTAGTTTCCTGATGCATGTAATCCAGGTAGAAAAATCTAAAAAAAAAAATTTAAAAAAAAACTTTTTGATACATTTTTAGTTATTTCTCTATTAATTTTTATTTAAACAAGCAAATCCCATTGAGATCACATATATTTTGCAAATGAAGCCTGCAAGTTTTTAGGATTTTAAAACTCATAAAAAGAATAATAGTAAAAAAGAGAACTTGTTAGTTGTAACAACTTAAACCATGCATAACTTTTAAATTAGACACAAGAGGTCATCAAAATAATATTAAGCAAGTAAAATTTAAAAACAAAAATGATAAAGCTGCTAGTTATATAAATAATGCAACAAAAATAAAGCAACAACAGTTGTACTGGTTAGTAGTTTTTCTAATTGCTTTCATTTGGCAAACCTACACACAAAACATGTTTCATTCAAATTTAAATACAATATATTTTATTTGCAATTTAGACAACCACAAAACTCACTGGAAGATCCTCACAGGAAGTTATTAAAACTGCTTCATTTCTGGGTTAAAGCCAATTGGATTCTTAGACTTTATCAGAAAACTTTTTAATGGCATTACATTGATTAACAAACTAAGCATAAAACAATCCAACAAATTTTAACTAAAACTAATATTGATTCTAGACATACCGTATGTAGCTCAAACTTATTCACTCGAATGTTTTTGAAACTATTTGGGGGGAAAACACGTGATTTCAAAATTTTATCTTAATATTGTCTAAACAAATAAACAAATCAGAGAAGTAAAATATTTAGTGTAGCTAACCCTAAAAATGTTCTGACTGAAACCTTTCATGAGTTTTATCTGAAACACGCAAACTATGTCATTTCAGTTTTATTTTTATTTATTTATTTATTTATTTATTTTAAGAAATTGGTATTGTTTTCTCCGTGTAAGAATTTATCACCACCCTGCCTCACAACATGCTAACGGCTAACTTTAGCATCACCCGCGTAGCAGCTAGCATCATAACAATGGAAAGGCGGTTTAATATATAGTTCTCGGACCGAGCCTTGAACCAAAAAAACAAAACCTAAGATTATCCGTGAAATTACGTGTTGTGAAAATATTACTTTTAGCTTACAGGCCTATTAATAATATTGCGAGGCCTAACTTTAGGAGCTAACGCTCATGCTGTATCGGAAGAGCGCACCAGTACTGCGTCTAATGTAAAACAAAAAAAAGTGCCTATTTTATATTTATTATAAAATATTGCTATAAATACTGAATAAACTTACCAAAGTGCAGAAGTTAGTACTTAGACCCAAGACAATAACCAGCTGGACCTTCCCGATTGTTACAGGAAGTAAAACGGTCAACTCATGAGGCGTTCAGGTAACATCTTGAGAATAGGAAGAAAGCCGCAACGGGTTTCGTTTTTCTTCTTTTTTAATCTATTTGTTATGTTTATTTTTACTTTACATTGTTATCCATTCATAGAACTGATATACTGACGTTGTCAGACTCGTGTCATTTTTTGCACTATTCATTAGCGTGTTTTTTCTTTTGTTTGTTTTTAAAGTAAACACTATGATGAGGATTTGAATTACCAAAATTATTTAGGAAGGAAGTCTGCATTCATTCTGGCAGAATTATTGTTGCCTTGTTTGAATTTTCATTTACCAAGCTAAATTTTGTCCATGTGAAAAAATTAAAATAGACAAAAACATATAGAATTGTTTTTTACCATGACAATGAATGCATCATGAGTTCTCGCTCGTGGTTGGATTAGATTGTTTTACGCGCTCATGGGAAATGTAGTTCTTTACTTTAGAAAAGCGACAATTCACATAAATAAAATAAAAACTTTATCTCCTGTTGGATTTCAACTTGTTGTACTCCTTCATTTACATTTTTCAAAAGAAATGTAACAAAATTTTAGCTATATATTCTAAAATTGGGGACCAGTTTAAAACAAATGCATTGTTTTATCCATCATAAATTTGTGGAGCTATCATTTCAGCAATGCTCTTTACTTTTTTCTCTCTATGTAATGGAATTGTTTATATTTAAAGAGTTCATATTCAAGCAACTAAAAAAGGCAAAATCTCAAAATATTTATGTTTCATTATTAGAATCTATGTGAAATCATATAAGGCTGAACTTTCTAAAAAATATATTTATAGTACAGTATACGTATTAAATATTGACGATTGTAACAGAACTGATATATTACATTCTAGACTATTACTATAATAAAATGCAATAGGTGGAGTTTACAATGAATCATTTTATAGAAACATAATGGTTGTGAAAAGTTGTAGGGGGAAAGTGGTTTATTTTGTTTCAACTAGAGAAAATAAAGTTTGTTTTTTGATTAAACTATTGTGAAAAAAGCTCTGGTGGAGAAGAAAGCAGGGAAAGCAAATTTTAAATCAAGAAAAAAGCAAAGCCTTCAGTGGCTCTTCTCTCTGAGAAAAAAAAAAAAAAAAGACTAACATAACAAAGGAGGACCTGCTGGCTTTGTGAACTTCCTGTGGGGAAGTATTGAAACCAAATCAGGTTAGGCCACATCTGCTCTGTCCATACGGCATGGATCACTTTCACAGTGGTTCAAAGGCCAGCCTTTTAGACGTACTCACAGAGGAAGGAGCGAGGCAGCTGGGAACACATGCAGCCGAGGACAGACACATTGCAAACACTCATTCTGGTTTACCAGCATAGTTTGGGCCAACTTTATAGAGAAGTTAGAGGAAACATCCCCAAGGTGTTAGCCTTTTGCTACATTCTTATCATTCTTAGCTTCTGCTGTTTCAACAGGCATCAACAGGAAGATGGGCGATGCAACCACACCCTCACCCCCTTATGAACATTTTACTTAAACAGAAGTGGGGCCCCCTTTTCATGATGCAGCTAAAGAAATATTGTTCTCAGAAAAAGACGGAGAGTCAAAAACAAACAGAATTTTATGTTTTCTGGTTTATGTGACAAACTTCATTTATAAAAACAATAAGTTGTCAAAGAATGTCTAACTTCATTTCAAGGAAAAAAATGAATGGATCATGCCATCCTGAGTCAAAAGAGGGTCTCAGTTACATCCAACAAAAAATACAAATTGTAAAGAAAACCTGTAGTAGGATTTAAGATACGAACTAAGAAATATGCTAAACAGCAGAAGTGACTGAAAATATGTAAATGAGGGCAACGTCCTTGGAGGAGCTGCATTGTGATGGAGAAGTCTAACAATTTATTATATTTGGTATTTACTCTCAAATTTGTTGCATTTGCTGCAAGTATGCAGATAAAAGTGCTTTGTTTACATTGAGTGCTTACCTGCATTTCAGAATTTTGTGTCAATATTTCAACCCCAAACAAGGAAAACTTTTAAAGTTTATTTCATAGTTTACAAAGTTCAAAATAAAAAGTTTAAACACTATGTTACATTCTATTGAAGATTATTTTGTAACCTTTCAGGGAGCTTCCTTCCAAGATTAATCTTTTTTTCCACAGAGAATGAAACAGCTCAAAGTAGTAACTGATTGACTCCTTTTAAATAAATTCAAAGAGCCACACGTTTGATCAACAGACTGATGTGGTGTAGTAAGCCAAACATCTGACCTAAATGGCTGATGTAACCAAAGAGGACAAGCATGTCCCACTCCATATCTTCATGTTCCTCCTCCTCCCACGGCCTTTCATTCCCTGACAGCTGAAAGTCCTTTTAAACCTAAGCCTCAAAAACAACCATCAGAGCGGTTGTTGAAGAAGCTGAGCCCGGGGTGATTGCTTAGGCTCCAAAGGGAAAAAAAGTCAGATTTCTTGCCCCCTTTTACCCCTGTGGGAAACTGCTAGGCCGCCCCTGGATTAAGTCCCCGCCTTTAAACTCATATGAGAAGGGAACTTCAAAAGCCGTCGGCCGCCGGGGCTCCGCCCTCGCGCTCGCGCACGGCTTCACAAAGGATTTGCCGACGTTCGGGAATTCCGCCTCCAGTTCCTTTTATAGCGCCACTCGTGCGCTGGCCGCGTTCCAAGGCCCCGCCCATCCCGGTTACTTTGACAACACAAAGGGACTTCACGGAACTCGCAGACTCCGCCCACCGCCCCAAATAAGGACAGCCTCTCCATGTACGGCAAACAATCGGTGCGAGAGTGCTCTTTTTCTCTTCCTTATCCCGTTTATATGATCGGAGAGGAACTGCGCTTCAGGTTGGAAGCGGTGCGATCATGGCCGAGCGAGTCCAGCAGCCCCCGGCCAAGCGGCTCTGCTGCCGGCCCGGCTACAACTCGGCGTGTAGGCAGGGGCAGCGGGCTGGAGGAGTCCCGTGCGGCGGCGGCGGCGCTGGGTCCGCTTCGGGAGTGTCTGGAAACGGGAAAACGCACAACCCCGAATCGCTGCTCGACATCGCGGCGCGCAGAGTCGCGGAGAAGTGGCCGTTCCAGAGGGTGGAGGAGCGGTTCGAGCGGATCCCGGAGCCCGTCCAGAGGCGGATCGTATACTGGTCATTTCCGAGGAGCGAGAAGGAGATCTGTATGTATTCCTCCTTCAACGCCGGCGGGGAGGAAAGTGGATCTAGCGGTGACAATAACGACGAGACTCAGCTGCCTTTCCTGCGGGGTGTCACTCTGTTGGAGGGTGGCTGGGTGGACAACGTATTGCAAGTCGGTGAGTGGACTAAAGCGTGAAAAATAAATAAATAAATAAATAAGCAAGGGATCGAGCTGTAATCAACAAAAACATTCTCTCAGTTTGCATTTTCCGCGGAGACACCCCAGACTTCTAACGCGCTCGTGTTTGCTCTGCCTGTAAACAATGCGGGCTGTTTTTAAAGCCCATCTATGTGAGAACAGCCCAAACCCGGAGTGGAAGCGCACTTCTTGTTTTTAACCACTGATCTGTGCGCACTGAATTGCCCCTGAGCAATTCCAATTGGAAGCTTAGGACTTTGTTCCTATTTTTGTGTCTTTCCAGCTCTCCATGCCCCCACCAATGGGTAGGCAGACAAAAGCCCCCTATATCGTTTCACCGCTGGCTAAATAGACGATATTTAGAAAGGGTGGGAGGGACGGCGATTTAAAGCCACAGTGCTTCTATTTTGTTTGCCAAACACCTTTGTGAGACACACAAGCTTTTCTTTGGCCTCCCCCAACATTCATTTAAAAGCCCAAGCTGAATGCACCCATAAAGACAAAGAGGGTCCCCCCCCACCCTACACCTTGTCTTTCAGATGCATTTTTGTGGTGCACACCTTGAAGTAAACAGAGGTGCTCCAGGCTCAGAAACCCCCTGCTTCTTGCCTTTCTGCCTGCCCTGTCTTTGCCAGAGCCAGAATGTTTCACTGCATTCGTCAGCGCAATAGACTCAGCTGTCAATCCGACTCCCCACCCTTGGAAACGGTTCAGGATTCTAATCCCATTACCCTCCCCAGTTCATCTGAATCTTAATGCATTCTGTAAACAAGATTTTATGCATGATCTTCCTCCCTCACTCCCTCATCCGCTCCATCTCTCTCCCTGGTCCTCCCCCCCTTCCTCCTTCACTTCTTGGCTTACTATCCACCATCGACCCCCCCCCCCTTCTTCCAAAGAATCTGAGGAGATGGCTTCAGCTCTTGTGGGCTCAGAGAATGTGCAGTGCACAATAGTAGCCATGGAGCAGACAGACAGGCAGGCTCTCCCTCCCTCTCCCTGGCCTGTTTACCAGATTCCCCAGCATTAGACTCATTTGTGTGCTCACTCGTTTGGGGCTTCAGGAAGCCGAGCACTGAAATAAAAAGAGGTATGAGGCGTCACTAAGCAGATATGCGCGTGTGCGCGTTGGAAAATGGTGACAAAGAGGGGAAGAGGGTGGTTTTCTGTGGCTATTTGTGTGCAAGAGTGTGTATGTGTGTGTGTGGTGGGGGGCTTGATAAACATGGGAGATGGGCTGTGCATGTGTGTGTGCCTCTTCGTCTGCATGGGCTGTCAGTCTCGTCCCGCATGCTCACAGAGAGTGGAGGATGACAGGCGGGTACACAGCAGGAGGAGGGCATGTTATGCTGATTGCAATTTTTGCCCCAGAATTTCTTCTTCTTCTTTTTTTTTTCCCTAACTGGGGAAGATAAAGCCAAGGAAGAGCAAATGATAAATAAAAGATGCAATCTACTCCAGGGGACAGGCAGCCACTGGAGGATGAGGGCTTAAAAGCAGGGCAGCTTGGGGAGCGAGGTGGGGTTGGGTGGGGGGTGCTGTCAACCACATCACACACCACATGTATTGGCCCATCAAACACATACAGCGGGCCTGACCCTGAAAAATATAAATGCAGGGTAATTGTGAGGATGGGTAAGCATGTGCACACATGCACGGCTTTGTGGCTTCTGTGTGTTGGTGCTGTCACCAGGATGAGATTCAGTGTTGATGATGAAAGACAGGAGAGAATAGATGAGCGGGTTGTTGTGTATGGAGGGGAGGTGGGAGCTAATATACTTGAATGGATCTGCTGTTGCTGTATTCCTCTGCTTCCCCTCCACCCTCCTCCACCTCCCTCTCCCAAGTGAGCAGCTATAAAACTCTCCATATTTACTCCCCTAAGGCCAACTACCAGCCCCCCCCCAGTCTCCTGTGATTATTCATCTTTTTCTCAAAGACATTAATCACACACTTTTTCCTTTTTTTTTTTTTGGCTCCATCTCTTTCCATACATCAGTGTTACAGACGGGAGAGATGTGGGGTGGGGGGGAGGCACTTTAAGGGAAGAGCAATAGATCGGGTGTTATCAAGAAAAAGAGGGGAAGCCTAGAGGGAGAATGTGGGTGGAAAATGCAAAAGAGGAAAAGAGGCATTGAAATGGTGATTGCAAGTGAAGGGGATGTATGAAAGTAAAGAATGAAGCTCAGAAATGGGGAGAGAGTGAGATAGATGGCTTGTTCTTTCTCCCATTGCGAGCTCATCTGTTCCAATGCCAGCCTCCGGGATAAATATTCATATATGAATGCAAGTGTTATCTAGCAGTCCACTGCTCCTCAGCTATAAATACAACCCAGGTTCAACCCCCTCTCCCTTCTGTCGTATGGCCAATGAATTTGTCACCTGCTGAACTGGTAGGGGAACACATACCTCAAGTCGTATGGAAAGGTTCTGTGTGCAATAATACATGAAAAACTTTAAATGAATTGAATTAAATATGCATGCCGCTTTGGGGGAAGCAGTCCCATAACGGCAGCTTGTCTGCCACGTAAAATTACATTGTTTCTAGCTGATCACAGAAACGCCAGCAATTCTCACCGGCGTGCCAAATTTCACTTTCCTTCAGCGTGTCAGTCAGACTGTGCGCTGTGTGATAGCACAGCATAATTCACTGGTATCGAAAACTTCCAGACCTGCCTGTTCCCATCGCATCATCTGTTCTCTCCAGTCCCTTTTGTGCCGTTTGGACTTATTGGCTCATCACTCTGAAAAGAAGGCTAGCATTACTGAGCCCCGTCCTCTAATTATAGAATTCTAATCCTATGGTTCTAACATGGCATGACAAAGCATGTTTGCACTTCATTACCCTCCTTCCTGTTTCCAGTCTGGGTCAAGTCCATCCCCTCTGGTCTCATTTGTTCAAGACGTAGACAACCGTGCTCCTCCTTCTTTTGACCCTTCATTTCCATGTTTCTAACTCCTCCCATCTCAGGCCTCAGATTAAAAAAATACACAACACTAACTGCCACACACATCACCACCACCTTGTTCTTACTCTCCTCTTACCGTAAGCCCCTCATCCCCTAGGAATGACATACTGATGTCTGGCATATGTCGCTTTCTGCGACGTCATTAGCGTAGGCTACATGCTACAGCCTATTTATCCAGTTCTCCTTGTTAAGCTAATTTTTACACATGAGACTGCATGTCATTTTATCACGCCACTGCCCCAAATCAGAGTGATGAGGTGGACACTTTGAGGCTGCTTTAGATTCCAAGTACAGCGAAAGTAGATACGCATATCTCGTCGACTATTTTTGGTGTATTTTCCACGGTGGTGTTGCTGGAGAAGATAGGCCTATAATATTTTTGCTTCTCCCCTGCCTAAAATATCATTGCATGTCCATGGTAGTCATGCCTGTTTGAGTGTGAATGTCATCCTCCTCTGCTCCACCTATTTTAGAGACAAACCTGTCTGTGTGTGTGTGTGTGTTTTTTTTGCATCTGCATGCTCATAATTCAGGTTAATTTGCTCACGCTCTGCAGAATCTTGATTAGGTTTCTGTGTCTTCTACTCCTGTTCACCATCTTTTCATCATGATGTCAGCGAAAGAGTGCAATACCATGTGGGTGCTTCCCCTATTTTTATTTTTTTTTTTTACCCAACTGTACATGGATGACGAAAATCATCATGTGAACTAGGCAAAAACTTATATTCGGTCTTTTAGAAAGTGAAATGGTAGAGCAACATGTTATTTATCGTCTTTATGGTATGCGATAAGCTCCGGTGTACTCGGGCTAAACTGTAGCAATGCCTGCCAGTATTTACAACACAAAGACAACAACAACAAAGCAACAACAACAAAAAAAGAGACTTTGTAAACACTAGTGAGTTTTTATTTGTGTGAAAAAGCAGTATAAGCCAAATCCAAGGAGACGTTTGTGCCACTTCTAAAGCTAAAACATCTCAAAACTTCTGTCAAAGAACACACTCATTCACACACATACACACATTATTTTTATTTGCAAGAGCCTTCAAATGTCCTCTCGTGAATCCACATTGACATTTAAAGCATTTTGTCCGCAAAGGCCCAGATTTTAGGATGCCAAACGTAAATCTTGCTAGAACACGTCCTCTTCGAGATCCTGCCAGGCTCTGCTGAGTTTTGTGATGGGTGAGGGCTTTTTCTCCGTGTTTGTGTGTGGGCTGTTTCTTTTCAAGTGGGTGGATCTGGTTTTATTTTCCTGTTAGGGTAGAGCGTTCCCTTTATCTTTTTACAATGCCCCGTTGAGAATGAGCCCACATGCCTACCACCAAAGACAAGGAGACGGAGCGCTTCCAAACATGCTGTTAGTGTGTGGGAAACCCATTTGTTTGTCAGGAGGCTTAACTTGTGACTTAGGAGTGAAGAAGTGCTGACACAATGTTACTCCTGGCTGTGAAAAATCTGTCCTAACAGAAAGGTTTTTATTAAAACACGGGGGCCAAGATGGGGTAGAGGCAGAGCAGTCAACTCGGGACTCGAAAGTCCCAGGTTTGATCCCCAGTCATTGCACATCTCGTGTTGTCTCTGAGCAGGACACCCTATCTCCAATTGCTCCCCGGGCACCTTCAATAGCTTCCCACTGCTCCACCTGGGGGTGGATGGGTTAAGTGCAGAGAGCCAATTTCGCCATTGTATGGGACCATACAATGATGACAACACATAACACATTACAGGTAGTCCCCGAGTTACGAACGAGTTCCGTTCCTACGGCGTGTTCGTAACTCGATTTGCCGTAAGTCGGAGCTCAACCCACGTGGCGGCCGTAACTCCGGATTTTCGGCCATAACTCAGAGCGCTAACCACGTGGCGGCCGCAAACGTCATTTTAAACACGTTTTTTCACTGTAACACAACAACAGCGTAAAACACCGTTTTAATGCGTTTCCAAGCAGTTAGCTAACTAAATACCCTAAAAAAAAAAAAAAGAAAAAAAAAACATAAAATGCTGCATAAAAAAGACAACGTAAGGTGTGATGACGTCACTGGGGGCGGCGCCGTAAGTC
>JARVGV010001587.1:14137292-14149678 GCA_031762435.1 Hypsolebias longignatus | reverse complement strand
ATCGATATTGGTATCAGTTATTGGCCAAATAAGTTTTAACATATCGGCATATCGGATATCAGCCAAAAATCCAATATCGTGCATCCCTAATAAAATCCCAACAAATCAGGGTTTAAATGGGTTAGAAAACTCTGTATAGTACTTGCCTACAGCTAAGTTAGTTGTTTTAAAATTAGTAAATGAAGAGTGTGCTCTTGACTGGTTGCATCCCAATTGTGTGAATCCTTTTTCTTAGTGTTTTCCTTAAACTTATACCTACTTGACTCTAAATTCAATCACACACAAAGTGATAGAAGCAACATCAACATGCCCCTATGTGCCATTTAACTATCTACAGTATTTCACAACAGAATTTCCTTCACTTAATTATTTATCAATGCTTGTTAAGATCAATCAAAAATACTACAAAAGAAGAATACCTCAATGTAGATGTAACAACATTTGTGTTAATAAAATATGTTGAACTGGGAAACACATTTACGTTTGACTTTCTCTCATACCCTTTCATTTGAAGTGCTTAGCTGAATAATTTCAGTTTAAAGGGGCAAATAGCTTCACCTCTTCATCCTCACCTAACTTCACATATTAAAAAAAAAAAACTGCCACAACCTCACTTAACAACCAATCTCACCCAAAAATATATACAGCCTTCAGTAAACGTAGGACTAAAGGGTGGGAAAAGCCTTTGGCTCATCTCTTACACCTTTCCGTCCAGGTCACTTGCACAATGGCTACTTGCTACTGAGAATTTTGCACAAGCTTTTACAAGTGTCCAAAGACGTAAATAATAGATGAAATGTAAATCAGGGAGTAAAAGATTAACCTATTCTTGGTGAATGTTCAGCCCTGTTTCTCTGCAGTACTAACGCAGTATCCGTGGGTGTCTGGTTCCATCTTTGTCAGGTAAATGCCTGTGAGAGGTGGGGCTGTAGGCAAACAGTCAGAGCTGTGGGGTGTGTCAAACAGACAACAGCAAGTGTGACCTCAGTGACTCCAGGAAGGAAAGGGTTACACACAAGCCTGCACGGGCTGCGTTACGCAAACTGGCGGCTGGCTGGAGCTGAAAGGGGAAGTGCTGAGCTCAGAGGAGCACTGGCTCAGAGCCATCACTCCCTCCCTCCCTCCCTCCTCTGAACCCCCCCCCACCCCCATCATCCCTCCTCTCTCCTCCCTGCCTCTCTGCTACAGCTGAGCGCTCCCCATGTTTCCCACCGCCAGGCGTGGTGATGTGTGTCTGTGCTGGAATGCAGCTTCCCCCTCGGCTGGGGCCTGTGATTGCGTTTGTGTGTGCTTGTGTGTGTGTCTGTCTGGAATGATGCCTCCCCTTGTCTAGTGTGTGACGTCAGTACACACAACGGGTCAGCTCAGGGCTAGGCAGCATTTTGTGCATGTGTATCATGGGAGGGGAAAAGGGAGGAGGAGTCGGTTGTTGGAGAGAGAAAAGGAGAAGAGGAGGGGTTGTTTGTGAGCAGAAGGAGGTTGACTGCAGGGAGTCACTGAGGCCAGTATGCGTGCATGCATGAAGGCATCATGAGTGTGTGTCAAAGGGTGGAGTGTGTGTGTGTCTGGTGGAGTGTGTCGGGTGACTTTCCAAATGAAACGGGAAGGGTAAAAGAGTGTAAGGTTGTTTCCTGGCATGGAAAAGTGGACCTAAAAACACACAGATTTATGCTGTAGGTTTCAGTCCAGTTAGTGCCCGGCTATGTTCAAATGCAAACACATTCTGTTCTCTTTCAGCCACGTTGGCTGTAACGGGGGCTTTGTGTGTGTGTTTGTGTGTGTGTGTTCTGTTTGCCGAGCCCTTTTACTGCATTTTATTGTTTAGTCTTTGACTTTTTACCATAAATATGCTTTCACGCTTAGGTACTTTTTGAAAGATGTTCTGATAAAACTAGCTGATCAAAGGATTTATGGGTCAAAGTTCAAGCAATTTAAGCCAATCTAACACATCTGTAATCACGTCAGGCAAGCCCAGCAAATATCACTTTGGCACTGTCTGGATGCTAATGTTACGTAAGATCCAACAAACACACATTCCAAAACCCAATGAAGATCCCATGTTCTTTGTTTTTGTCTTTCTTACATTGTCCACTGAGCCGTTGCAGACTTTCTCATTTAAACACTGATCTGCTACCTTCATGGAAAGGCGGCCATGAGTGCTGCGAGGCCTGTGCTGCATTGGTTTGTCATTAAAGGCATATTCAAGCACTAAAGGACCAGACAATGGCTTTTCGATGGATCCCATTACCTCCGCGTATAGCGCGCGTTGCTCTTCTGGGACAGACCTTTGCTAATTACACACATTTATTTCCAGCCAGCTGTAATTCCATTCACACTAATGAACCCTGCACATGCATCAGGATAATGTAAAGTTAATGCACAGGCAGGAGATGGAGTTTGCAGGCATCTGGCTTTTCAGCGGAGAGAAATTTGTTGAAGGGCAACTCAAATGGACACGTGCAATGATGCAACACACATTTGTGCATTTCCTCTCTTAAAAAGATAGTCTGGTCATTTTTGACATTATGTTCTGTTAAATAGGAATCAATCGCAAGTAAATTATCCGCCACATTATAGGTCATAGAGCAGAGAGTACAAAATAGCCAAACATGGACCAATTTGTTATAAATTTCAGGCTTATGAAACATAAATAAAACATCAGTTGGAAAGAAAATTGCATTAGCTAATATTAACCCTCTACACTTCTGCACAACACCATTTGATTATTTCGTCGTTGTTTTTCCCAACTGAATACTGTCTGTGTTACTACACAAATTATGCATGCTCTGAGCATAGATCGCATAGTTGCAAACTGTCCTAAAGCTGCAAATGTATCCGTCCTCTTGATTGGTGCATCTAGTCAGTCCAAAGTTTTACTTAACTCCTGTCAGACTGACACAACAAACTAGCAAATTGTTTGGCTAACCTTAAGCCTAGACTGGATGAAGACTTTTGCTTTGTTCTCCATACTCGGTGCTCTGTGACTGATGTCACAGCTGATGACATCAGCTAAGGTACTATGGTTTGCTTTTTGACAGAGCATCACCTTAAAATATCTTGATTATTAGACCCTTTAATGTTAAACTAACATGCTGAACAGCTGAAAATGGGTCTTCCCCTTCAATGTTGATGCACCAGTTACACCCATTTCTACCATTTATTGCTCTATTCTGCTCATATTTCAGACTGAGCATGGCCAACGTTATATTTCTGGACTCAGCCTTCTGAACACCAGCCTTTGGGATCAGTCCGCCCAGCTGAAACGCAATCTATGCCTGACAAGCCCAATCTGGCAAAATTAGGATCTATTTTGAAAGTGATAGTTAGAAAATTGCAAGTCATTCCTGATGTACCGCGTGGCAACTAAGTGGCAGCAGCCAAGCAGTTGACTGTCATTTTAACTGCCAGCTGATGACAACTCCAATCACCCGCACATCCATCAACGTGTGCGCGCACACACACACACGTTTAGAAATTCCCTGCCATCTCTCTGAATTGCATTCAGATTTTGCTGTCAGACACACGAGCGGAAGTAAAAACATTGAAATTCATAGAATATCTCAGAATACTAATTTATGCCCGCTTCAGTCTGTCTGGATAAGTATTCAGACTACGAGGGAGTGTGTGTTGGTGCACAAGGACGTGCGTGTGAATGTGTGGGTGATGAGAACACACCCGCAGAGGAAAAAGAAAAACTTATCAGTCCACCAGTGGGTTCAAGGCATAAACATGGCCGCCCCTGGAGCTTACTCGTGTTATTCCAGCCTGTCCCACACCTAGGACACACACATGCACACACACGCCCGGAGCAAGGTCTCCTGCAGAATAGCACTGATCTCTGTTTATAGTCTCTGTATGAGTTCTTCCTTATAGGACCACACATGCATGCATGTATTGTTACGCGTAGACTGAGCTACCCTTCAAAATGCTGAAAGGATTGTATTTGTCTTTGTAGCCTTATTAATTGGGCCAGTTCAAGGAGCCGCCATGCAGGAAATGCTCCTGTAACTGTGGGTGGGATGGGGTTTTAGAAATGGAGCAGAGAGGGAGGTGGGGCTATGTGCCTAACAGTTCTTGACCCTTCTTCGACCTACGCTGCAGCCTTGCTTTTCTTCAGTTGTGGTTCAGATCTTCTTTCACTAGGGCCTCCGGGTTCAATCCAGCCAAATGGATTGGATTCCAGTCCCGTAGCCTTTTCTCAGTGAGGTTTAGGCTGGCTGTTTTTGGTCAACACTAAGTAGAATCCCATGTTAAACGCTCAGTCTTCAGCAGGTGGTCCCCTTTTGGATCAGGGATGCTCCATCAAAGCAGAGTTGGATTTAGGTGGTTCTGTGTGTCCATCTAGGTAATGTGAATAATGGAAATAGCTCAAAGCCAAGTGGACCCTGATCATGTTTTTGCTCTCTGTTATTCTCAGTTTATCTTTTGTTTTGCTTTCAAAAGAGGCCATTTGCTTTAACTCTATCATGTATTCCACATCACAAAAAAATGTGTGCACAAATCCACCGGATGAGTGCTGTCTGAACCAGACGGTGCCGTATTAGATTTAGGTGACAGTCACTCAGGAACCAATTCAGCTAATAAACTAAATGACCTTGCCACTGTGGGGCCTGAATTTTCTCCATTGACTTGGAATCTTAATACAATTGTAGAAATATATGTACGATGCTCAATCTAATTTAGTCCAGTGATTTGGGTACACTGAGCACTTTTGTTGCAATGATGAGCAAACCTCTTTAGGCCCAGCCCTGATCCCAGCCGACTGATTTCATGTGGGAAGGTTAATCTTGTTTTATAGGGGCTTTTATAAAGGAGGTGTTCTTCCATCTCAGGAGATGTATGTCGAAAGCCATGCTGGTCTCAGTTCAGCTCCTTCTTCTTCGATGTAAAAGGAGTAAAATCTTTGTGAAGCTCTTTATTGTTATAGACACAAGTGGTTCAAGCTAATCTTGAGGAACAGGTAAGAATCCTCTGATTCAGGTCAAAGAGTGTGTGTGGTCCGCTGGCATTAGTAGACCTTGCACACATGCACATATACCTCTCCCTGTTCATGCTTGCTCAGTTACATGCTGTTTTTTGCTCTCTCGCACGGCTCTTTGGGCCAAGTGTGATTTCACCAGGGCGGTCAGAAGGGGTTTCTAGGGCAACCTCACAGAGGCCTTGTTCTAAAAATGGCCGCCATGGTTACTTTGAAAGCCAACTCTGGCCTCTTGAACATGCACAGAAAAGAGCCATGAGCACCACTTGGGGAGGGGGTGCTATGTGGATGGGTTGAGGAGAGGGTGGCGGTGAAGAAACCATGCTCTTTAATAGCTAGCACATGAGTCATTGAGGGTTTCGTGCCCTCCCCCGACCAGGAGTCATGGGAGGTGTGTGTATGTGCATGTGTGTCGAAACAGTAATATCCCTGTACTCAGCGCTTGGCTAAATTAAAAGGGCATTTTTGGCGCGGGGGGCAGTTTCTGGTGCCCAGACGATTGGATGGGGAAAGGCGAAACTCATTACCTACCCATCTGTCAGAGAGTGAGAGTGAAAGAGCTGTGGGAATGTGGATGGAGGAGGAGGAAAGGGGTGAGGTGGGGGGGATGCAAAGGGCTCGGAAGGTGAAAGAGTCCAATAAAGCAAAGGGAAACAACACCAATTTTTTCCCCTCTGTTAGAGCATGCAAGTCTTTTATCACTAGTTAGTTTCACATACTCCACATGTTTTTTCATTTTAAAGTGCACCACCGTTAATTCTCCCTTTGAGCTCGAAAACATTTGCAGAAGAAAGTGCAGCTGCCTTTATAACCGTCTGCTCAGTGCGTGTCTCTGTGCGTTTGCATCAGAGGTTGATTTTTCTTTGAGCTCTCTCGCGGCTCCACATGTGTTTGATGTTTTCCGTTCCTCTGGACCAGGGGCCACTCTTGAAACTCAACTCACACTAAACACACTCATCCCCGCAAAACATATCAGCTAATATTAAAAGCTCATTTGTTAGCCTTTTTTTTTTTTTTTAAACAACCAAATAGATATGCTTTTCTTTCACAAACAGCTGTGGCATGTAAACCTTTTTGTCTTGTTTAGGATTGTTTCAGTATGGCTCCACCGTCGTCCCGCAGCTGTAGACGTATAGGCTTTGATCAGTGCAGATGCACAGAGCTGCCATAGTTGATCCACACCCCTCTGCTGTGGATATTGTAAACGAACATGGGCTTTCTCTGCCAGCTGGCTTTCACGGCGGGAACTCGTTTCTCCATGGCAATGTTTTGCAGTTGTAAGATTCTTGCAGCCAACACTTTTTATTTATGCGGAATCAGTTCTAAAACCAGGCATACAGCATATCGCAAGACTTTGCTGTTTCTGCTTTGTTGTTTTAGCAGTTTTGCTAAATGTATCGCACTGAAAGTAAAAAAATGGATGTTGTTTTCACCTGCATGTGTTAGAAAAACATCTCATGAGCCAGTGAATGGACTTTAATGAAACTCCCAGAAAGTAATCATTCATCCATTCAACCTTTATTTATACAGGTTAGTCTTGTTGAGTCACGAGGGCTCATTTTCAAGAGAGACCTGTTTCAGTGGGTGAATCATTGGGTGAACCTGAATCATTGTGTAGGTGTCTACAACTGTTTAACTTTTTTTGCCTACACCTTTCAAGATGGTTGACACAGCTAAGTAATGTTAGCCAACACAAAAATGGCTGTGATGCAGACAGCTGAACAGTGATCAGGCTAAAATTTGGTATATTAGTAGCTGTGAGTAATTCCCAACACATACCAAGAGTCATCTGTGTTTGTTAACAAAATATAATGAACCATCCAACCAATTTTAATGAAACTCAAAAGAAAGTACCCATTAGGTGTATATCTATATAGGATTTACTTTCAAAGTTACCAAAATGCAAGATGGCCACCACATCTAATCAACAGACAACATTAAAATATCTTCAGCTCAGTCATTTTACAGATATTAAGAACTAAAATCTGGTGTGGTTGTAGCTGAGAGTCATCCTTAACAGTCTCAGAGCACCAACACGCCTAGCAAGATCTCACAGTCAAGTCAAGTCAACTTTATTTGTAGAGCACATTTAAAACAGAAACTGTTGTCAAAGTGCTTAACAACAACAACAATGGGAGTAAAATTAATGGAAAAGTACGAAACACTAATGATAATACTGAAGAATTAAAAAGGATTTCAAACGTAGGAGCACAGAACAGAAAAAAAACCAAAACACTAAATCAACTCACACTGTGAGAAAAGCCTGCGAGAACAGATGAGTTTTTAGCAGAGATTTGATCTGAGGAAGGGAGGTGGCCTGTCTGATGTTGGGGGCAGGTTGTTCCAGAATTTGGAGCCCATGACTGAAAATGCCCAATCTCCTCTTAGCTTCAGTCTTGTTTTAGGAACAGCCAAAAGCAGCTGATCGGATTATCTCAGGGCCCAGGAGGGAACGTATAGTTCCAGTAGTTCGGAGGGATAAAGGGGTGCGAGGACATTTAGGCATTTGAAGGTCAACAGAAGAATCTTAAAGACTGTTCTGGACCGCACAGAGAGCCAGTGAAGGGAGGACAGAACTGGTGTGATGTGTTCAGACCTGCGAGTTCTGGTTCCAGTACTGAATGAGATGTCATTTAACGTACAAGCTTAGACTCAGACGGCTATAATTCTGTTCTTTCTCAGTGCAAGACAATTTGCTTTGTGCGCTCCTTCCTTCAAGACATTTAGTATATTTAAATGTTTGATTGCATAACTTCATCTTCTCTAACTTCAATGTGACTATGTTGCTTCAATGAGAATGCTCAGGAAAAAAGTAGTCTATCCTAAAGACATATCTACATTAGGCCTATCACGATAACAAATTTTGCTGGGCGATTAATTTTATCAGAAATTATTGCGTATGAACGATATGATTGTTTGAAATTCGACAATATTGTCAAATTTAAGAATAAATATTTGTTAATTTGTTTTGCATGTAGTACCTTTTTTGACCACTGTGTAGCAGTGTAAGACTTTTTTAAATGTAGTATAAGATTGTTTGAACCGAAGGATGGATAGTGAGGGGGCGAGCGGTGTGTCTCTTTAGAAGCTCCTTGACGTAACATGGGCTGTCTCTCTTCGGTTCTCAAAATGGCAGACGCTTGGTGTGGTTTGAGCTCTTTAGCAAAGCATTTTTCACACAAAGCTTTTAATAAAAAATTAGTAAGTTTTTACATGAAGGCACGGATTTCAATCGTGACTTTTGGAGCTTCGACAAGACAGAGGTATTTCCCCAAGGTCAATCTGTTAGCTTAGCTCATAGCTTAGCTTCTCAGCTTATCTGTTTTTAACCATCCAAAAATGCGATTTTGGATGGTTAAAATGGATTTTAAAGAGAAAAGAAAAAGAGGGGTCAAAGAAGAGCACTGCAGATGAGCCTTTTGCCATCCAGTGTCTTCAGTAGAAAAAGAGAGACACGAAGAAACGATAAAGCCGATAAATGAAAATTAGGTCGATAATTTTCATTTATCATGCGATTAATTGCTTTATCATTTATCGTGATAGGCCTAATCTATATTAAATGCAGGAGCTGTGATCTTATTTACTGATATCTCTCCTCATTAACCTGTGTTCTGACTGTATATCTAAAGAACAAAAGAGGCAAAGCTTCTGCTACCTGACCTCTCCTTAGCTTGCTTGTACAACCATCAATCCATTCCCATCTAAATCTTGTGAAATATTCATCTCATGTGCCTTCCTTCTCACCAGAAAACCCTTTGATATGTGTGTTAATGCATGCTTTATATCACAGTGATGTGCACACTTGGCTCTTTGATAAACATATTAAGGATTTGTCTGTCTTTGCCTGGTTCACATGAATTTCACCTCCATCTCCTGAGCACATGAATGCATTCATAAGCAGCTCTCTGTATCTCTTAGCCCCTCCTACTATTAATAAACCATGAGCTCACGCTGTATTTCGGTCCATGTACACATGTTTTCATCTTTTATATGATCATGGGTGTGTGTTTTGAAGCCACTACCAGTGGACCCCACCTGGCTCATTCATATTCATTCCTGCATAATGACAAGCCACGCCTCCGGATAGCGCCGTCGGAACGAGATCAAACAGTACTGACTCAAACAAGAGTCTGTTTTATTCATACTGAAACAGGCGTGCTCACCGGTGACTTCCTCATCCCTGTCTCAGTTCCTCCTGTTGTGAAATGCCACTTTCGTTCATCTGGATAGAGTTCTGTTAAGTTATATGACTTTCAGTCAGACTGAGCTGTGGATGGGTTCATCTAATGATTAAAGAATGTGGCTTTTGGCAGGGAACTGACGCTAAATGAGGTATTTTATCATCTATTTCTTTATTTTTGTCTTACTAAAAAGAAAGCGTCTAATTTGTATGTGATTGATTTTTGTTGTTGTTGTTTTGTTGCCACTAATTGGACACTGCGAGTTCCTACAGCAGTTGTTCTCATTCAAATAAATAGTTTGAATATTTTGAAGTGTTTTGTGTTGCGTAAAGCTATATTTAAAATCTTATGAATTTATAAACATCTTACCTGCTGTAGATGACTCTTTGTTTGTATAAATAAAGTTTAATTTTAACAATATTGACAAACTAATGACTAGTCCCAGCACAAGGCCAAAGTGGATTACTGTTGTCTTAAACCAACTCCAGTATTAAACGTTTTATAGTAATTCATTCAAATATATATATATATATTTTTTTACATTACACAATTAGTGTGTGATACTGATTTAACATCCACATTATTGTTTCCCTGTTTATGTTTTCTGTACATTGTATGTTCTTTTTATACTTTAACTTTCTGCTTATTTTGTGCTATTTTAGTCATTCACATATTAAAACATTAAGCTCATTTAGGAGATGGTGCACTGACTTGGTTTTTGGAATGTGTACACTTTTCAAAACATTTAACTGTATTTTCAAAAAAAATTAACCAAAGGTGTGTTTTTCTCTAGTCTTTTGCTTCTTTTAACTTTTATGTTGTGTTTTGATCCTTTTAGCGTTTAACTAGTACAGTATTCCTCTTCTTTTAGCTTTAGTAACTCAGTTTCTGCTTCTTCTGCAACTTTCTTGGAGAAAATGCAAGTTCTCTAGTTGTTAGATTCTTTGGGTATGTTGCAGGAGGATATGGCAGCGGCTAGCAGTGGTGCAGCCTGGTGCACATCCGTCAGGGACTGTGCAAATTAACCAATTTAATGCTAAACCAAAAGCATCAAGGTTTATAAAATAGCATTTACTTGAATAGTTAGAAAGTTTTTAAAGTTTGATGATAGATGTTAGATGGTGTAAATCTACTCTGAAATATCCCTCAGTCTGACTAGATATTATTACCATATTTTTCAGCCTATAAGGCACGTTTAAAATCCTTTAATTTTCTCAAAAATCAACAGTGAGCCTTATAATACAGCACACCTTATGTATTAATTCTGGTTGTGTTTCTTGACCTTGAACTGATTTCATGTGGTTATTGAGAATGAGTTGAATAAAGTTTGACTTATCTGACTGTTCTGTTTTGCTTAATGCGCCTTATAATCCGGTGCGCCTTACAGTCTGAACAATACAGTAGCTTGATCCTTCCACAAGAATTTCCCCCAGAATTAAAAAAAATATATTGCTTTCATTGCTGTTGAAACTATCCTTTAAAAAAAAAAAAAAAAAAAAAAACTGGAGCCTGGAGAAATTCTGCTACTACACATTTGATTGGTAAATTTAAAAACATTTTATAATAATAATAATAATAATAATGTCACACAATGTCATCAAAGTATGTTGCCATACAAGGATGAAATTACTCTCTGCTTTTAAACCATCCACCACCAGGTGGTGCAGTGGGCAGCTATTGAAGGTGCCCGGGGGGGCAATTTGGGGATAAGGTGTGCTGCCCAAAGACACCACAAGGTATGTTATTCATTATATAGATGAATTTACTTAATTGATTTTGTTTCTGGTGTTTTTCAGGTTTCCATCTGAGCGGCACCGTGACGGACCCCGCCACGCCCTCGTCCCCAGAGCTCGTGTGCAGCGTCAGCGTCAGCTTTGACCGCTGCAAGATCACCGCAGTAACGTGCACCTGCGGAAACAAAGACATCTTCTACTGCGCCCACGTGGTGGCGCTGTCACTGTACAGAGTGCGGAAACCCGAGCAGGTGAAACTGCACCTGCCCATCTCAGAAACACTGTTCCAAATGAGCAGAGACCAGCTGCAGAAGTTCGTCCAGTACCTGATATCGGTCCATCACACCGAGGTGCTGCCCACCGCACAGAAACTGGCTGATGAGATTCTATCACAGAACTCTGAGATCAACCAGGTCCACGGTGAGGAGACGAGTGTGTCGGTGTGTGGGAGAGGTCACGGGGATGTTGAAAATGCATTTGCTGTGGTCTTTCTGCCTCTTCATGCATAAATATTGATTGTGTGCTGAAAGTAAAGTGGATCAGGATCAATGCAGCTCATTAATGACATCCAGACAGAAGAGCAAAGATTTTGTGACTGTAATCAACACTATGGACCAGTTTACCTCTGAGAAAAACAAAACAAGCACAAAGATAAAGCCTACAGCAGATATCGCACTTAGCTGCCTCCAACAAAGAGAAAACAACGGACAGGAAACAGAACTTGAAAAAGAAAGACAAGAAACGGAGATGATGGGAGCAAATGTTTGGGATTTGAAATAATGAATTATGAAATAGAGAGAAAGAAACACTTTTCCATTGATATTTCAAGAAGTGTAGACTTGAGCTGTCGTGTCTTTTTGAAGAATCACTTTAAAGGTGATGGCCCTAGTGAACCTGTCACACGTGTACTGGATAGCAAGAGATTGTCCATGCTAATAAATCCATTATTAAAACTGGAAAGAATGTGGTGTGGCACCTGGTCACAGCATGGGATATGCAAAACATGATTTTAGAAATGTGTTCCCCTCTTTAGCTTGCAGGATTGTAGACGAGGCCTAAAACGTACCCACAATTTCGATCGCTTTTGCTCTAATATGCATCATAAAGTCGTAAATATTTGTAATGTCAGCAGAAGCGGGATGCAATAAACAAAGAGGCAGACAAAAGTCTGAAGTAACAAGTCATGGTCAAGGTTCTTTATTGTCATACGCACCGCATGTGGTACGTGTGGTGGAACAAAATAGTGTACACAGGGTCCTATTACATCCAACAAAAGTATAAATTGTAAAGAAAAACCAATAATATCTAAGAACTAAGAAATATGCTAAACACTTAATAGTGCAAAAGCAATATGACGAACAACAGCAGCAAGAACATGAGTTTGTGTGAGCAGATGAGTATGAATGAATACAGCAGCATGAAATAAATCAGCATCATGAAATCATCTGCATGGATAGTCAGCAGCACATATGAACAATCAAGTGGCATTACAGT
>JARVGV010001587.1:14112913-14134789 GCA_031762435.1 Hypsolebias longignatus | reverse complement strand
CATACACACAAATATATAGTGTTTATATATATATATATATATATATATATATATATATATATATATGCACTATGATAACCACACATATGCTGACAAGATGTAATGTTTAAAGTACAACCTCAATTCCCCCAAAATTGGGACATTACCGGTACGTTTAAAAAACAAAAAGAGAGAAGAAACTTGTTTGAAAATCTCTGAAACCCACATTTAATTTACAATTAAACATAGTCAGTTTATCAAATCTTTAAAGTACTAAATTGTATAATAAAGTGGGGGTAGATAGGACCATGTTTAGCTCTGTGAAGCATCCCCGTTTCTTTTAACTGTCTAGGATCTGAGGAGACCGGCAGCTGGAGTTTTTGGAGGGAGTGTTGTCCCATTCTTATCTGATGTCGGGTTTCAGCTGTTCAGCAGTCCTCGCTCTTCCTTGTTGGATTTTGTTTTTGTTTCATGACGCACCAAATGTTTTTAACTGGTTGTGAAAACTGGACTATAAGCAGACCAGTTCAGCACCAGGAAGCCATGTTGTTGTAATGGATGTAGTTTTAGCACTGTCTCGCTGAAAGGCCCTTCCTGTGAAAGATGTGTGGATGGGAGCACGTTGTTCTAAAACCTCTAAATAGTTTTCTGCATTATTTATCCTTTTCCAGATAAATAAGCTGCCCGTGTACCTCCATACCATCAGAGAGGCAGGGTTTTCAGCTGTGTTCTGACAATGAGTCAGATGGTCCCTCTCCTCTTTAGTACGAAGGATGTGACGTTGGCTGCTCCCAAAAAGGATTTCAAATTTTGATTTGTCCGACCGCAGAACCCTTTTGTCCCCTCTGTCTCAGTCCACTGTACATGGGTTTTGGTGCAGAGAAGACGGTGACGTTTCTGGATGGTGTTCACATAGTGCATTTTCTTTGTGTGACAGAGCATTAACCAGCCTTTGTGGATGGCGGGGCAAACTGTCTATAGAGACAGTGATTTGTAGAAGCAGTCCTGCAGTGATCATAGAGTCAGACCTGTTTTTAATGCAGTGCCACCTGAGGGCCTGAAGATCACGTACATCCAATGTTGACTTTAGGTCTGGTCCTTTGTGCACAGATTTCTGCAGATTTTTAAAATTATTTGATGATGGTAATATAAACTGTGGATGATGGGATATTCAGACTTTCCACTTTTTTAGACACAGTTTTTCACTGACTGGATTTTGCTTCGGCAGCACGGTGGCACAACGGGTGGAGCTGCTGCCTCTCAGTGAGTGGGTTACCCTGCTTTGAATCCTGGGGTGGCCTTTCTGGGTGGAGTTTGCATGTTCTCTCCATGCATGCGTGGGTTTCCCCCCGTTTCCTCCCACAGATCAAAAACATGCGTGTTAGACTGATTGGTAACTCTAAATTGTCCCTAGGTGTGAGTGAGAGAGTGAATGGATGTTTGTCTCATTTATCTCTGTGTCCCTTTGATGGACTGGACACCTGTCCAGGGTGTCCCCTGCCTCTCACACAGTGATAGCTGGACTTGGGCACCAGTGACCCCCCGCGACCCATAAAGGCAAAAGTGGCTAAAAGATGTTGGATGGATGGATGTTTTTTCCTTCTTACATATTACCCTCTCAAAAATGCTCTTGATACCAGTCCAGTCCTCTTACAGATGTGTTGCCAATTAACCTAATTTGTTGCAAAATGCTCCTCCAGATGTTTCTTATTCGTACCACTTACCTTTACAGACCTCTGTTGCCCCATTTCCCAAGCTTTGTTGCCATCAAACTTAAAATTACCGTTTTTTTTGTGTGTTTTTTTTTTACCTAGTATGTTACAATTTCTTAATTTAAATACTGTATAAAATGTGGGTATTAATGATTTTCAACTCATTGCATTCCAATTTTTTATTTATTTATTTTTTTCCCACTATTGAAAATGTCTCAACTTTATTGGAACTGAGTTGTACAAAACATGGTGTTGTATAAAGACCGGCATCCAAACTAAACCTTGCACGTGATGTTGTAGTCGTGCTCGTTGTTGTTTGTGCGTTCTTCTTGGCGATCTGTGCCTCTGCTGGTATAAACTTCAAGTGTGTGTGTGTGTGTGTGTGTGTGTGCGTCTGTGTCCCGTCTCCTCGTCCAGGTGAGGGAGATGCTGAAGATGCGTGACTCCAACGGAGCGAGGATGTTAACACTGATCACAGAGCAGTTCATGGCCGACCCTCGGCTGGCGCTGTGGAGACAGCAGGGCACCACCATGACCGACAAGTACAGACAGCTCTGGGACGAGCTGGGTGAGGAGAGGGAGGAAAAGGGGGTGGGCGGGGAGAGACATCACACACACTCCTATAAAAAGTACACACAGAGACACACTGGCTCTGACAGATGTAGCAAGGTGGGTGATCGAATCTAGATGCTGACACAAAAGCAAACATGTTTTTTTTTTTTTTTTCCCCTGTTTGCTGTTTTTTCTGCCTCTGTGTCCAAGAAAGCCCACGACGGTCTCAGACTCGCGTCCTCGTCGCCGACAGCTCAGGGTTTCAGTCTCTGTTCGGTTTGGCAGCTCCGCAGCGTCTTTGTGAATTAAAAATCCGTTTAATGCAGCACGCCGCGCCTCACCTCCGCGGTGTTGTCAAACACTTCTCGTTATATTTTTAGTTGATGTGACAGAGAGCTGCTAACCACGTACTTGTTGGGTTTGATGCAGAGCACAGTTCCTCTGACAGACTCACTGTACAGAACACTAAACCAACAAGCCCATCACCAGGACGGCAGTCGCATCGTCGCCGCTCTTTGTTGTTGTTGTTTTTTTTTCCCTCTGCTGCTCTTGATGATGATGATGATGATGTTTGTTTTTGATTTATTCATCGTTTCTTAACTTTGCTCTTGTTCTGCACTTTGTGAGGACAGCAGCGTGATCTCATCTGTTTCAATCCCACGTATTTTTAGAAGACGGCCTCTTTGAAGTCCACACTTCAAACCTTTCTTGCCAAGTCCTTATCGCTCTGCCTGATGTGTGAACGCTCACCCTCGCCCCCCCCCCCACCCCACTCTTTTGTCTTTCCCTTCTTTAAGTTCTCCTCTAGACACGAAGCTGCATCTCCTTGTGCAAATCATCTCCGCTTCCATTTTTCTTTTTCTCCCCCCCCCCCCCGCCCCCCTCCGTGCTCCTCTCCCCATGTTCTGCATTCGTTATGCTCCGTCTCCGTCCTTGTTTTCGTCCTTTCCAACCAAAATGCGTTCGACGGTGTGCACGCGTGCGACACAGTCACCCACTCGCTTGTGGAGTGTGCACATCGCCTGCACGCTCGAGAGTAAAATCCCTGAATGCGCTCGGGTCCCCAGAGACGCAGCCACTTTTCATATTCTGTTTGTTCCAATTGACTCAAACGATGCGTGCGCGGGCAGCGTTGCCTCTGGATGAATTAAGTTCTCTGTTTTCAGCAGTTTGTATCGGAGGGAAAGATGGCGGCAGCGTGGAGACGCTTCTTTCTCCAAGGGACGAGAAACCATGCAACGTTCCTTGAACAGTGCCTTGAGCTTTCAGTTTTACATATTTGCGTGGTTTCAGCGGCACACTTCCCTACATTGTTAGACTAGTTGTTTACACCATCGCCGTGACAACGTGGGGCCGGCTGCTCAAGTCTGTTTTTTGCTGATCCAGGTGCCCTGTGGATGTGCATCGTACTGAACCCTCACTGTAAGGCGGAGCAGAAGTCGTCGTGGCTGCGCCAGCTGCGCCGATGGAACAGCGTGGATGTCTGCCCCTGGGAGGACGGTAACCACGGCAACGAGCTGCCCAACCTCACCCACTCACTGCCCCAAGGCGCTCATGGCAACCAAGGTCAGAGATGGAGAAGTTTTGTGTGTCCGTCAATAACGCGTTCTTGTTTCAGTAAGTCAGTTGGAGAAAATGAGATGCTTTACGTCAGGAGAGTCCATTAAAAGATCATTCTGATGCGTTAGTTTAGCTTTAATCCAAGCAATCAAGTTAGAAAATTTTTTTTTAAATGAGCAACCCGATAAGCACTTGCAGGAAAGAGGGCCTCAGTTATTAAAACACCAATGTAGATTTTACTGTCAATCTGATTCAACTGACCTTAGAAAATAATAAAAAAAATGTCTATAAATCATCTTTTTTACAGATATTGAATAAAATCTGACGTGGTAGTGGTTGAGCATCGTCCCTAACATGTGCACTGAGCACAATATCTTTGCTTAAAACTTAGGCATTAACCGTTGAGTCAACCCTGCTCCTCTGTTAGCATACTTTTTGCATGAATTGCTGGCTAAATTGTGATTAAACTATCAGAAAGTAATTATCAGCTGTTCATCTACAACTGATTTACCTTTTGGAGTCAGCTCGTTCTAGAACATAAAAATGGCTACAGCTCAGTGAATTTGACAGAATCTGAGCTCAAACTTTGTGTGGTAGTAACTGAGTTATTCATCACAACACATTCTAAATATGACTTCTTGTGACGATGCGTGCTCATAACAGTTTTTATAAAGTTTGATCAAAACAGCTTCAGCAGCGTGTGATATGTATTCTTTCAAGGAATGCATGACACCATAAATTTTTATTTTGCTCTTTAAAAAGATTTAAGAGGTTGTTTGTTTTTTCATGAGAAACCTTGTATCAGTTTATATTAAACAGTTTGGAACACTAATTTTCCTGTTGTGTACAAGTCACTTCAGGTGACGGACATGTTTTCTAGTAATTATCGTTAATTGTAATTGTAAAAGTAAAAAGTCTTTTGTTTGATTTTGATGCTTTTAAAAGAAAAACCTGCTGCATAAACGTATTATTTTAAGCCACATTTGTTTTTCAGAACATTATTAAAAATAATGAAACATCAAACCTTTCCTCCTCCTCCTCCCTCTGCAGAGATGCGCCCCCACAGGACTGTGTTCACGAGAGCCATCGAGGCCTGCGACCTGCACTGGCAGGACAGACACCTTCAGCACATTATCGCCAGTGACCTCTATGCCAACTACTGTTACCATGACAACCAGGAGGGCTCCCTTTTTGACTCACATGGATGGCCTTTATGGCATGGTGAGTCTGTGTGTATGTTGATGTCTTATTGGTGTTTCTTACTCAGAATCTGGAGTGCTAACAATCAAAACCTGTTGAATAACATGTACCGTATTTTTCAGCCTATAAGTAGCGGTGTTTTGCATAATTTGCATGCCCTGTGATTTATATGCTGAAGTGACGTATTTATGGATTTTTTTTTTTCCCCATACAGTATTTATAAACCGATTTTTGGCTGAGATATGACCGTTTTCATTATATCCTGATGCATGATCAATAATCCTGGTAGAAAAATCTAAAAAAGTGAAGTCTGGTCCTCTGGACGCGTTCAAAAAATTGTAGAAACATTTCATCAATCATCCGAAAGACTTGTAGAAACGACCTCAGACTGAAGAAGTCTTTCAGATGAAAGACAAAACGTTTCTACAATTTTTTGTTTTTTGAACCAGTCCAGAGGACCAGACAACTTTTTTAGACAGTTTTAATTTATTTTGACTGAAAATATTGAACACTACCATTTTCAGCTGCTAGATGATACACAAGTAGTATGGCAGGCCGTTGTGTCATGTAATAGGTAAAAGCGGCTATTAATGACACAATCAGCTTGCCACAGCTTGCCACTTTCCTCCAGTTCGCCTGGAGCAACCATCAAATCAGCTTCATTTTGTTGCGACGCCCCGGCGGAATGCAGCTACCAGTAATTTGACCACTGAAGTGCATTTATTAAGTAAAGTTCAACTGAGACACACTTTTACAATAAAGTCGAGCAAACAAATAATTGTTTTAGGTGGTTGTTAAATTTCAAAGAAATGCACAGCGTTCCTCCTTCCTCATTTCCTCTGTCTGAGCGCGCTCCCAGAGCACCGAGGCAGCTAATACTTTTGAAAATGCAGCTGATTTGACCGTTAAAGTGCATTTATTAAGGAAAAGTTAGACTGAGACACACCTTTACTATAATTTCAAGCAAACAATTATCGTTTTTAAATGTTCATTTTGTTAAATTCTTGTTAAAGTCCTCCCGTGCACGCTCCAGCGGTCACCATTTGGCAGCCAATTGATTTTTGACACAACACTGTCCCACATTTTCAGGTTCGACCCACATTTCCGGTTTGTCAGTGGTGACACGTAACAAATGCGACGCATCAGCTGTGATGCATAATAGATGCAACTTATGCAGCGAAGCGACATATTTATGGATTTTTCCACTTTATTAGACATATTTGGACTGATGCAACTTATAGGGCTGTGCGACGTGTACGGCGGAAAACACATTTTATATATTCGAGGTTAAATGTATATCTTTTCCCCACAGAACATGTCCCAACGGCTTGTGCTCGGGTCGATGCGCTGCGCTCGCACGGTTACCCGCGAGAAGCCCTGCGACTGGCCATTGCTGTGGTGAACACATTACGGCGGCAGCAGCAGAGGCAGCTGGAGCACTTTCGACGGCACAAAAAAGGTGGGTCACATTGATTAAGGTCCAGAACATCAAGGTTTTGTTAAAAGCTGCTCAAAGGTAATTTTGGAATCAAACTGATTCAAGATGGCTGCCACAGCTTACTGAACTTACAAAACACAAACTTGGCTATAACTATCAGTTTTAGAGATTCCAGTGTAAAACTTATTCATATCTCGTAACATAAATTTATATATTTTAAAGAGACCATAAAAAATGAAAGTAGACTAGGACATGGATTAATAAATTTTGTTGCCTAATTAATAATTTCATAAATGAACATGGAGGGAGACATCAGTAAGGTTATTTCTGTTTATGTGTTTCAGCACTGCATTATCAGTATGCCTATAATTTACAATATTCACAGGATATTTTCTGTGCATATAACTGACATTTGAGGCAGCTGTGGCTCAGTGGTTACAGTGACCGTCCTCTAATGCGAGATGGGGGTTTGATTCCACCAAAAGTCACATGCTGAAGTGTCCCTGGGCAAGACAATGAACCCCTCACTGCCTCCGATGTGTGTCCCATCGGTGAACTGATTAGTCTACAGATTCAGATTAACTTTGCAGAGATGCAGTAGAGAGCTGTATATGTGTGTGGAGGTAAATGAAGGCACAGATTGTATTGTAAAGCATTTTGAGTATCTTGGTTAGATAGAAAGGCGTTATAAAAATACAGTATTTGCCATTTACATAAAACATTTATAGAACTTTCAAAAATCAATAAACCAGTTACTTCAAAGAAATGTGTAAATAATTGTCTTAATGTGCTTCGGCTTGTCTTCAGAGTTACTCCACAAAGGTCACACCTCCATAACCAACATGGAGGGCTGGGTGGGACACCCTCTGGATCCCATCGGTACATTGTTCAGCACGCTGACGGAGTCGGGACGAGCAGGCGAGGACGGCTCCAACATCTGCTTAGACCTCTCAGGTACTGATAGAAGCACTCCAGCTGAATCCAAGCATCTGACATGCTGCAAACTTAACTACAGCCAACAAGTCTTTCTGTTTGAGCTCCAAGTGAAATGTATGACAGACTGGAAGAGGTGTGTGATATATTATGACATGTAGGGATGATATAACTACCACAAACAAAGCAATACTGAGCGTTGCATTAAACAAGATGAAGAAGATCTATCATTATGGAAGTACTGTATAGTGTAAACAGGCATTTGTACGTTTTGACTTTGTGTGCCAAACACAAGATTATAGATTGTGTAGTTTTTAGTCTTTTCTTTGCTGACTATAGCAAAGAATTTTTTAGCGAATGCAAATGAAGAAAGAATAGTTTCACTGTTGCTTTATCTTTTGGCTCTTATCTTGTCTTTGTTTCCTTCCTGCAATATTCAGTTGGTTCTCTCCGACAAGTTTTACTTCTTCTGTGCATCATCTTCTCTCTCTCTCCGATGTTTTCTGCTGTATCGAGGCTAGCCCCTCACATTTATCTTGACCCAAGGCTCCGTCCTCTCTGAACTCCACAGACTGCTCCAGTGTCGTGAGCAGAGCCGACCTGCAGCGGATGCCCGTGCAGCGATTGTTGGGAGACGGTGAGTCGTACGCGGCGCTGGCAGTGGAGACGGCTCTGATCGGCTTAGGCCAGCAGCGGGTGATGCCCGATGGGCTGTACGCTCAGGAAAAGGTGTGTCGGAACGAAGAGCAGCTACTGGCCAAGCTACAGGAAATGGATTTGGACGACTCCCTGGTGAAAATCTTCCGTAAACAGGCCGTCTTTCTGCTGGAAGGTGAGGAAGAGAGCAACATTATTATTATTATTTTTTTTTTACCTTCAAGTCCTTTTTATAGAGCCCAGACTTTGACAAAGTTGGAATGTAGTATAAAATGCAAATAAAAAACATATGAAACGTAATGACTTCCAATTCTCATAAACTCATATTTTACTCACAAGAAAATGGTACAATGTCTTTGTTTTAGCATTTTGTGTGTTCATGTTCCATTGTAGACCAAATTTGGGCTGAGATGAGCAAATCCTAACTTTTTTTTTTTCATTAAAAAAACCTTCTCCCTGCCATTTTTAACTATGCTGCTGCACAGACGGAGCTTAGACATTCTTACTATAACGGGGGAAAAAAAAAAAAACTTTGACTCCGTCTCACTGTTTATTATCTTTTCACTTTGTGGTGCAAATAGAGGCAGAGCCGTTCTGGGCCGGTCCAAAATGAGCTCTTTGCGCAGTAACACCGGGGGTATTGTGTCAGTCAGCGAACACACACACACACACATAATGTGTGTTTATGCAGAGGAGAGGAGGACGGTAGTAGGGTGGTGGTAATGGTGGTACATACTGGAAGAGCCAAACTCCAAGCCCTGTCCCCACCCAAACCCCAGCCCTGCCTCATCCCAGGCGCGACCACCCACCTCTGGCATTTTTACTAACAGAGCACTCAGCTCTGAGGCCTTCGTGGGCCCCAGGAGGCTGCAGCCGCGCCACTCTGTGATGTGGTCTGCGGTTTAGAGGCCCGTTGGGGTTTAAAATAACCCACCAGAGATGAGGGGGAGTGCAGGAAGAGGCGGAGGAAGAGAGGAGGGCAAGAGGCCAAGTCTGCACACACGACCATATGTTTTCGACGTCACAGTTTGGTTTTAATGCCGCGTGGCTTCGCCTCTTCCGGGCTGAAGAGGAAAAACCGGATAGTCAATCAAATAGAAAATCATGACTCGGCAACATAAAAATGTGCAATTCATACTGTCTATATATGAGGAGAGAAAAATCCCCTAATACTCAGGTAAAAAATATGTTTTTTTTTTTTGTTTGTTTTGTTGATCATGTATCTATTTTTTTTTTCCTTTTTTTTTTTTTTTTTTTAACAGCTGGTCCGTACTCTGGCCTCGGAGAGATTGTCCACAGAGAGAGTGTCCCAATGCACACCTTCGCCCGCTATCTCTTCACCTCTCTGCTACCTCACGACGCTGAACTGGCGTACAAAATTGCACTGAGAGCCATGCGGTAAGACGTTTTTCTGATAGTCGTTCTACTTTTGTTGTTTTTACTGTATTCATGCCCAAAACTTGTAAATGAAGACTATTATCTTTTTTATTTCAGGAATTAGTAGCTGATAAACTTTTGCCTACTATGTTTCAATGTGGAAAAAAAAAAGGGTTTATGAGATTAGGTTACATTTTCACAGCCTCTTAGTCAGAAATGGGGGCTGCGTTCAAATGTGTCCCTTTCATGTGAAGAAGCGTGCTTTACAGTTTTAGGTTGTCATAGATGAAACATAAATTAAAAAAAAAAAAAACAACCTCTGTATGTTTTTTTTTTTTTTTAATGCATTCTGTTTTGCTATGGGATGCCCTTGAGTTTGTGGATATGCACCTTGTCCACGTGAGCGCTCCACATCCAGCTCCTGTGTGAGATCATCTGTGGACATCGTGTACGTGTGTGTTATCCAGCCCACGCTGTTGTGTTTTGATGTTGTGACTTGTGGGAGCTGCATGAGTGAATATTAATTACATTAATGAGAGCGTAATTAGCACAGCTGTAATGAGGAGGAATCCATGCACGTATACACACGGAGAGCCAACAGGGAGAAGGTTGCGTTGGGAGGGGTGGGGGTAAGATATTTGTTGTGTTTTCTGCGTGATAAATGATCAGTAGATGCATGGAGCAGATGAAGAACTGAAAGATAAGATCCCTTCATCGGTAAAGAAGGCGCCAGGATAATATGCTTACAAAAAAAGAAACTAGGTGGTTGTTATCTCCGCGTGGTTTTAAGGTTGCACATGGAGCTGTTGCTTCCTGACCTCCAAACCAGCGTTTCCAACCTGTTATTCCAGTCGGCCACTCTCTTCCTATCCGCTTCCTCTCACCTTTTTTTTTTTTTTTTGGTCTCCTCACCTCCTCCATCCTCACTCCTCTGGTGTGAAACTCACGATTTAGAATAATACGGCCACTTACGGGTGCTCCTGGGAACCAGAGGTGTCTGCTCAGCACATAATGAATGAGTGTAATGTAGCGTAGTGTAATGTGATAGCTTATACCTCCTCCCTCCCATGGGACAGTTAAATATAGAGGAGGAGGTAAAGTAACCAGGAATATTTTAATGGACTCATTATAACACTATCATTGATAAAAAGAGATAAAAAAAAATAAAAAATCAGGTACATTCACAAACACATACATGCACATTTTTTTCTTCTTTACTTTTGCTTTCTCGATTTGTCTTCCCCGTCACAGTTGCTCTCGGAGCAGGTTTCTTTTTAAACGGGTTGCCATGTCTGCCTTGGTATGCAAATGCTCTAAAATACTGCATATGTATGTTTATGTGCCTTGGATGGGGTTAATTAGTGTGTGTGACAGCAACATATGTCGTGCATTGGCTCGGTGCAAGTGGTCGGGGGAGAAAAAAAAAAAAATCTGCCTACTGGTTCACAGGCTGCCCAGAACTTGACTTCAGCCAGCGAAACAGAAGAAGAGTCTCTTTGCAGAGATGGTGCTTATGATGTATCTTTGAGGGCCAATAACACAAACTCCAACTGCCCGTTACTACGTGATATTTTAATTTGAATTATTAGTCTTCTGGAATTCTTATTCACAACCTTCGAGCCTCTGAATAATAGGGATGCACGATATAGGACTTTTGGCCGATATCCGATATGTTAAAACTTATTTGGCTGATAACCGATACCATTACCAATGTTTGTTTTTTTCCCCTAGACCTACTTACAGAGACTACATAGCGTTCTCTGCTGTGGAATTAAAATACATTATTCTGCATGGTCTTTGTCAGTTTGGCCTGCTGCCAAATGCAGATGCCAAAAAGGAGTTGAAAATGATGCAACACTTCAACTTGGATTATGTTTAATGTCAAATTTATTCATGACATTTATTCTCTTTAACACAATGACAACACTCGGAGCAGTGAAAATTTTCACTAAACTCAGTGCACGTGACGTCATAACGTGCTGGCACTGCATTGGGTTGGGTTGTCATTAAAAAACAGCACCGTTCATATCTGAGTTATTGTGATGAAATGTCCGATATTTAACTTTATCGCTAATATCGGCCAATATCATGCCGATAATATCGTGCAGCCCTACTATATTTATTTTAGCATTTATAAATATTGTAAGGCTTTATAAACTCTTCCCACACTCTTGCAATGTTCTAAACTCTTAAACCTACTGATTTTAACAACATACGTACATGCACTGTACAGTAGCTACTGCAAAATTTTATATTGGGACTCGCCAGCCATGGCCCAGTTCTGATCGACTCTCTGCAGTTGAGCATCCGATGCTTTTGGAGAGAGCTGGACCTTCGGAGAACCAGCACAAAACCACACAATGGTCCAGATCAAGTCCAAATAATCCAGAGGGATCTGGATGAAAAAAGTCAGTTTGAGCTCTGGGGAAGACACCGGACCTCCAAGCAGCGCCTCTCCGCTCGAGAGGCTTCATGGGCTGACGAGCAGTACTCAGATTGACCAATGAGGCTGGAAGTTGTTCTGGTCCAGTTTTGATTGGCTCTGCATCCACTGAGCCCCGAAGTCACTATGAATAAGGACAGAGCTTTTTAGTCTGGTTCGCATCGGATCAAAGCTCTCCATTTCGGCAGAAAGCAGCGGCTGGAAGCACTGTTGGCTTCTGGGTGATGTAGTTCTTCTGGACTGGCAATACAGATGAAAGAAAACTACAAAATGAAATCACCTGTCTAAAGATTTTTTTTGTTAACACTTCAGTACTGTCCTGATCACGAGTAATATTAAAGTTGACAATCGTTGAAAAACCACGAAAGAACGAGTCTGTGAAAGTCAAACCGTGAAAAAAAGAGGAACTACTGTATCGTGTACATTTTCAATTTGTGTATTTTTTTTTGTCAGTCATTTCAGAAAGTGAAACTCAAATATACAGTATCATGTAGATTCACTACACAGCCTTTGTTTCTTGTAATCTTGATGATTATAACTTACAAATAATGAAAAAAAAAAACTGTCTCAGAAAATGAGAATATTCCATAGCCAGCTTTTGGTACCTCTGTCCAAGTCCTGCTGGAAAATGAAATCAGCATCTCCATAAAGCTCATCAGCAGAAGGAAGCATGAAGTCTCTAAAATGTCCTGGTACAGGCTGCGTGGACTGTGGACTTCAAGAAACACAGTGGACCAACACCAGCAGAGGACATGGACCCAGAACCATCACAGACTGTGGAAACTTCTCTCTGGACTTCAAGCATTGTGGATTCTGGGCCTCTCCAGTCTTCAGACTCTGGGACCTTGATTTATAAATTACAAGAAAATCTACTTTCGTCTGAAAAGAGGACATTGGACCACTGAGCGACAGTCCAGTTCTTTTTGTCCTCGGCAGGTAAGACGCTTCTGATGTCTCTGGTTCAGGAGTGGCTGGACTTGAGACACGAGACATTTGTAGCTCATGTCCAGGGGTTAATCAGCTGATTAGGGTGTGACACCAGGAGTTTACAATATTGAACCTCTTCACAATATTCAAACTTTCTGAAACAGTAGGTTTTGTTTTTTCATTATTTGTCGGTCAAAATCATCAAAATTACAAGAATAAAAAGGCTTGAAAGGCTTCAGTCCCTCTGTGCAATGAATTAAGTAATATTTGAAGTGACTGACAAAAACTACTGGACGCTTTAGATGCACCTGTATAGTTCTGTGTAGATTTCCCCTCCTTCCTCCTGTCGGTGGGGTCCGGCTCGTTTCCCTGCCAGCAGAGGAAACTCGCCCTGTTTTGACCCTGCCCTTTTGAGTATTTGCATCACAAATCACATGATCCCTCAGGCTCCATTGTAGTCAGCATTAAAAATCTATGGCGAGCCTGAACGGCCTCTGTCACTTTCTGCACCGCGTGTGTTTCTTTTAAAATTCTCCCAGTTTAAATCTGTTTTCTGTGGTGTCTGTGATGCAGAATCAGTGAGTCCAACCTTTGGCTTTGGTTGCATAACGTTTCAGTTTTGCTTTCACGGCTTGTTAAGTTCAAGCTTCGTCATGACGTAAAACAAGCTGGGCTTGATGGCGCGTCTTGTTTCTCATCTCCTTTTATTCATGCTTCTTTTTTTTTATTTTTACTATTTCAAAAGCTTCTCAGATTTGTTTCTTGACTCATCCAAAGCCAGAAAGGTAATGGCCTTCATCACATGTAGCTCCCCTTCTCTTTTTTTTTTTTTTAGTGTAGCAGCGAACTGTCCTGCTCCTCCCTTGTGTAATCGTACCCATGCACACACATTCACACTCACAGGTTTTTCAGGTCAGGTTGGGTTTTTTTTTTTTTTTTTTTTTTTTTTTTACATCTAAACTTGAGAAGAGCAGCACACAATAGAAAGGAAATAACTGGCACATGCTGCTAGTACACCCGACCACATCTGGCTCAATTTGACTTTAGTAGTGATAATGTCAGTTCTGTGTTGTGTTGGATGCAAAGTCCATGCAAAACAAATGAGGTTTGGGGTGCAACAACTCTGGAAAAGACGTCAAAGAGAATCTGTGGCTTTTAAGGTCATTTTTTAAAATTTATTTAGGTTTATATTGAGCAGAACTCACAGATACGCTCATGTAAAAGAATGCTGCTAAGACCTAGCAGCCCCATGTCTGGACTTGTACGAACTGCACAAAAGCAGCGCCAGAAGAAACCAGAAAACAAAACAATAAAAAAACTCTCCAACACGCGCTCGCCGCTGCACGATCAAAGACGCACGTGAAACTCGTGTCACTTCAGCACCAAATAATTGGCATCCTGCTTTCTCCTCGGCTCCGAGGCGGACACACCGTTTTCAGAGCGAAAACAAACTGATTTCCTGTGTGTGCACGGCGGCTAAAGAGAGATGTTCTCGTGCGCCTGTTCAGTGCCTTCGTGCCAACAATACGTCGCTTCTGTTAAATGTAATAGTTCAGATAATCAATGCGCTCTCCGTGCAGGTCGTAGCTGTTCATGGTGAAATGACATAAGTTAATAAATTGTGTGGAATTAACATAAATTCCTCCTCTGTCCTGTCCCAGGGTGAGTCAGTGAAGTATTTCTTGGATAATCTGGATAAGCTCTACAAGCCGGTAAGTTGTTTCTGTTTGCTCTTATTGTTGTGTTCTGTGTTGTACATAACATAGTTAATATTTAAACAAGTCTAGACAACATATTATCAGAAAAGCAACCAAATGTGTTGTTTGTTGGACATTATGTTCATATTTTGGCAGGGAAATTTCTAACGGAAAGCTTTTTCATAAAAAGGTTTTACCTTTCAGCTGGGAAATGTATCCATTATTAGGCCTGTCACGATGATCAATTTTGCTGGGCGATTGTCTTAGAAATTATTGCGATAAATGATAAATATTGTTTGACATTTGACAATAACTAGTAATTATTTTCAAATTCAAGAAGAAATGTTGCTTAATTTGTTTTGAGTGTAGTACCTGTTTTTGACCACTCGATGGCAGTATAAGACCGTTTGAACCGAAGGATGGATAGTGAGGGAGCGAGCAGCTTGTCTCTTTAAGAAAAAGGGGAGGGAGGCTCCTTGACGTGATATGGGCTGTCTCTTTGGTTCTCAAAATGGCGGACGCTTGGTGTGGTTTGAGCTCGTTAGCATAGCATTTTTCACACAAAACTTTTAGTAAAAATCAGTAAACAAGTTCTTGGCTTCTTTTTTGCAGGAAAAAAAAAAAGCATTTACACAAAGTTACAGGTTTCAGCCGTGACTTTTGGATCTTTGACAAGACTTTTTTTCCGAGGTCGGCCTGTTAAAACCGCTTTAACAAATCTGCATACGTTTTACCACTTGCATTCAAACAAGATCTTTCCTTTAATATGAAACATTTTGTGGAAATAACAATCCATTTATGACCGTAAGTCTAGAATAAATCATCTAAATTTATTCTAGTTTTATCACCAGTCTTTGACATTTTCCTAGAACAAAGCCAAATCTGAGCTATCAAACCAATTTATGTTTATTCTAACAAATCAAAATACTGATAATATAAATGAGATTACTGTAAGTATTCAAGAAAGATGCAGCCAAATTAAAATGTCAGCCTGAATCTATTCAGTAAGTTCGTCCTTTACAAGGTTTCTAACTTTCACATTTTGGAGGGAGCGCATTTATGCTTTTATTGTTGAAATCATGTAAAAGAGATGCTGTAGTGTTTTATTAGACGCTCTGAAATTGAGATAATTAGTGCAATATTGTGCGCAGTCTGGTCAGCATGTGGTTAAAAACACAAGCTGGTTGTTTAGAAGGCTGTTTGTTTCACTTTTAAAATACTCTTGACAAAGTTTTGAGAAACATATTTGTCAAAAATCATTGAACTTCTGTTTCAGTAGAAACACACAGTCTGCTTATTAATTTAAACTTGAATCTTTTTATTGAAATCAAATGGTGAGTTGGTGATTTTCTTTTAGAAACATTTCACTTTGTGTAATATTTAGTTGTCCGTGCACTAATTTAATCAAAACTCACAAATCTGTTTGTGTAATGAACTTTTCTCAGCCCTTAAAGTAAAAACTACCTCAATCTGAAACTGTGTTTTTGGTGAGGACATGTCTCGATTGTAGGACAGATTAGAGGATTACTGCTTCCTGGCAAAATGTTTTGTAGCTGTAAAATGTTTGATTTATATGTGTTTAAGATTAAACATCAAGTGTTGGCTTTTCAAACCGCATTCTGTTTGACAGATTTTTGTGTCTCCCTCAGGATTATCTACCCAGTCAGCAGGACATCCTGCTGGCCCGTAAGCCCACCAAGGGGATCCACGAGTATGACTTCGAGATCAAGAACATTCCTTTTAAGATGGTGGACGTGGGGGGGCAGCGGTCAGAGCGGAGGCGGTGGTTTGAGTGTTTCGACTCAGTCACCTCCATCCTCTTCCTCGTATCGTCCTCCGAATACGACCAGGTGAAACGCTTTAACGCAGTTTGTGTGTGAAGGTGAAGCATCGTGACTGTCACCTACATGCATTCACTATTTATCACCCGCTGTATTAGCAAAATATTTCAAGAACCTGCGGGTGGGTTTCTATGAAACTTTGAGAAAATTACCAGTGGATGAACATCTACAAGAGATAACTCCTTGGATTCAGCCATCAGAGCAAACTGACTTTAGGAAACACAAAAATGTGCTTAACTCCTTCACTTTCAAAGGCATTGAGTATACCTGAAAGCACTAACAGTTTTAAGGGCACACCATGCTTGTTTCTGCTGTCAGTGTGCACCTGTTGTAATCACACCTGCAAACTTGTCGCTTTTCAGCTAAAATCTCTGATTGCAATCAAAAATATGTTATTTACATGAATCAGTCAGAGGCATGGTAGACTGCATCATTTCCTATTGACTGGATTTATGTGGCGCTAAGCTAGCGCTATGTAAGTCACACTAGCTAACTCACAACCTGTGCTCGCAACAAAGCTTCTGCGAGGTTTTAAACGCTAAGCTAGCACTAGACCTGTCGCGCTAAACAACAATCACACTATGAATGAAAATTATCAACCTCATTTTTCATTTACCGGCTTTATCGTTTCTTCGTGTCTCCCTCTTTCTACCGACAACACGGCTCAACTCCGGTGTTCTTCACTGACCCCTCCCTTTCTCTTTAAAATCTGTTTTAACTGTCCAAAATCACGTTTTTGGATCGTTTAAAGCAGCTAAGCTGAGAAGCTAAGCTACGAGCTAAGCTAATAGGCCAACCTTGGGAATAAACCTCCGTCTTGTTGAAGTTCCAAAATTCATATTTGAAATCTGTGCCTTCATGTAAAAAGTTTGTTTTCTCTACCAAAAGAAGCTGAGAACTTGTTTACTTAGTTTTTTTATTTATTAAACGCTTTGTGTGAAAAATGCTATGCTAAAAAGCTCGAATCACCGAGTGCCCACCATATTGAGAACCGAGAGACAGCCCATGTCACGTCAAGGGCTCTCCCTCCCATTTTTTTCTTAGAGACATGCTGCTCAACTATCCATCCTTTGGCTCAAACTGTCTTATACTGCCATCAGGTGGTCAAAAAAGGTACTACACTGCAAACAAATCAACATTTCTTCTAAAGTTTGATTGTTATTGTTAAATTTTAACTAATATTATTATTTATCGCAATAATTTCTGAGACAATTAATCGCCCAGCAAAATTTGTTATTGTGACAGGCCTAGCTAGCACACTTACCCTGTGCTACGTTCGTGCCAGGAGTTGTCGACCGGAGGTGGGGTGGGGGAGTGCATTACGTCTGTAGCGTCTTAGCTACCGTGTCTGTAGCTACGTATTTAAGAAATTAGTTGTTGCTATTAGTAAAATGCTCTGCTATACTGTATTTGGTTTCTCTGGTTGGCTTGCTGCTGTTCCTTTTTTTTTTTGGTTGACTAGTCATCTTTTCTATATATGTCCTAATTAAATTAGGTTGGTATTACTGGTAAATGTCTTTTTCACCTGAAGCATGATTTCTTTTTCCCTAATTTTCTTCTTAGAGTATACCAGAATGCTTAATTCACATGTTAAAACTATCACAAAATCTTCCATACCTTGTGAGTTTGCATGTATGTGCAGTATTCATCCTGCTCAGATATGCGGTCATGTTCAGCAAAGTAGAAAACATTTGCACATCTTAAGTGTCATGCATCAAGGGTTCAGTGTGTTCTGACCAAGACTGAGTCTGTTGTGAGAAGAAGCTTAAGAATTAAAAAGAATAATCTGTTTTCAGATTACAGGCACACCTGCATGACAACACACATGACTTGGCAAATCTGACGTTTCCAAAGAATTATCCTGTTTTCTTTCAGCAATGTTGGTACATAAATTCTACCCTATATCATCATCATCTTCTTTTTGCTGTAAATATCAGGAGGTGCTTCTAGCTTATCGTATTTGTTTACACAGCTATCAGTCAACAACTAACAATGTGTTGTTAGTAAACAATAACTAATTCGGCAACAGTTTTGTAGTAGGAAAGTTTTGTTTGACGCCACTTCAGACAGCAGATTTACACTTTTTCTTGTTTTGTTAAAGAAGACTATTGAAACTGTGCGTATGATCTAAGTTAGAGTAGTACCGTATTTTTTGTCGTACACGTTGCACTGCCCTATTAAGTCGCATCAGTCCAAATGTGTCCAATAAAGTGGAAAAGTCCATAAATACGTTGCGTCGTCATAAACGTTGCATCTATTATGAGTCACCACTGACGCATCACGTTTGTAATTACGCGTCACCGCTGACGACCCAGAAACGTGGGCCGGTGTTGTGCTAAAAATCGGTGGGCTGCCAAATGGCGGCTGCGAGAGCGTGCACAGGAGGACTTTAACAATAATTTAACAAGATTAACACTTAAAAACAATTATTTGTTTGCCCAAAATTATAGTAAAGGTGTGTGTCAGTTGGACTTTTCCTTAATAAATTAACTTCAACTGTTAAATCAGCTTCATTTCGCCGAGGCGGCGCAGTGAAATGAAGCTGATTTGATGGTTGCTCCAAGCAAGTTGGATGAAGGTGGCAGGCTAATTGTATCATTAAATAGCCACGTTTTACCTATTACATGACACAAAGGCATGCCATACTACTCGAGTGCCATCTAGCTGCTGAAAATGGTAGTGTTCAATATTTTCAGTCAGAATGAATGAAAACGGTCATATCTTAGACAATAATTTGTTTATAAATGCGGAAAAATCCATGAATATGTTGTTTTGTTATAAGTCAAAGGGCATGAAATTATGCAACAACAACAGCAAAAAAATGCGACTTATAGGGCAAAGATTTTAGTAAATGGTTTTAGTAAGCTTTAGAAGTCGAGGTTTGCTTTTATTTTTTTGTTCATCATTGCCTTAATTAAAGTCCTTAAAGGAATGAGTACCGTAGGGTTGACAGATTTAGACAACAGCCAACGATATGCAGAAAAATGAGTCTGAGCTCGTTTTGGTCTGACTTTGAAAATATTGTTTTGCATATTGTATATTATATATATATTGTGAGACATCATGCTCAAAATATGTGTCATGAATGACTCTCAGCTACTGCCCCCATCAAACTGTAGTTCAGTGCCTGCAGAATTAACTGAACTAGACCCATATTTGTGTTTTCAAACACTGATTTGTTTTGGCTGCCATTTTGAATAAGTTATCACCAGTTCACCTTCTGGCTGCTAGAAGCAAGTAGAGCTTTAACACTCAGGTCCTCTGTTCCAGGTGCTGATGGAGGACAGGCTGACCAACCGGCTCCGTGAGTCACTCAACATCTTCGAGACCATCGTCAACAACCGCGTCTTCTTCAACGTTTCCATCATCCTCTTCCTGAACAAGACGGACCTGCTGGAGGAGAAGGTGAAAATCGTTCCACTCAAAGACTACTTTCCCGAATACACTGGACCGGAGCACAACCTGGCCAAAATCCAGGCCTTCATGGTGGACTGCTTCCAGGCCAAGAGGCGCGGCCCCATGCTGAAACCCCTCTACCACCACTTCACCACGGCCATCAACACGGAGAACATCAGGCTGGTGTTCCGGGACGTCAAGGACACCATCCTCCATGACAACCTCAAGCAGCTCATGCTCCAATGACCCCCGCCAACCCGTGAGAGCAGAGGACCTGAACGGGGGACAGCTCGCTCCCCGTGCCTGACTATTACCAGGACTTGGGAGAGACCAGCCTCTGAAGAATCAAGACGGACATCAACGTTCTTCTTCAGACACTTTTACTACCATTTTTAAGCTCCTCCCATTAGTTCAGGATCCGATCGGGGAGCAAGTCGTTTGAGCAGACTGTGGTATTAAACTAGACCGAAACTGGTTTGTTCTTTTTTTGGATAACATCTGACCACCTGCTGCCTGGTCTTCTGTCCTGAGTCACGCCTTGGTAAATGATCTGCTGGGGCTTTTCAGCTCGCAGGGTGCCAGTGCTGGGACAAGTGGAAGTCAGGAAAATGTTGTCCAAACTATTTAAACCCTCCAGGCAACAAACAGGAAGCAACCACAGTGAAAAATGTTTAACTAACCAACATGGAAGCTGATTTATTTCAGTTGTTCAGTTTATTTTTAAGCACCGACTTCACTCAGCTTTTCTCCACTTCTGCCTGGTTAGTCTGTAAGAGAACATTTCTCATTATTTCACTCGTTGCATCACTTTTTCCCAGTTCAAGCGCAGTTGGTTTCAGGTGCTGGCACAGAGCTAAAACTGTTGCCCAGGGCCCAGAACTTTTTCATGACTACTGGTCACGAAAACGCTCAAGACGCATCGACTGGTTCCAGCACTGGCACCTTGTTTGTAGAAAACCGCTAGAAGAGGGTTCAACCACAAGACTGAAGCTTTCTACGTGTTTTTATGTCCTAATCACTGCCGTTAGATTTAAAGTCGATATTAACTTCTTCCTTAAGATGATAAACGTCATCTGTCCTGACATGTTGATAATTACGGTAAAGAAAAAGCCACTAAGTGAACATGCAGTCCACTGTTTTCCTCAGGGTTGAATCAGAACCGGTGTTCACATTTCTGAATGATTTTGGCCGTAGAGGCCTCCACGTCCGTAGCTAGGTGGTGCAGCTTCCCGACCCGGACACGCACCCCCCCCCCCCCCCCTTCTGTCTCCTGATTAGTAAAACGATCTCTGCAACGATCTCTCCCTTTGCCTTAATCATGAATGTGTGTTAGTGATTCTCCAGGGATTTACTCTTTGTTGTTCGAATAAACTGTAACCAACGTTGCTGTGGTAGTTTGTAAACCGTCGTGTGAGAATCTGTTTTGGCACTGACTGCAGGCGTCTTCGAGAAACCGTTTCTGTTTTTGTATACTTCTGTGCACGAGACTGTGCTGGGGTTTTTTTTTTTTTTGGACAAAAGTTTTTGATTTTTGTAGAAATTTGACCAAAATTTTCAAAAAGCTACTGGGGTTGAATACATCAGTCACTGACTGTACTCAAATTTTTTTGGTTAGAGGACAATTTCAAGGCGCTGTTAATCTTTTATTTTCCCCCAAATTTATACTACCCTGTATGCGTTCCCAATACTGTGCACATAAACAGTCTGCACTGTTTTTTCTCACGATGCTCTCGAGCTTACCATTTCTTCTTTTTCTAGCTTTGTAAATACTGTAATCTTTATTTGTCATGTAAATATTATTCAGGTTAATCTTCTTATATGTATATGGTTGTAGAAATTGCATTCCTACGCTGGAAGTTTTTCAAATCACTGCTTTTCCATTGATTACCTTTTTGTTTTTGATGTAGTTTTTTTTTTTTTTTCCACCACCTCGCCAAAAATCATTCTTATGTCATGTCTAACGCTGCTCTCATAACCTTATTAATAAAATACACGTTTCTAATGATAAACTGCAGACTGTGTATTATAAAGCACATTTATTTGCCTGTTTACTTCAGGATTATAAGAAATATATGTACAGTATATTATTATTATTATATATTGTATATAGTATTTAACGTTTTTTTTATTTTATATATATATTTTATATATATATATATATATA
>JARVGV010001587.1:14100174-14111484 GCA_031762435.1 Hypsolebias longignatus | reverse complement strand
GAAACCCTTCCCACACTCCTGCAATGGTCTAAACTCTTAAACCCATGTCATTTTAACAACATACCGGATCGTACAGTACTGTATATGGAGCTACTACATTTTACTTGCCAGCTCTGCAGAACAGGACCGACTCTCAGTTCTGGTCTGACTGTTCCAGTCTGACTCCATTAGTTTCTGCAGACATAGACCACAATTAATGTTCTTAACTCTTTAAACCTACTAATTTTAACAACATATTTTTATGTAGCTACTAAATTTTACTTACAGCGCGTCACTGCTCGGAGGTCCTCGTGGGCCAGCTAGGAGCTCTTGGGTTCACCGCTGAGTCTCGGGGTGCGGTTCTGGTCCAGTTCATTGCAGCTCTTGAGCAACGAAGCGCATTTTGGGGAAGGCCAGACTTTCAGTTGGCCGGCGCGGGACTGTAGGTGGCCGACGGAGTCCAAGTCTGGATGAAAAAAGTCCCTATGGAGCTACAGAAACAGCGCCGGACCTACGGCGGCACGTGTCCCTTCTCGGAATTCCTTGTGAGCCGGCTACCAGTTCTCAAGATTCATCTGGATCTGGAGGTCTGGTTCTGCTCTCATTTGGTGGGTTTGTTCCTTCTCTGCTTCTGCTGGGGGCCTAAGTCACTGTAATAAGCGCCAAACTATTTCCGATCAGATCAAAACCTTAGCTCTGTTTTTTTTTTTCAGCAGAAGAAAACGGAGCTTCTGGGTGGGGCCCTGTTGCCTTCTGGGAAATGTGGTCGTTATGAGCAGGAATACAGTGTAGGCTTACTGAAAGAAAACTACAAAATGGCAGCGCCTGTCCGAAGTTTTTTATTTTTTGTTAACTTTTTACTGTGCAGTATATCCAGTGTCCAGTCACATGAGCAACATTAAAGTTGACAGTCATGTGTCCTGTACAATATATTTTTTGTTGTTGTACAATATTATGTGCTGTACATTCACACACCGCAATAGAGTAAGTCCCTGAAAGTCAAACCGCAAAGTAGCGAGGGACTACTACTAAAATGTAAAATGTTATTTGAAGGATTACAGACCTTAGAGAGAAGAAACAGTGAGCTGCCTCACCGGTTTGACTCGATGCCTCTTGAAGATTTCATCCTGAAGGAGTTTGTGTATACAGTGGAGCTCTTCCACCGGATGTGTCGTTCAGCTGATAGATGTGTGCTTGACGAACTGTGAAAACGAAGGGTGTTTACAGTCGATGAGGAGAGAGGAACATGAGGTAAAGAGGTCAGTAGTCATGGTGATGCAGACCAGAAACCCAAAGAGCCACAGGATTAAGGTTTAAAAAAAAAACTTTTTGGGATGTGTCTTCTCTTCGCCTCATTATTGTGTGAATGTTTATGAAGTGTTCACACTATTGTGATCCATTTTTTCTTCCGTACATTTTTCAGCATCTTTCTCGTTCCACAATTTTTGTGCTATTTCAACAAATCATATATCAAAACATTCAGTTCGTTCAGAACGATCCTGCTATGACTTTTGGTATTGGTGCCACTTTAGCTTTTGAAATACAGGCAGTCCTCGAGTTACGCCCCCCACGACATACGGTATTTCAGACTTACGGCGCCGCCCCCAGTGACGTCATCACACCTCCCGTTGACTTTTTTATGCAGTATTTTATGTGTTTTTTGATTTTTTTTGAGGGTACTGTGTTAGCTAACTGCTTGGAAATACATGTACAGTAAACGGCGTTCTAAGTATGCTGTTGTTGTGTTACATTGAAAAAAACATGTTTAAAATGCCGTTTACCGTTCTTTTTCCGACTTACGGCAAAAATCCGGAGTTACGGCCGCCACGTGGGTTGCGCTCCGACTTACGGCAAAATTGGGTTACGAACGGGGCGTAGGAACGGAACTCGTTCAATAGTCGGGGACCACCTGTACTGTACTGTATTTAGCCTTTTCTGCCACTTTTTTTTTCATAGAAAAGGAATTGAGCTCATTTTACATCCTTCATATGTTTAGATCTGTTTACAATCTTGCTGCTCCTTTCACATTTTGTTCTGCGTCAGATTCTTTCAGCTTTCTTGAAATTTTCAACTTTTTTCAGCTACTTTGAGTTGTTTTTTTCAGCTGTTTGTGCTCCTTTTTGATTCTTTCTGCTAACAATAACATTTTTGTGCTTCTTCTAACTTCTTTCTGCTAATTTCAACTTGTTATGTTACTTTCAGCTTACTTCTGTAAGTTTCAGCTTTTTCTGCTATTTTAGCATATTTTCTGCTATTTTAGCAGTTTTTCCTGCTAATTTTAGCTTTTTCAGCTAATTCCACAAATTTTTTTGCACTAATTTCAACTTTTTTCTGGTTAATGCAGCAAAAATGTGCTCTCTCCACTTCCTTCTGGCATTTTAAACTTATTTCTGTGTTTTTAGCTACTTGTTAGCTGTTTTTATTATTATCTATTTATTTATTTATTTAGCTAATTTCAGTTTTTATTATTATTGTTATTATAATTTCCACTTTTTTGTGACCATTTCTGCTTCTTTCAGCCTAACTGGACAAACATCTTCTTTGTGCTTTCTTCTGCTAATTTAAGCTTGTTTTACTTGTTAGCTACCCTTTCAGCTGTAAATTCTAGCCAATTTTGGCTGTTTCAGATAAGTCCAAGTTGTTTTTTTTTTTTTGTTTTTTTTTTGTGGTAATTTCTGCTACTTTCAGCCTAATTAACTTCTTTCTAATAATTTCCACGTCGTACTCCTTTCAGCTTAATTATGCTAGTTTCAGATTTTTCTACTACAGTATTTAGCAGTTTTATGCTCATTTTAGCGTTTTTGGCTAACTCCACTTTTTATTTTATTTTTTTTTATTATTATTTTTTAGCTAATTTTGTCTCTTTCTGCTTCCTTCTGGTAGTTAAAGCTCCTTGCTGCTTTTCAGCTACTTTTCAGCCATTTTTGCTAGTTTCAGCCTTTTTTTTTTTTTTAGCTAATTTCCTAGTTTTTGTTCTAATTTCTGATTTTTTAAACCTATTTTACCAAATACAGTATGTGTTCTTTTCTTCTGCTAATTTAGGCTTGTTCTTCCATTTCTGCATGTTTTTTAAAGCTAGTTTCAGCTGTTTCTTGGCAAGTTATTCTGCAATAAGCATTCACACTGCATTGTCACAGGAAATGTAATTTCTCTAGTTGCTCCTGTGTTCTTCTTGTTGCTAATTGTACATTTTTAGTTCTCCCCATGTGTGCATTTGAATAAACAATCTGAATCTTATGATTGCCCATTCACTTCATGGGCCAACTTTCTGCAAGGCCTTGCAGATGTCTCGTAGTGTTAAGTCCCCTTCAATGTGCAACAAAACATGCCTCCTCACAAATTCATGTGTTTTTAGCATCATTGAAAATACTTTTTAAACAACAAAACTCAACAGAAATATGACTGAATTCAAAAGGTTAAGAATATGAATCGTTGTTGCACACATTTACAAGTGTGGCGGAGGCTACACTGAGGATGATGAGCATGTGAGTAAACTGTGCTTTAATAGAATGCTTCTTTGCAGCCCATAAGGATTTTTTTCATCCTATTGTTTCTTGTTGAACAATAGCACATATTTTTTCTTCCAAATATTTAAAAGTTTCTTTTTTTTTCTCTTTTCTAATGGGCCTGTTCTCTCTCAAGCTCCCATCAAATAGAGACCTCAGACTCTAGTGAAAACCAAACAAAGACAGGAATGTTGATGAGGCTTCCATCTTTACCCAAGGCCCCTTTTTTAACCAGAGGAATCTTCCAGAAGGCCCCAGTGTGGTGGAAGCTTTTAGCATCTCTTCAGTTGTGTAGAATGAACCCTGCTGTTGCATCTCAGTGCCGATGTTCACACTCGCTCGTGTCTCAGCTGTGGTTTTGGTTTTTCTTTTTCATCACCTATCTTTGGGAGTTGAGCCCTGGTTGCCCACTCGTGGTCCAAAGCGAGTGAAGACGGGTCTGTTTTTGTACATGCCTTCACTCACGTGGCCACAGTAACACATGCACTTTGCTCTGAAATTGAAACTGGCATTTAGCATCACATTGCCTTTACCGAGCAGCTTTGATGTGTTCTCAAAAGGGCAGGTGTGTGTGTGTGTGTGTGTTTGCGTATGTGTGCGTGCATGTGCGTGTGTGTGTTCCGGCTCTTTTCATTGATGTGTGTTGGTATTTGTTTGATGTGTGTCCAGTCTTACAGGGCTGGAAGGTGAATTTCTTAATTTCCCCGTGGACTCAATTAGCTTTGTGATTGGCTGAGAGAAGGCCAGGTTGTGCTGTCTTCTGAAGGAAAGAAGACCTTTGAAACTGAGGTGGGAGCTGGGGGGTGGGGAAGGGGTGGTGGTGGTGAAGGAGAATAGGAGATGAGCCAGCCACAGTGGTAATCGTGTCATGCTCCTGACGCTTGTGAAGACTCGGCCCTGTCTGGATTATTATAATGAGAGACAGAAACTTGTGAAGCTCCTCCATCCTCCAGCAGGTGTTGCACAACTCTGACTTCATTATGACCAATTAGAGTGAAGAAAATACTAATTATACCTTAGTTTCTTGGTGATTAAACAGTAGGTTGAAAGTAAATTGCAGGGCTAGGGTAACTAAAATCCCCCGGTGAAGACTGTAGTCATTTTCATTTTGAAGTCCCTTTCAGACCACCATAATGAAGACCTTTTTCTGTCTACACAGTCTCTCTGTCTGTCTGCTTGTTACACTAAGAAGAAAGGGACACTTTTAGTTTGATGTTGAAAATTTGGGAAACTTTTGTCATAGTTTTTCAGCGCATACTTAATTGTTAAAGTACAGCTTTTTTGCAAGAACCACTAAACTGTATATGTAATATATTGTTAAATTTGAGGCCTGGCTTGCCTGAAAGAAATGCATTTCACTCACCTTTTGTCATGTTAGTGTTTTAGATTAAATTCATATAATGCTGAGAAATGATGGCGTTTGCAGCCATTTTCGTCTAACCTTGAATGTCTGATGCAATAAATGTCATCATGGGTTAGCATTTAGAGCATGTGTTGAGTGACTGCTCCTACCACACCAACATTTATCAATATCTGTAAAATTCACACAGGTATTATTACATTGATTATTTGTGGCCTCCACCTTGAACTTGTTATCGCCAAATGTTAATCAGTGGTAGACATATACCTAATACTGTACTTGATTTCCTAGAGTTTCAGTGAAATCTGTCCAGTGGTTTAAGAGAGACTTTGCTAAGAAACAGGTTTGACTCCAACATCTAATGCCAAGACATTAAACAACAATGTTCTGGGCTCAAAGCATGCGTTGGGGATGATGCTCATCTAGTCGCTCCAAATTTGAGCCCAACTCCTGTAAGATTGACTGAGTTATAGCTCTTTTTGTGTTCTTTAATGTCACTCTGCTGTGACAGCCATGTTGAATTAGGCTGAGTTTAAAGGTTAATCAGTTGTACATACGCTCTGGAAGTTTTATTAAAATCCTTCTAGAGATTCATAATATATTTTGCCCACTTGCAGACAAACAAACACAAGTGGGCACATGTTGCAGTGGGTAATGATAATATGGACTGTGCTGAATGTTCTTGTGCATTTTTTCCATTAGGTTGCCCGTGTTGGAGTCCACAGCTTCATCAGGTGATCTCTCACGACCACACCACATTGTGTCTGTAGTTCCCAACCGCTACCCTCGCTGGTTCACCCTGAGCCATATAGAGTCTCAGCAGTGCGAGCTGGCCTCCACCATGCTCACTGCTGCCAAAGGTGCACATTTCTTTTGCACATATATACAAAGAAGTGCAGTAGTAATCTCTGATCTGATCCAACCTAACTTTGTTGTGGGCTCGTTTCTATTCTAGGTGACAGTCGCAGGCTGGAGACGGTTCTGGAGTCCATCCAGAAAAACATCCACTCCTCGTCTCACATCTTCAAACTGGCGCAGGATGCGTTCAAGATTGCAACTCTCATGGACAGCCTGCCGGACATGACACTCCTCAAAGTCTCTCTGGAGCTGGGACTACAGGTGTGCAGACACATCACGGCTGCTGGACAAGTCTTTATCTGTACATTGCTCTTTTCTGATGGTTTCATTGCACGAGTTTAAAAATGAAAATCCTCCTCATCTTGTTTGAAAAATGCTCTCCTTGCACACCAGCAGGCCTGAGAATACGTGTCACAGCAATGTGCACATATGCTGGCAATGTGCTTTAGCTGCAAACCTAAACTGGAGTGTTGAAGCACAGCTGCAATGGACATATGATAAGGACTGATAAGACTAAACTGGGTGTGAGTGTTTGTGTCATCTTCAAAACAAATCCACCTTCAGGCCTTAGAGTGTGTTTACCAGTAGGTGGGCGCAAAATATAGAATACATACAACATAAAGTTTCAAAAGTGGTTCTGCTGATGATGCTGCACAAACAATCAAAAACAATCATCAAGTGATCCTCCGCTTGAATGAAGACTTCTATAAAAATGAAAGTTTTGATAGTTTGTTGGTCTGGATTGTTCAGGTGTGGGAACACAGGAACTTGAATCGTTCATTTTGAACTTCCAGTATGCCCAAGCAATACAGAGCGAAACAAGAGCGCACTGATGACATGCAGCTTAAAACAAGTAACACATCAATACAATAATCACAAGCTCTACCCTGAACCTACTAAAGAGTGTTGCGATAATTCAGACCTTTATCTGATTCTAAACATTTGAATGGGTGGAAACAGCTGTTCATCAATGATAACTCACAAATCTCAAAGAACCAGCAACATAAACTAGAGAAATTACGTTTCCTGCAAAAATGCAGTCTACATGCATATTGCTAAAGAACTTTGCTGAAAAACAGCTGAAATTAACACAAAAAAATAATAAAAAACATGCTGAAACGTAACTGAAATGAAGAACAAGCCTAAGTTAGCAGAAGAAAGCAGAAGGAGCACATATTTACTGAATTAAGTTTAAATAAGCAGAAATTAGCATAAAAATTAGGAAATTTGCACACAAAAAAGGCTGAAATTAGCAAACAAAATAGCTGAAAGTAGCTGAAAATGCATAAAGAAGTTTAAAATACTAGAAGGAAGCAAAAAGAGCTGAAATGAGCCCCCCAAAATGTGGATTTATCTGAAAATGATAAAATTGGCATATAAGAGCTAAATAGTAGCTGAAATAGCAGAAAAACCTGAAAGTAGCAGAAATAACTTGAAAGGAGCATACCAAGCTTAAATTAGCAGAGAAAAGTTAATTAGGCTGAAAGTAGCAGAAATGACCACATTTTTTTTCTGAAAATAGCTGAAATGATCTAAAAATGCTTTAAAAAGTAGCTGAAAAGGTAGAAGAAGCTTAAATTAACAGAAGAAAGCAGAAAGAACATGTTTGCCCAGTTAGGCTGAAAGAAGCACAAGTGAGCACAAAAAAGAATAAATCTGAAAAAGCTGAAATCTGCACACAAAAAACTACTGAAAAGTAGCTAAAAAAATCAGAAAGAAGCTTAAACTGTCAAAGGGAAGTGGAGAGAGAGCACATTTTTGCTGAATTAGTCTAAAAAAGTTAAAATTTTTTGCCCCCCAAAAAAGCGAAAATAGCTAAAATTAGCACAAAAGGCTAAATAGTAGCTGAAATAGCAGAAAAAACCTGAAACTTGCATAAATAAGCTGAAAGGAGCATAATTACCTGAAATTAGCTGAAATAAGTTAGAAGAAGTTCAAAAATGTTGTAGTTAGCAGAATGAATCTAAAAGGAGCACAAAAAAGTTAAAAAAAAAAAAAACCCAGCTGAAATTAGCTGAAAATAGTTTTAATTTGCACAAGGAAGCTGAAAGAAGCTGAAGCAGAACGAAATGTGAAAGGAGCAGTAAAAGGTTGTAAACAAAGCTAAAAGGGTGTAAAATGAGCTCAATTTTCTATGAGGGAAAAAAAGTGTCAGGAAAGGCTAAATATTTCACAAAGCTAAACTCTCCTGAAAGAGCTGAATGTTTTGATATATGATTTGTTGAAATAGCACAAAAATTGTGGAACGAGAGATGCTGAAAAACGTACGGAACAAAAATGGATCACAATAGTGTGAATGCTTCATAAACATTCAGACAACAAGAAACACTGATACAAGAGATGAGACCAATAAGGAAGAGAGAAATAAAATACAGTACTGTAGTTTTAAAACATTGCTATTTGCATTAATATGATATCATATGCTTAACTGATATGTGCTTTTGATGATCGTCTCTTTCTCGTTGGTCTATTGTTTTTGGCTTCTTCAGGTGATGAGAATAACCCTGTCCACATTAAACTGGAGGAGGAGAGAGATGGTGCGCTGGTTAGTCACATGTGCCACTGAAGTTGGTAAGTCTTTTTCCAAGATGCTCGTGTTTGTTTGTCTGATTTCTCTTAACTTTTTGTCCATACTACCCAATGTGTGTTCTCCAGGTGTCTACGCACTGGACAGCATCATGCAGAGCTGGTTCACCCTCTTCACCCCTACAGAAGCCACCAGCATCGTGGCTACTACAGTCATGTCCAACAGCACTATCGTCCGCCTCCACCTTGACTGCCACCAGCAGGAGAACCTGGCTTCATCTGCACGCACACTCGCCCTGCAGTGCGCCATGAAGGACCCGCAGAACTGCGCCCTCTCTGCTCTGACACTCTGTGAAAAGGACCACATTGCCTTCGAGACAGCCTACCAGATTGTACTGGACGCTGCAGCAACGGGAATGAGCTACACGCAACTGTTCACCATTGCACGCTACATGGAACACCGTGGCTACCCGATGAGAGCGTACAAGCTAGCGACGTTAGCCATGGCTCATCTGAACCTCAGTTACAACCAGGACACGCACCCAGCCATTAATGACGTACTGTGGGCCTGTGCACTCAGCCACACGCTGGGCAAGAACGAGCTGGCCGCCGTCATCCCCCTGGTGGTGAAAAGCGTGAAGTGTGCCACCGTGCTCTCGGACATTTTGCGGCGATGCACGCTGACCACGCCGGGCATAGTGTCGGCGCTGCACAGCCGCAGGAACTCTGGGAAGTTGATGTCGCTGGACAAGGCGCCGCTCAGGCAGCTCCTGGACGCAACCATTGGGGCCTACATTAACACCACGCACTCGCGACTTACGCACATTAGCCCTCGCCACTACAGCGAGTTCATCGAGTTCCTGGGAAAGGCCCGGGAGACTTTTATGATGGCTCACGACGGACACATTCAGTTCACCCAGTTCATAGACAACCTGAAACAAATCTATAAGGGCAAAAAGAAGCTGATGATGCTTGTGCGGGAGAGGTTTGGCTGAGGTGAGGCTGGGGGGGTGTCAAACCCTCCTCTTCCAAGCTAGTACTTTTCTATTAACTTGAGTCTGCCTTTTGAACTTCTTTTGAACTAACAGACACGTAAAGAAGGAAGTGACTTGTAACATGAAGCAAAAAGAGAACGCAAAAGATGACGAAAAAAGTCAACAGAGCCACATGCGGTATTATTGTTCTTGCTGTTATTATTGTTATAAACATTATTACTATTATTATTATTATTAATATTATTACTACTCTGTGTACAGAAGTGTTTTTATTTTTCAGAAGAGAGGAAATTTGTCACATTGTGAATGTTGTGTGTATTTCTCTACATGTGTGCGAGACGAAAATGAAAAGTGAAACGGCTTTTAAAGATTTTTGTTTCTTTTTTTCTATGATTTAAAGCTTTTCCCCGCCCCCCCTATTTCTGTGCATGTTGAGTTCCATGATGTTGAGTGGCTGAAGCCTTTGTACAATAGCGCTCATGTAAAAACAAACAAACAAACAAACAAACAAAAAAATTAAGAAGAAGAAAAACAATGGCAACGTCTCGGTATCCTCAAAGAGAAACTAAGGCTTTAAACCACACGGAGCACCTCCTTTTGTCTAGGCCCTCGCTGGTGGGCACTGGGCAGCACTGCACAGCCTAGCTCGGCTCGGCACAGCTTGGGTCAGCACTGACGGAAAGCCACATTCAGCAGTTTTTTCATGCTCATCAGCAGCACTTGAGCAGCCATTAGCTTTCTCTAGGTTCCAGGCATTAGCTTCCCTCCAAACAAACAATGCTTTTAGCTAACTCATGTTAGCCTTCCTCTATAAAACCAACCAGTTCCCCGACAGTCGACAGTATGTAGGTGCTGCAGTGACGACAGGCAAATTTAAAACTTATTAACTCATTAGTTCTAACATTGGACTGATAAAGCAAAGATTATTATTATTTTTTTTTTGTTATTGAAGAAATTCCCAAAGGGAAATGACTACCTCACAATAGGGTATTGAACTTGTTTCCATTATTACAAATGTGATATTTATCAGCTGTAATAGCCCACAGTGTTAATTAAAAAGACAAAACACTGTAGAAGTCCAATGTTAAAGCAATCTCTGAGATTTTTTGACGTGGGGTTCTGTTGAACAACCTCAGTTTGGAGAAACCAAGTTTAATTTTGACAGACCTGATAAGCTAACAGCTAGTCCGCATGGGGCTGGAAAACAGTGGATTTCTACTGTCTTAGAATAACTCCAATCTTAGACATGTCTCATAAGTTCCTGCCAGTTGTATTTTAAAACATTTACACCACCAACAGTTTCATATTACAGAAATTTGAGGTTATTTGGAAATGTGAATAGCAGCAAAAGAAAGCACGATATACCGTACATTTTTTTTGACCGATAGCCGATATGCTAATATGCTAAAACTTATTTGGCTAATAACCAATACCAATACAGATGGTTTTTTTTTCCCTAGACCTACTTACAGAGACTACATAGTTTTCTCTGCTGTGGAATTAAAATACCACATTATTCTGCATGGTCTTTGTCAGTTTGGCTTGGTACAAAATGCAGATGCCAAAAAGGGGGGTGAAAATTATGTAACACTTCAACTTGGATTATGTTTAATGTCAAATTTATTCATGATATTTACTCTCTGTAACACAATGACAACACTCGAATAGTGCACATTTGTAAATTTTCACAAATCTTAACTCAACGTTGCGTTTGATGTCATAATGTTGTGCTGGCGCTGCAGGCATCCTTGTCACTGGGTTGTCATACAAAACACATGGGGGCCAAGATGGGGTAGAGACAGGACAACCAACTCAGGACCCAAAAGTCCCAGGTTCGGTCCCCAGTCATTGCACACTTTGTGTCTCTGAGCAGCACACCCCATCCCCCATTGCTCCCTGGGCACCCCCAAAAGCTGCCCACTGCTCCACTTGTAGGTGGGTGGGTTAAAATGCAGAGAGCTAATTTCGCCATTGTATGGGAACATACAATGCACAGAACACATTACTATTATTATAAAAACAGCACCTTTTATATATGTATAAATATATAGTGCCTATATATATATACTGTATATATATGTGTGTA
>JARVGV010001587.1:14088773-14100074 GCA_031762435.1 Hypsolebias longignatus | reverse complement strand
TCAACAAGTTCTACGCACACTTTTGAAGACTCGAACAGAACAGCCAGCGCCAAACTCACCTCACTGCCGCACGAAGAGCTTCTCAGCGTGACCTCAGCAGAAGTAAGGCGTACTGTCAGGAGGATTAACCTTCACAAGGCAACTGGCCAAGACAACATTCCCGGGAAAGTGTTGAAAGAATGTGCCGATCAGCTCTGCGAGGTGCTAGCAGACATCTTTAACACCTCACTCACCCTGGAGACAGTTACCATTTGCCTGAAGACCACCACCATCATCCCAGTCCCAAAGAGCATACAGTGACTGGTCTGAATGACTATCGGCCAATGGCCCTCACCCCGATAGTCGCTAAATGCTTCAAAAAACTGGTCATGACCCACATCAAAACAACCACCAACATCAACAAGGACCCTCATCAGTACGCATACGGTGAGAACCAATCAACAGAGGATGCCAGCTCCTCTGTGGTCCACACTGCTCTCAGTCACCTACAGCAGAAAGACTCTTACATCTGTATGTTCTTTGTGGACTTCATGTCTGCCTTCAATACCATGATCCCCCCAAACCCTGTTGGACAAACTAGTCACACTAGGACTAAGCCCTCCATTTGCATATATAAAATAAACTACTACTTACTTCTTGTATTACTATTCCTACATTGTGTTTTGTCACTTATCGTGGGGCTTCAGGGTACGGCTCCCCTGCAATAAACAAGGGACTACTGTAACTCAGTCAGTTTTACTGATACAGAGTAAAAATCTGCTTTGGTAGGAGCTGAGAATCATCCCCACCACATACTCGAAGTGCTACTAATATGCACAAGATCGTTGTTTAAAACAGCGGTTCCCAACCCTGGTTCTCGAGGAACTCCATCCTTCATGTTTTAGTTGCTTCCCTGCGTTGACTCACCTGGCTTGAATGAATGGATGATACACAAGTACCGGTACTTGAATCATTGAATCAGGTGTCTTGGAGCATGGAAGCAACTAAAACATGCAGGATGATGTTCCTCTAGGACCAGGGTTGGGAACCAATGGTTTTAAAGCTGAACATGCACATTGTCAGGTGATATGCTTTCCTTTATTTTGTTAATGCGTAGTCCCAAAACAACCCTGAGACATGCAGGACAGAAAACTACGTGACGTTGGTTTGTTTTTTGCTAAATGTTGCTTGGATCAAAGTTTCATTAGTGAAAGCCCTTCATTCTAATGACTTTTTACTTTTCTGATTTACCCGGGTGAACATGATGAATGTTGTGGCAGTGTATGTTTAGGCTACAGTGTGCACGTATAAACCTGTGCTTCTGCAGAGATGAAAAAACTGCCTTACCAGGTCTGCAAGGACCAGTTAGCAAAGCGCAGTCCACAACGTCTCTGCCCACCCAGAAAACAAGACTGAATAGTTCTCAGGTACCTTCTGATAGCTTCATCTGTCTGGGTGTTAAATGTTTGCTACTCTGTTATGTTTGGTCTTTTCCCCCTTTTCCTCTTCCTTCTCCTTTCTCAATCAACCCCTCTTCCTTCTGTGGTCCAATAAAAAAAAAAAAAGCTACTGTGTAACTAAACCACACTCAGACAGACCGGGGAGCACGTTTGAATGAGCCTCTCTCACTGACTCCATTTCTCTTCTGAATGACCTAGGCTGCTGGCGCTGGGCTAGTTTAGTGCGGACTTTGGGAGGAGACAGACTGTAATCTCAGCCATAATCCATTTTAATCAACAATAACACACTACATCCAGTCCCAGGGCGAGGCCGCAGAACCATTCTGAGCCCCAGATTTACATCTCTGCGAGGCAACGCTGAAATATGGCTTTGATTTATTTAGGTTTTATTTGGCACAAATTGTCTGAGTTACAGATCACATAGCTCAGCCCCCGTTCCCTTTAGGCATCCACTGAAAGAGCTTTGAGTTGTGTTAAATTGCAAAAGAAGAATGATGTCACAGGAACATTTGTGCTACGATAGGTTTCAATGTTGGCTACTCTTTTAAATGACTTGAAAATAATCCGCAGTTTAATTTGATCTTATTTTGGAAATTGAGCCAATTTTGTTAATAGGGCTGCTCTAATAGGATCTTTTATTGAATGGAGTTGCGTGGATTTATCTTACTGAGTCTGTAAACACATTACAGATTTAAAATCTTATCGTCTGTTTTATTGTGCTTCAGTAATTCTGTTTGTTTACACAGTTCTCTTACACATGATTCATTTTAGCTTTTCTAAGACAAATATAAGAATCACATCAACAGGAGCAAATGGTTCATGCAAACTATTTCCACAGTTAAGTTTCAATTCAATTCAGTTTATTTATACAGCACCAACTCACAACAGACGTCATCTCAGGGCACAAATTAGGTTAGGGTATAAGTCATTGATCTGATATTTTGTGACTAAACTGCCAACTAACTTATTTCTAAAAGCTCACAGATTGATCGGATTTCTTAATACAGTAGTCCTTCATTTATCGCGGGGGATCCGTACCCTGAAGTCCCGCGATAAGTGAAAAACCATGAAGTAGGAATAATATTACAAGTAGAAAGTAGTAGTTTATTTTATTATCATATATATATATATATATATATACAGTATATATATATATATAGTATATATATATATATATATGTATACAGTATATACAGCAACGTTTATATCAGTGAGTTATTTTGATGGAATGGCCGATGTCCGATATTAAATTTTATCGCTCATATAGGCTGATACGATACTATGCCAATAATATTGTGCATCCCTAAGCAAAAGCTATCTGTAGCAATAGTATGAATTTCATCATTCTAACAGAACCATAACTTGAAAGTGCAAAATTCAAGGTGCTGTAATGATTTTTTTTTTTTAAGTTAATTTCCATGAAATTTTTAAAGAAATTTTGAGATGGTAGCAATCTATTTTGCTCTTGGCCTCCCTCGGACTAGCTGTTAGGGTTATGGTGTTTCTCCAAACTGAGGTGGTTCAAAGAGCTATAGAACCAATCAAATGTTGTTCGTAATCTTTCCACAAAATCTCAATTTAAAAGATCCAAACTCTATCCCTTTAGGTGGAAACTCTTGAGTTAGATACCCACAAATCTTCCCGTGCTCTGCTCTGCTGGACGTCACTGCCTTCGCATCATTACCCCCACATCACCGCCCTCGCAAGAAAACGGCTTTCAGAAGCCGAGCTGTCCCCACACTCATCTTCACAGCCATCACTGTGTGGTATTTTCAGACCAGGCCAGTGTCACTTCCCTCTGTGCATGTGAATTGTTGAAATTGGACTCGCCGCTGTTCTAGTTCGTTGTGTAGAACATTTAGAAACCAGAACGTTCTCAGGGATTTCTCTACACAGGAAAAAAACAAACAAAAAAAACAACGCAAAACGAACATCTCACTACCAGGAAACCTAAAAACACAACATGAGCAAGCATTTATTGTACTCTGTATATATGCCATAGTATATGTCTGAATATGGAGGATCTGAAAGTATATGTTAACTAATTTATACAGAGTATTCTATGTAATGTGAAATACTTGAAGCCGCTGTAGTTTGCTCTTTCTGGCTCTCCATCTCTTTCTCTTTTTTTGTCTTCTCTTTTTTTGTTGTTATAAAAACATATCAGAAGGACTAGGATGACCTTGTTGGTAACTTTTTGGACTCACAAGGCCACGTCTTCATGTTTGAGACTCTGGGTTTGTCAAAAATGCAGGTTTAATCTCTCAGACGGAGGCAAAGAGGACTATAAGTAGCGTAGGGCGACTATTTGAGAACGTTATTTATTAAATGTTTGAAGAAAAAAAACACTGTTGTTGTAACTTACAGTGAAACACTATTGGAAATAATAGAACATGCTTTACATAAGAGCTATTTGAGGGTGGATCTGGTTACAAATAGTGACTCTTTCTTTTTCTTTTTTTTTTTCTTCAAATTTACACCCTGATGCTGGCGTAAGGCAAAGTAAATGCTCCAGCGTATCATTTCAAGATTTTTAAATTGAGTCTCCTCAGTTCTTGTCACACAAACAGCCAAATGTCCACCGTCCTCTGCAACGTTCAGCTGTCCTCTCATTGCCTTTTTTTTAAAATGCTGATATATTTTCTGTTCAGCTTTTTAACTTTCTCTTGTTTTGTTGATGAAAGATAAAAGCAGCCTTTTCTCTTGCCTTGTCTTAACGCTTTAAAGTAACCAAACAAAAGATCTATCTAACAACCAAACGCGTTCGAAGAGGTGAGAGACAACCAACCTTGGTCCCAGCTTTAGTGTCCTTAATTAGTAAGTGAATGGCTGTGTAACTCGTGCTTTATCAAAGCAATTCCTCACGTGTGTTTGATGGCAAAAACCATGTTGTCCAGTGTCTCGTTCTCTGCAGAAACAATTTCCTCTGAGTCTAGCTATTTTTTGATTTTCTGTTTGTGTAGGACTCTTCTGCTCTCCCTTTTTATTTATTACAATGACCCATGTATACATGCTTATGAAATTAAGATTTGATACACCGATATCAATTTATTTATGTAACTAAATCACTGTTTTATAATCTTGTTAATGAGTCAATAATTGATTTTTTTTGTTTGTTTGTTTTGTTTAAATAAAAGTTAGTTTTTTGAAATGCACCTGTAAGCCCGCTCAAGTGCGGAAGCATTTTATTTTGTCTCAGAAGTTCTGCCCTATATGGAAGCCCATTTTCGTCATGAAAAAATAAATAAATAAAAGCCCAACAGGAAGTCATAATTTCGACTTTCAAAGTCACAACTATGAGAATAAAAGTCATATTTTCTAGTTTTAAAGTCATAATTATGGGAATAAAAGTAATAATTTTGAGTTTTAAAGTCATAATTACAAGAATAAAAGTCATAAAACGAGTTTTAAAGTTAAACTTATGAGAAAGAAGTCATAAGTTCAACTTTTGAAATCATAATTTTGACTTTTAAAGTTATAATTACAAGAATAAAAGTCATAATTTTGAGTTTTAAAGTCATAATTTCAACTTTTCTGATTTAATTTGGAAGTTTGTCCCTTGCCAGACGCTGTGACTACAGGGATGCAACTTCCTGTCAGACACCGGTAGTTTTCCTGTATGGATTCATTCATTCAATGCATGTCCCTTTTCCTTCAAACATGAATTCTTTTAAATAAAGGTATGTAATGCAAACATCTTTTCATCGCCACTTTATATAGTATCGAAGCCCATTTCCGCTATGAAATAAACAGGAAGTCATAATTGAGTTTATACTTTTATTCCCATGATTATGACTTTAAAACTAGAAAATATGACTTTTATTCTCATAATTGTGACTTTGAAAGTCGAAATTATAACTTCCTGTCGGGCTTTTATTTGTTCTTTCATGGCGGAAATGGGCTTCCATAGATTTACGCGGCGCGTGGGCTTGAAGCGAGATGGGTCGGGATGCTTCGGATCTCCATCACGCGGCGGTGTCAGAAAAAAGGCAAGGCGATCACTCTTACTGGCAGCAGCTTTCATGCTGCCGTCTCAGCCGAGCTCACGAGGAACACGAAACGTATCAATTGGTATTCCCATGGTTTGTGTAGCTTCTGTCAGGCAGCCTGACTCAGCCAACCACAAGAACCTGTTTACCTGCATCCGGCGCTGACGCTGGTGCCACAGGATGACTAAATCACTGCATGCAGTTTGTCGAGTGTATGCGCTTGTGTCGACATGTTTCTGCGCGCTCTGTTCCTGTTTGCATGCCTGTGTGTGTCTGCGGATGGTTTAATATGTGTGTGTTTAGGTCTTCGGGGAGTGAATGGGAACAGGTGGTAGCTCCAGACTACATGGAGCTCCTGACAGCAGCAGGGTCCCCAGACTCCCAGCCCCTCATTAAACATTGACACAAAAACACTGCAACTGTCTGTGTGTGAACAGTAATGAAGCGCAGACGGCTACACCGGTATACACTCCGCAACTTAGCGCAGCATGAGCTCTCGGTCCACGTTCGTGTGCATGTGTGTGCGTTCCGTCCATCTGTGTGCGCTCATTAACGAGGTACGTTTGTCTACAGAGGTGTCCACTTAGATATTGAAGAATTTGTCAGGTTTAGCAACAAACGCACGGGTCTGCTGTCGACAAGCAGACAGAACTGTCCATTTCTTGTGTGATGAACGCCTATGTGAGAGATTATGTGTGTGTATCCATGTGGGGAAGTGCACACTTCCTTGTGTTTGTGTGTTAGCCCACTTCCTGTGTGTCTGACCTGTGCTCAGGTCCCTGCTCAGTTCCAGTTGGTAATGACGTCCCCTGGGTGCAGCACAGTACAGCAGCCTCCTCCGGTCTGTCTCACTCTATACTTCTAATGACATCATGATCACACACTGGCCTCTTTCATGCCAAAAGCCCTCTTCCTCACCATCGCCATCAAAACTCCTATCTAGAACACTCGTTGTCACTTTTCTTTGACGCACACTGCATCACAACGCCACGTCTTTGTCTTGACATTGTCTCATCCTTTGTGCTTTGTGTTTTCACCTAAAGAAAACATTCTGAATTCAGACCATGAAGTATTCAAAGGTTTATTTGTGCTTTCAATTAGAAATCTTTCTGCTGGTACATTTAGTATAGATTCTAGCAAAATTATCCAATGGCCCTTCTGCAAACTTCTCCAAGAAAATCTAGATTCATTTAGGATATGCAATAAAAGTATAATCCACGAAGTACAATGCTCATGTCTGAATGCATCACTTTTGGTAAAAAGCTTTTGTGATTACTGTATAATATTCTCTAGCTTAACTTCTGTTTGTTTTGCAGCTATCTTCATTCTTTTGCTCATTTTTTTCAAACAGGTCAGCAAAGCAACAACTGTAGCTCATAAAAAGCATTAATCTATAAACAGACTCCCATTTGTTTTACAGTAACTTGTTTGACTATGTGTTTGCTTTAAAAAGTTCCTTAACGAGGGAACTCGTCCATAAGAGTGTACCTGACAGTTGTCTCTCCAGGCGCTGACATCATGTAAAATATCTGTTTTATAGGAGTTGTGGTGATATGTGCAGCGTTTGATTCATTCATTCATTAGAAGTGACACTTAAAATTACAGTCTTTTCAAGATACTTATTTGTGTTAGCCAAATTGATAATTGTTTTCTTTGCTAATATGGAAGTTTTCCTGTCAGTGGCGTCAACATATAATAATACTAGACATTGAACCAGAATCTGTAAGCTGAAGCCACAAAGTCGAGCACCCCATAGTTGCTGTGAGCAGTATTGGTTTTAAATGTCACCCCTCTATATAAACAAATAAGACATTTGCCTGACTAAAACAACAACAAAAAACACATTTCAGATCTTCTTTTTTTTTTTGTCATCTTGCCACTGGATGTTCAATCCACAATTCTTTGGTTAATTAAGGTTTTGAAAATGACCATGTTACACTATGACTTACACATAACTTATTAGCTAGAGGGGAGGGTGTTGGTGTGTTTTCTATCCATGCCCACATCTTTAGTGCACAAAAATTCAGCATGGCAGCGCCTGTGCACCACACTAGAAGTTAACACAGTTGCTGTTTATCTTTATTTATGTTGATGATCAGAAGCAATGTCTCCTAAATATAATAAATGATCAAATGTATCACATTTTGAATATTGTGGTTTCGATGTAATGACTTTTATTCCCTTAAATTCATAATGACAACATTCTCAACAATATTACAACAGGTGATAACTCGTTCCTGTGCCTTTTTTTTAATTTGTAACTTATTGAGCTGAATTATAGCTGATGGACAAACTTGTGATTCACTTCACTTTGTAGTAGTGAACCGCTGTTCACATCTTTCCGAGGCAGCTCTTGACTCCGAACTGAGATTTTAGTCTCCCAAAGTTTAGGAAACTATTTAAAATGTGGCTGATCAGAAAGCATCCCAATGGTATCCAAATTTTAAAAGAGAATTGTTATGCCTCATTTTCATCTACTGATATCTTGGGTTCATCGTGACATGTCTCTGTCATGCTGAGGTCAAAAATACAGGATTATTAAGAAGCATTTATTTGCAGCTGATTGTGGAGGACACAGCAAGACTTCACCTTTTCTGCCATCATGCTTTTGTCTTTTGAGCTGGTTGTAAAAGAAGCAATTATTTATTTTAAAAAATCATTAGTTTTATCCTGTCAGTTAAATAAAAAACAGCCTAACGCTCCGTAAACTGTTTGAAAAACAAAGTTTTATTGCGTGTTCCCTGTCTACAGTTTGGTCGTGGCCAGCTGGTAATTACTTGTCTTTTAGGAGCGATCTTGTCACGACTTGAACTGGTTCAGGTTGGTAAAACACCACGCTGCAGAACAAACACTTCACTAACAGCCTGGAGGTAACACACCTGTCACACTTACATCACATCTCAGTCACATGTTCGCTCCGTAAACGCTGAGTTTCATTGCTGGCTCAGTATTCTGTTAAAAGCGCTGCCTTTTCTGAATGAATTTTAAACTATTAGTCATATATATTAAGAAATTATTTGTATCGTTAACACAGTGATTTCCATTAATGATGGCATGATTGATAAAGTTCAGAAACAAAGAAAGTTAGGCAATAAAATGTTACATTTTATGGATACATTACAAGATATAGTATATTAAACTAGAGCATACTTCACACATTTATTTTATAATTTTCATACTACTGGTAGTTTCACAGACTCAAATACTGTAATTACTTCTCCACTTTTAACAAAGAACAGACTGGATCATGTTTCAAAAAAACTTTTGGAATAATTATATTCTACATTTATTGTAAATTTGCCTTTAAATGTACTTTGTTTTTGTTATGACACGTTGGGTGCAGTTTTTAGTTTTTATGTTGCATTTACTGTTTTGGTTAGTATTTTATTTTAATTAGCTTTCTTTTTTGTGTTGGATCGCGTCTTTAGTGTTTCTTTGTTTTTGTCTATTTTATCAGGCTGAGGCTGTAAGACTAATATTAGATTTAAATTACCTCTGTAGTGGTTAAACATTTTATCCCTACCACAAAATTGATTAAAAAATAAATAAATAAATAAATAAAAAGCTACTGCAGGTGGTTTTAAATTGCAGATTTTTAAAGTGAAGTCCTGAAAACAAAAGTTGAAAACAAAAACTGAATAAATTTTCAATTTAACACGCACCAAAACACAAAGTAAAATCAATAAACAGAATTCCTGACTTCGGACAAAGAAAGTTTGACGCAGATTCTGTGCTTAAATTAAACATTATTTCACCAATTTGATATGGTGGTGAACTGCGCCTTTAGCTTTTGATGAAATGTGAAGAAAAGTTGCAGAAAGCTCCAAACTTTGCAAATGTTTCTGGAATTTAGTGCACGCTTGCTATAATAACAGGGCCGTCTCAACAAGGTGCAGCAGGAACGACATGCCATGTGCTCACTAACAAAAGCACCTTTATGGTCTTTACACAAAAAGATTTAAGAGAACAGAAAAACAGACTTACCAAAGACTTTGACGTCAGTCCGGCAACTTGTGAACTGCTGAAGACAGCAAATGTAAAGCTGACTATTTCAGCATTGCCATGTCATTTTTATTTTTATTATCTTTTTTGTTATTGCATTGCATTTTTAACTAAAAGCTTTCATTCCCCAAATCAACAAGTGAGGAACTGTGCACACTCCAACTGGGGTCAGGATCTTTAACAATGGTACTTTTGCCACACGGCATGAATGAGAACAAAACCCCTGATCATTGGAAGTTTTCGTTAAAATTTTTTTTTTTCATGCATTACTGCTGAATATTATGTACTTGTGTTTTCTTTTATTAGTTCTTTCAGCACTTTATGTCCTGCATTCTGCTCAGTCCCTAAACTTGGTGAAAGTCACACCATCTCTTTTAGCCTTTACGTCCTTGCTGTTTGTTGTTTTCAGTGGTTCTTTGTCAAATCTTCATCTTTACTCTAGACGCTTTACGTGTATTTTTGGATTAAGTTTTGTTTTCTTGTGTCATACTCGGCCCGTTTGTTTACATTTTTATGAGATTATTTTATTTTTGTCCCCACGCACTGCTTCTGGAGCTGATCTTTACTTTGGATCCTTCACCCCCCACAAGCATGTCACTCAAAAATAAATCTTGATTTAATACAATAGCTGTAATATGGGAACGCTTCACAGTAACCTCACTTTCAAAAGCTGTGGGCTGTTGGGAGAGTTTTTGCAGATAGATTAACATCCACGGTCGTCTGTGGACACAAAATGGCACACAGTCGTCAAAACTGTGAGAAAAACTCTTTTAAACTGATGTATATCAGTGGTTTCACTGCTGTAGATCGAAAACCCACCAGAGCTAAACAGGAGCTGAAGCAGATCACAGAATGACTGCAGATTTCATGCTCAGTCCCCACACCTGGTTCTAGTTGCAAAGTTTATGCCGAAACTAAAACCAAGCAGTGCAATGATTTCAACTGCATTGTAGTAAAAACTGAAAAACAACCCAATGCAGCATTGCTGGGTCACATTCAGACTGAGCCGACCCTGGGTGGTTTTAACTAATCAGTGTTGTGTTATCAGTTTCATCCAGCATTTCAACCCAAACACTGGGTCTAAATGACAAACCATTGTTAAAATAAAGCTACTAATAGAGTTAAAAATAACAAACCTCAGACCAGCTAGCTGTAGCTTGATGATGGTGTAGAGGTAGGGCAGCTGACCTGGCACCAGAAAGCTGCAGGTTCAACTCCCCACTGTGCCCACATGTCGTGGTGTCCTTGAGCAAGACACCCAATCCCTAACTGCTCTCCGTGTGCTTACATAGCTGCCCAGTGCTCCACCTGGGTGTATATCAGGTGTGGTGCATTAAATGCAGATAACTAATTTCGTCATTGTATGGGAACATACAATGATGGCAACACATATCATAGCAATACTGTATAGCATGCAGTAGTCCCTCGTTTATCGCAGGGGATCCGCAGTCTGAAGTAGAGCTGTCATTTCTAACCCGGGCCGGAAGCCCAGCCCGAACCAATCCCAATTTGGGTTGGGCCACAATAATGCAACTCTACCCTGAAGCCCCGCAATAAGTGAAAAACTGCAAAGTAGGAAGAGTAGTAATGTTTATTTTATACACAGGTAGTCCTCGGGTTACGAGGTTTCGAAGTTACAACGCATCTCCTTATTTCGAGTTACGCGGTTTTACATCAGTTTTACGTTGGTTTTACATCGTAAAACCACAGCGCAGTGGCGGAAGAATACAGCATTGTATTTCAGTATTAAAAGTACTGTACAGTATTTTATGTGTTTTTTGATAATTATGTAGAGTACTGCGTTAGGATAGGCTAAGTGCTTGGTAAAACAGGTACCGTACATGTATATGGTACGGTAATTACGTACGTTC